>JAYKKM010000437.1:4565000-5120000 GCA_035772405.1 Chrysogorgia sp. JL179-B06 | reverse complement strand
TTCATTCGTTGAATGCAATTTTAACATTCCTCGTCCCAATTTATCCAAGATTAATGTTCAGGAAACTAGAAAGAAAGAAAAATGCTAAATTCAGGTCTTCAAAGTGACAAGGATGCCTACCACCAAACTTAGGGGCATATGTTTATGATCATGCTATCTTTTCGAAACAGCCCGTATAAAATGTATCTATAGTATGTGCCATGTTCAAATTAGCAACATATGTACAACATTATTTAGAATAATTATCAATTTCTTTGTGTCTCTGTGCTTTTCACGCATTTTCAAGCATTGCTTCGTAGTCACATGTGCGCATTGCGTACCTATTTTTAATCTTGCGTTACCGTGTGCCGCGTTTTTCTATTGGCGACTTCTTCAGTCATGGCCAGGAAAGCTAGAGTTAATAAATTTTGTATTAGTTGTTCATATATCCTTCCTTTTTCTTTACTTACAGGTTGGCAATCCACCTGATATATCCTTCTTGCCCTCAAACTTTTTTGTAAAAAATCTCCTTGCCACGCTATTGTTGGTAAGTGAGACTGATTCTGGAAACGTCATTTGTGAAAACTGTGACAGTGCAGACACAGCCAAAACACGTTGTGAAACATGCAACAGGTATCTCTGTCAATTTTGTACTGACGCCCACAAACGATTTCGAGATACGAAAGATCATGTCCTTAAGTCTTTAGAGGAACTAAAAACAAGCGACCCATGGGTGATTGCAGAGACCCATGGGTGATTGCAGAGACGGTACGTTGTTCAAAGCACAAAGACGAAGTAGTAAAGCTATATTGCACCACATGTGAGACGACTATCTGCAGGGATTGTACCATAGTCGACCATCGTCAGCACGACTTCTCCTTTGTAGAAGACGTAGCAAAGGAAAAAAAGGAAGAATTACTGGAGCTTTTGAACGAGGTTAAGGAAAGGAAAACCCGAATATCCACAGGCCTCACAAAAGTTTTGGAAAGAGAGGAAAGTCTCGATGCATGTAACAAATCGACCGTTGTAGATATAACCACATATTTCGAAAACATGGCCAAGTCTCTCGACGTTAGAAAAAACGAGTTGATTGAAAAAGCAACTGCTGTTAAGGATGCCAAACAAAAGCAGCTCCAAGCACAACGAGAAGGGTTGGAAACAACGTTGGCAAGTTGCCAAAGCAACATCGAGTTTACCGAGCAAGTTTTCAAGAATGGTAACAACGTTCAGGTATTAAATATGAAGAAGTATATCTCACAATCTCTGGAGACTTTAAAAAATACGAAAAGTCAAATTGATCCCTGTGTCGATGACCACATTAAGTTTGTAGCAGAACTATCGGCGAATAACATTGTGGAAAAACTAGTTGAATCGCTTGCCGTTGTAGATACTGAGCTACTACAAACTGCCGAAAATTACACGGCTTGTTTTAGTAAATCTGAAAAGTGGTTAACGGTAGGTTTGAAATTTGAAATAACCATATCAAGGAGGGGATCTGTGGGGAGATCCCATTTGCCAGTTTTTTCTGGAGTAGCCGTAAAAGATATCTCCGTTTCAGAAGACGACGATGGCGAACCACACAGTGTGAGTTTCGTTCCTCTTGAAGTTGGAGTTTTAAAATTCGAAATGATGAGCAATGGTCGACGTGCTCCTGGGTGTACGTTAAACAAGGATGTAAAGTGGACATTATACATGTACATTATACCCATAAAAACAATGGGCGAGATTGGTCATGTGGTACCAGGGCGTCTAAAGAAAGGGCGGGAAAACGTAGCCTGCGTGCAGACGTTCCACCCAAAAACGCTTTGGTTTTCTCCAACTTACAAACAAAGCAGCTCTTCCAAAGGTATATTTATTTTAAAATACATTAAACGCTATCCATATTAAATTTAGTTGCGTAATTTTTTGAACCTTTTTTTCTATAGTCTTTTTTTCTATATATTTTTTCTATAGCGTAATTTACAGTCTCGTAAACAGTAGTTTGTTGTTGTGAAATTTTGCTGGCTGGAAGATTTTAAATGTATACGCTTTTAAAAGACAGTAATTAAAGCGTTGTGGAGTCATTTTTAGCTTATTGTTTGACAAAGACATAATTAAACACGTCAAAGCTCTTGAATCTATTCAACGAAAGAGAGACTCATTAATCTTGGCTATTGTGACATTGACTACACCATGGTTCTTTGATATAGTTGATAGTTTTTAAATGGGAATTAGGTTTCTCCCTTACTATACCATCCAATCATTCATGTATTTTTCTAACTTTTTGTATTTATATGAGTATTATTAAACATTAAACATAAACATATTTTTCTCGTTCAAAATTTATCCTGCACCAGAAACTTAAATAAAAAGAAATGTGAATTCACTTTTTGTTTCGTTGATCATGGCGGCTTCTGCTGCTCCAACTAGCTCATTGTTTTTTACATAATTTAAGCACTTGCCGTTACGCCAAGCCTTAGCGAGTCTCAGGATGATACGTAAATCAAGTCTCTCTATGTGTAAAATATGGTTTCTCAATTTTTAAACCTTTTTTACTGTACCCGATGAAAGACGTTACAGACAGAAAAAAAATACATTTTGATGGACCAGGAGACTAGGGCAACTGGATACATGTAGTCAATAATATTGAGAAATAATTAAAGTAGCAAAGTAAAAAGGTGGTGAATTGCCGAGATTCTTAGTAACGAGCGGACCCCTTCGTCAGAGTAAGGGCTCCGCTAGAAAAGTCAGTATTTCATACATATTTTGGAGGAAATATAAATATTTTGGAGAAAATTACATTCTTTATCACTTTTATCAGAGAAACAGATAACAAAACAAACAATTTAAGTAAATATTTATTATAGAACTTCAAATTTAATTACCATGCCAAAGTATTGACTGAAATACTTTGTCACCTCAATACTTTGAAATACTTTGTCACCTTACACCCAGTCACCTCAGTCACCTCAGTCTCGCATGATTGTCAGTCACAGTCGGTGATTATCGTTATATTTACCTCGCCGCTTCGCGGCTCTGATAATCACCTTAATTGACTAATTGTCAATTAGTACCACGTCGCTTACAAAATTTCATCTTGGACGTCCATTTATGTCTTAACTGTAAATTCTATAAGAACTCCTTTCTCCATCGGTTCCAAAATTGATTTGCTGTACGTGTCTCCATCGGCGTTTGCAATACACATCGGCCTTTTGAGGAAGCAGAATTATCTTCGTTTTATCTTCGAGCCATCGGTGTGAGCGGTAATGGAGAAAGTGAATCACGCAAGGTACCATATATCCACTGTAAGCAATTAACTATGAATAATTGCATTTCTGCTTGTTCGAAACGCTTCAAATGTCCAAATGTTCGAAATGCTTCATAATTCAGGCGATGTTCATGTTCTCAAGTGCTGCTAGGCCCTCCTCCAAAATGGCTCGCGGCGGGTGAATCTGCTACTTCAATATGCACAACACGACTTCTCATACAGCTAAATTAATAGGGCACCATATTTCTTAACTTCTTTGCGTCCATTTTTCACCATACAGGGATCAAAATAATCTACTGCGTAACAGGAAAATGGATGCGCAGATTTTAGGCGCGATTGCGGAAGATTCGCCATTTTCTGCTCTCTGACTGTTCCACGAAGTTGGCAGTATCGAACACATTTAGAAATAAACTGTCGGATTGTTGCATTTAATTTTCCGTTGACAATCCAGTAACCATTTGCACGCAGTTCGTTTAGGGTTCGTTTATTCCTCTTCCGCTCTGCTGAGTTTTCTTATGAAAGTGTCGGATGATAAATGTTGTAAGATGACCACTTCTTGGTAATCTGATTTTTAAGGTCATCGTTAATGTTAGCTCTTTCAATCCGTGCTCCGACTCTCAAAATGCCACTCGAATCCTAGAACGGATCCAACCACTAGACTTCTTCATACTGTATATAGTAGTTGCCTTCTTTACTTTGCATATTGTCGATCTGTTCAAGTTACATCATGGGGCTTGAATTTTTTGCAAAATTTCAATCTCCTTTGCGAAGAAATCGCCTTGTATCCACTTGATGATCGTTGTTTTGATGTTTTCAAAGTCTGCCACGCTGCATTATGACACTTTTTCACGACACTCTTTACTCCACTCTGTATTGTTTCCCAAATTATAAATTGCGTTCGACAAAGGAGAACGCATTCTAATCTTGCATGATATGGGTTACCCTGTGCTTTACAGCTAAAAGAAATCAAGATAAAAACTTTACCCTTTTTGAATAAATTACCGGAATAAATTATGGCATTGGTATGAAAGCGTATCTTGATCTGAAATCCTTAGAGTTTTCGACATATATACGATCATTTTAACACAATGACGAATGCCGTTTTTCAACTTTGATTTTTGTTGCTCATACCCTTATAATAAGAGATTGACACAGGAACAGTGGGTACAGGTTGGAGCTGTCAAGTGTTCAGGATCAGGCCAAGCGACACTTTTGCCAAATCGAACATAATATTTGCTGAATTGAACGACATGTTTGAAATCGTACAAACGAACGGGAATACCCTTCTAATATTAAAACAACATATATATATACGGAAATCATGCGGGATCCGATGTCACAGTTGTCAAAAAGTTATAGTGTCTCCTTGAATTAAGACGCTCGGCTGTAGTTTGTTGCCGTGTTCCACTTGATTACAATCTAAACCATGTATCAAGGCGATCATATATCAATGGTATAGCCTTCTAATATTAAAATAACATACTGTAATCATATGGCGCGATTATAATGTCAAAATTCAATGACCATTTGAACGGCATACATCTAATTCGAACACCATTTACTCTAAACGAGCAAGCCTCGCGAAGTTATAAATTTTCCATTCAAGCGACACTTTTGCCAAATCGAACTTCACGTTTGTAATATTTCTGAAATGAACGACTTATCTGGCGGTCCGCAAGCACTCGTATTTCAAATCGAACAAACGAACGGGGATACCCTTCTAATTTTAAAATAACATACGGAAATCATGCATGCGGGATCACCGGGATGTCACCGTTGTCAAAAACATTGAGGTTACAGTGTCTCCTTGAATTAAGACGCTGTAATATATTTATTAGCTTTATTTATTTTCATAATTGCTGCCGGGTCTCTGTGCCTTAAATGATGCCCAGACCTCCGCGACACTCATGTATAGTCGACAAAATCTCGATTTTTTCTGTTCGCAAATCCGGGGCAACAAGGGGGGGGGGGGGCACCGACGGAGCGGGCGCGAAACAGATGCCCAAGCGTCAAGGATTGCCTTTGGTTACCTTTGTTTTGACTTGAGCGTACGGAAGATTTATAATACGGTAAGAACAATTGGTTTATTCGTTTTCGTTGTGTTTCTATACTTGCTTGTGGGAGTATACATCAGCGAGTCTCGATGGAAACAGTGTTCCTTTATGAGTTTATCGGCGCTTTTAAACGTTAACGTACAGAACATTCCTGTTAACGAGTGTCGAGTGGAACACGGCAACAATCGACAGCGTCTAATAGTTCAACGAGACACTATCTACCTCGACGCTTTTGAGAACGGTGAATCACTTCATTCAACAAGGAAACTAAAAAAGGCATCTTCTTTCAACTTGTTTACTGTGAATTAAAGTTAAGCGTAGGACACCATCTCCTCAATCTTTGGCACTCATTTATGTAGCTACATGTATGATCATATACATACCCATTAACATCTGACTTGGATTTGAGGAAATGGTTTCTACAATGGTTCGTGCACAAAACTGTATATGGATACACTGACACACTGTATAATGTAATAAACTGTACATGGAATTGTCTTCAAGAAATTATTTACCTCAACTTTGTGAAAATTCAGTGGGCAATGGAAATTATTTGTGTGCCATGGATAACCTTAATATTTGGTATGCAGTAAATACAATATTACAAGTTATTTTGGGAAAATAAAATACAGAGGTTGCAGTGGACCTTGGTGTATTCCCGGACATGTGCAATGAACTAATACATCACAAAGATCTCCTTGAAAGTTAGATGATATAAATAATTGTGCAACAATATCATAAACATCTGTTACATACAATTTCTGGTATTTATTTAGTCAGCGCCTATTTGTTTAGCGCTTGCTTTGCCATAACATATCAGACACTCACAATTCCACTAACAGCTTTGCCACAGTAAGAAGCATGATTCATAGTGGCAGTGATTTATCAGAAATTTGTTTACCAACCAACTGCAAAAGCCTTGCCAATTATATTCAGATAAGTATATGATAGTCATTTGTAATTTAAGTCTGCTGTATTTAAATATTAAAAGAATTGATAGAAATGTGTACATACTACAGTGGGTTCATTTCCGAAATTTTATAAAAAATTAGGCTTCCCATGACTTTTGAGGCAGCACTTCCCCTTGCGATAGTAACTTCTAGTTCGTTACAGCATAATTTTATGTTTATAAACCAATCCTCATTCACCATTGGTCCACATGCGTCGAACGCACTTTTTATACATAATCTTTGATTACTCCTAGAGTTAGTTTTAGTCTTGTTGGCTTTCGTTTGGAGTTGTCTACTCTTCTATATACTTTCTATTATTTCTATATAGCTTGTGTCCAGGTGAACCGTTCCAATCGATTTCCCATATTCTGTTGTAGTATCGACGTAGCACGAACGTTGATCTTTTTTTTTATTTCGGGGTGATTTTTATCCATTTCACGATCATCGCGGGATGTTGTGGCCAAAGTTCTTCTGCTTGCCATAAGAACTCTGGCCAAATTATCCACTGTGAGCTATCCACTGTGAGCTTTCCACTGTGAGCTTTTTAGCCGTCAAACCTCGAGTCGGGAAGCCTTGTCAGCTGGGTTACATGTAGTTCCTACATGTCTTCATTGTTCAGGTGTCGTGAGGTCTCTTATGAGTTGAACTCTGTTAGCCACGTACACGTGAAACCTTCGCGACTCGCGTTTTTGATGAAACCTAGTCGAGTAAAACTCTATTTCTTCATAACCTAATTCGTTTTCAGATACTCTTACTTAGCCGTTTTTCGGCTACTCTTACACTGATACCGTGGCGGCTGCTAGTTTCATTCCTGGAATACTAACGGCGGTCTTCTTAGGATTAACTCTTGCTTTTCCCAGAACGAGCGAACAATGTATTTGAAAAAACGTATAGTGAACGTACAGTCAATATACAAAACGTTAGCCATGTGTAAATGTTTTTTATACACAACATATATACACAACACATTATAACAAAAGTCATTATACACAACACTCAATACATTGCCCTGGCGAGTATATACGTTAGTTGCCCTGACGAGCAAATACATTTCTAACAGTCAATTTCTAATCCCACATGCTTAGTCTACTTATTAAGTTCTCCAAGTAAGTACTTCTAGTACGTATTCCATATAAGGAAGTGGCCTACGAGCAAATAACGCGTTAATTCACTATTTGCTCGTCAATGCCTTCTCTTTGCGCCTCCTTATAAGGAATACCTGCTCTTCATATGGAACCTCTTCATATGGAACCTCTACTTCGGCCATAGAAATCTTTACATTTTATTATTTTCAAGGAAAATGCTAATGTACTAGATAGTCGTAAAGCTAGCTCGCTAAGGATCTTTGTTGTTTTGGGGTCGGTTACAATATCTAATAATTTACTACTTACAATGCCGGAGGCTGGTACGAGGGCAATGTTTTGCGCGTCCCCAGGCCCATAGAAGCTGTACGTTGCCCTGGCCAAATTCGCTGCATGACGCCTGGCTCCCTTTTAGTCCCCAGGCTCCTGTAGTAGTAGTAGTAAAACATTTATTTCAATAGGGTAGTCTCATCAGACAGCAAAGCAGTCTGTTATCAAAGAGAGCCCTAATAAGCTCCGAATTCTCTGGAAAAAAACGAAAATCAAAATAGAAGGGGCAACGTATATGCTCGTTTAGGTTAGGGCAATGTATGAAGAAATACCTCATTAGGTATTTCGTGTTAAGTTTGGATACTGTGATCCAAGCTCTTGGAAAATTGCTCAACTTTCGAAAAGCTAAAAAACACTTTACGCATTTTTCCCGCGGAAACTATCAACCTCTATGTCCCGTGTTAAAGTCGATTGTTCCAACCATTCATAAAGCTTATTTTTCTGAATAATGTGTGACCAAGATTGGCAGTTAACAAAGAAGACAGTTTTGGAAAGAAATTGTCACATGTTTAACAATCCTTTGATGAGTGACATTAAGTTTACTTGTGGACAATCAAAGCGTATTAAGTGTTTTTACGCCCATAAGTATGTTCTAGCCTCAAGTAGCCCTGTCTTTTATGCCATGTTTTATGGAGATTTAGCTGAGAAGAACCCGACCGTACATCTTGAAGATGCTGATGCGGAAAGCCTTGGGGAGTTTCTTCGTTTCTTGTACACAGATGAGTGTACATTGACACCAGAGATCATCGTGAATGTGGTGTACCTTGCCAAGAAGTACATAATCCCATCTCTGACAGAAAAATGTGTTACTGTCCTTCGTGATACAATGAAACCATCCGATGTTGCCATTGTGCTTGAGCAAGCGATATACTTTGACGAGAAAAAGTTAGAGGAGAAATGTTCGGAGATGATTGACGATCAAACTAGTCAAGTAATATTCTCAGATGTCTTTGGTGATATCAACCAAAATACTTTAAATAACTTATTAAAACGAGAAACCTTAAAGATTAACGAAATTGAATTGTTTCAGGCAGTTTTAAAATGGAGTGAAAGTGAATGCTCAAAGAAAGGACTAGAAGTTACTGGAATAAACAGAAGAGCGGTTCTTGGAGATGCCATATTTCAAATACGTTTTCTATCAATGTCTGAGAAAGAATTTGCACAATACGTTGCTTCGCACTCTGGCCTGCTTACTTCTGAGGAAATCGTTGCCATTTATCAAATGTTTAATGGATTAGATTCTGCTAGCTTAAAGTGGAAACTGCCAGCCCGGAGAGAATGTGAAAGGTTACAGAAAATTCTATGTTGCAGATTTTATGGCATTACTAGTTATGGCATCTGGGATTACAATCAGTGTAAATAAGCCTGCTACTTTTCATGGAGTATGTTTATTTGGTGATGAAGATTGTAGCAAATATGATGTCACACTGGAAGTTAGAAATTCTAAAGTGAGTGGAACATTTACCTCAGTGTTGAAGAGGAGCTGTCCAGGTGCTTATGGCTATGATGTAATGTTATCAACACCTATTTCAGTTGATGAAAACGAAGTTGTAACAGTGGTTGCTACAATTAAAGGACCACCGTCGTACCAAGGGTCTCGTGGAAGGTCTCCAATCGAGGTCGGTGGAGCCACAGTGACATTCACCGATTCATCTCAATCATTAAATGGGACTACTGCAGCCGAAGGACAATTTTATTCAATTATTCTCTCAATCTAGTTATAATTTATGGTAAAGAAAAAATATAATATGATGAGAAAGATCTGCCATTTAGAAACAGTCCAAGAAAATAACAAACCTTTTGTTTTATATACAGTATAATATACTATTTATATTAATATACAATTATTAATATACAATATTAATTAATATACAATATAAGTATATATTATACTTATAATAGACCCATCCCTTTCAATATTGCTTTATAAGAGAATATGACTCATAATAGGGATGCTGGAAATAATGCTTAATGATTGTAATAAAATATACCAATCTTCTAGTTGCTATTTGTATCTTAGTTTTTATTAATTGTATCTGTATCTATTTTATTTGTATCTGTATCTATTTTATTTGTATCTGGCAAGGTTTTAGCTTGTTCTGAGGTATATTTTTGAACATTTGGAAATCTTCTCCATATCGTCATTATCCCTCCCTATTATGAGTCAGGCCAAGTAAAAAAATTATGTGGTTCTGTTTACATCTTGAAAAAAATTAGGGTAGGTAGGTCGGGATTTTATTTTTTTGGAGAAAAGTTTTTGGTCAATTGCCACACAGACCATCATTTACAAATTTTCACAAAATTTACAGGGTCTGCCGAGCTGAGCTAGGGTCGGTTGGGTAACCGGAACCACACATTTTTTTTATTTGTCCTTACATATAAAGCAAATATTATAAAGCAAATACAAATTTGTTGTTTGGGATCCCTGTAGACTTTTTTGACATTTTGGATTATTTAATAAAGTACCTTTGCGAAGGAATTGTTTACTTTTGTTTGTTGTTGGTAAATATCGGTATATACTTCATGGTAAGCCCACCATATAGTACCCCAATGTATATTTACATATATATATATACTTACATATATATACTTACTTTACACTGCTTGGCCTACTTCATATTTAAATATCAAGTGTAAAACTTCACAAGTTACGCTGCATCACGCAACATCCACGCAACACGCAAAGACCACGAGAACAAATATGGCGGATTTGGTGAAGTTTGTTTCGAAGTCAGAACTCGATGCAAAGAAAACAAAACGTCTCGAAGCTAGGAAAACGATTCTTCGTAATGTAAGGTTGATGGCATTGACCATTTATCTAAATTTTATGGTATTAATATTTGAATGTAAATACGAAAACAGGCAAAAGAAGATTACGAAAAGAAAGAACGTGAATTGGAAGAGAAAAGACAGAGAGGTGAAGATGTTTGGATGTTACCATCGGTGAATCGACGACTTTCTGGAAGCAGCAGTGAAGAAGAGGTACCTATATATAAACAACTTTATTTCGAGAGGGTAACATATGACAGTTATATGAAAGTAAAACCGATAACTATTTATAACAAGGACACACTATGACATAATACTAGAAGTTACTATCGCAAGGGGAAGTGCTGCCTCAAAAGTCATGGGAAGCCTAATTTTTGATAAAATTTCCAAAATGAACCCACTGTAGTATGTACACATTTCCACATTTCTATCAATTCTTTTAATTACATTTAAATACAGCAGACTTAAATTACAAATGACTATCACTTATCTGAATATAATTTGGCAAGGCTTTTGACTGTATAGACAGTATACACTATACATTATACTATACATTATACAGTATACATTATGACTACAGTATGTAGTTGGTGATTGGTAAACAAAGTTCTGATAAATCACTGCTGCCACTATAAATCATGCTTCTTACTGTGGCAAAGCTGTCAGTGGAATCGCGAGTGTCTGATATGTTATGATCAGCATCAACACAATGGCTCCTGTGATTGAATATATACATCAATATACAGCTAAAAAATAGAAGATAAAAGCCGTTAAATCCCTTATGACTCTTGAGGAATGTGCTGATAATTGAAACTAGTTGCCTTACCTTGACAAGAGAATCTTTCCTCCGGGAAATC
The DNA here is from genome assembly GCA_035772405.1 of Chrysogorgia sp. JL179-B06. Lineage (NCBI taxonomy): Eukaryota > Metazoa > Cnidaria > Anthozoa > Scleralcyonacea > Chrysogorgiidae > Chrysogorgia > Chrysogorgia sp. JL179-B06. The sequence continues at coordinate 5,108,732 of JAYKKM010000437.1, read as the reverse complement.
GAAGTTGAAATTCGGAAGCACAACCACGTTGCTGTTGGCGAGTTCCGAGCATTTGATTCGGATAGTTTCCGCAACCGGCGATTAAACGAACATCTACGAGTTACGTCATAAAACGTCATAAATCTGTGGACATACAAACATCCATGATCGTAATTTAAGGTCGATGATCGACTTTACATAGTTCCGCGAAAAGGTCTGGGTATGAGACACAGAAAACCAAGTCAAGATTAGTGTGCTGCCTACGGCAGCAATTAACCTTCGACATTATATTTAAAGAGATTTTAGAGCGCTATTAAAATCGTAGAATACCCGTCCACTTTCGCTATTTGCATCTGTTGACAGTTAGTAAAAGGGTCAAATTACGGAAAGTTCATCATATACAATTGCTTCGTTCTATTTTAAAACCCCATTTAATTTGATATTAACTATCAACAAGTACAATTGCTCCCTGGTATTCCATGCTGGAATGCACCCTTGGGAATGAGCAAGAAATCAAGAAATATTTGCTTGATAAAACAATTAAAAAATCACCTTGAGTCTCTATATTATAAAGCAATTATACCATTCAGATAAGCTCTTGTTGTATAATACAGATATGAGCTCTGGCAACTCTTGGTTTGCTCCTTGGATAAGATCTCAATTTATTTGATCAGGGTATGGTTATTATGCACTAGTCATGCACATATTAATGTTAAGCGGGAGGGGGCCGGGTGGGGGTAGGCCGGGCATACCCTGGGGATTTGGCACATTGATTCTCAGAAGGCAACATGGTCGAGTCAGAAGAGCGTGAACAAGAGAACAAAGTTTTAATAAGAGGAGGATTTGATCTCATTTGAGTTTTGAATAAGTTCCTAGGGGATATATTTGACCAAAAATCAAAAAAATCAAAAAAATTTTTGAATCAAATCCCCTGGGTATGCCTGGCCTCCCCTCCCTGCAGCTTAACATTGATAGGTGCATCAGTGGAATCCCCCACATCCCCAGACCTGGGGACAGGTCGGGATTAGCGCAACTTTAGCGGGAGAATTGACCAACAATAATGCCTCACACTCTGGGAATTTCTATCACATTAGTAGCTAATAAAATATATATGTAGCAGGGAAATCATCGCGGTTTTAGCGGGGTTTTGTTAGCTTGCAATATATTGTGATTTACACATATATATTCTAAGAGCCTGGGGAGAAGTTCGGAAGATGACATTTATGTAATTACGTTCTGAATATGGCTGAAATGGAAGAGACTAAGAAAATAGATGCCTTACAAATGTTTCTATTATATATATTTAATGACACACCACCTCAAATATAGTACACTTATAACATGAAAACAAATGTATAACTTACTATAACCAACAATCAGCGAGAACACAAGTGTGCAAACAAAAGTATGGCCGGCCTAATAGAGGAATGAAAATAATCCTATTAAATATAAGTTCAATACCAATCGTAACCTTTGCAGTTATCGGATGCATAGTCACTTTATAGTGGTTTAATATATTCCTAATTCTTGACGATATTTTTCATTCGAAATCAATTTTTTAATATGAGCGTACCAGCCTACTTTCTTAAACTATTTTATCTGGTGGAGTGCCCTGGGGTCGGGGATGAGAAGAGGGGTTTATAGACTCAAAAACATGTCACGATATGCAGGGATTTAGCTTTATTTAGGTCTAAATCCCCAGTCTTCTGGGGGTGTGGGGGATTCCACTGACTAGTGCTTTAGTGCCTGAGTTTGTGGCTGGCTGACCTACATGTGCTGGAAAGTTAAAAATACAGTTCTGGGTATTGTGGGAAGATAAATAAAAATAAAGATAAATTAGCCCTGCCCCCTGCAGTGTCTTGGGTATTTAGCGAGCAAGTCTGTAGCACTAGGGCTGGTCCTCCCTGTATAAACCAGTTGAAATTCAGCTTGAGAAAGAGGATCAGATTGGGCCATATTTGGTTAAAGTGCCTATAAAATGAAAATGTTTATTTGATATTTTTACTGACAAAAATCAAAAGGTTTATTAGGTTAATTAGGTTTCTCTTTATTATTACTATTGGCCATGCAGTACATCTTAAAAATGGAGCATTCGGAACATTCTTTATATTATATATTGTTTTCTCAAACTCATTAATAATTCATGAGCTAATTATCCAATAATAAAGACCCATCTAGTCACGGGATTGCATTTGGATGACTACTACAATACATTTGATCGGCATACGTAATTAGGATATTTGAGGAATATCACTAGTGATCTTCCTCAAATATCCTAATTACATCTGCATACGTAATTAGGATATTTGAGGAAGATCACTAGTGATCAAATGTGTTGTAGTGTTCAACTATTAACATAACCCTCCCATGAGAGAATATCATCCAATCAAATAACCTATACTTGTGTTCATTTGAGAAGCTATTTAAACAACTCCAGCTTGTGTCCCACCGGGATATCCAAACACTCAATTTTCATACATTGTTTTCTCGTGTTTGGATATCCCGGTGAAACACTCACTGTCGTTGTTAAAATATTACTTGAAAGTCTGTATGTTCTTGTTTTCTTGTTTCACTCCAATCAATATCAGTATGTACAATTATGCACGGTGGTCTTGAAATAGCAGATGGACATCAGACATGTCCAACCAAATTTTGACTGGTCCAAAAGTTATTTTTGAAACATCATTGAATATTTCTTGATTACTTGATCATATGGAATTTTCGATGCAACAAAGAAAGTATGCCAATGTCCACAATGAAATGAAATGGTATTTTTTGTATAATATATATGAGTTGGTAATGAGACCAGTAGATAACCCCCCCCCATATACGCCCCAAAGGGATGCCGCCTCATTAAAAAGTCATTAAGAAGTGAAACAATGGTGCATGTTCGGTCAACATGCGGATCACTTTTGGGTGATTAACGGATAGAATAGTACACTAACTTGAACCTCATTGGTGAATTTTCAGTCGGACCTCTGCGAAGACATCTCCTTGGGTCTACACATGCGGATCACTTTTGTGTGGTAACGGATAACTTAGTACACTAACTTGAATCTCATTACTGATGGCGGACCTCAACCCCTATTCCACTTTCATAACCCTAAATTTAATTATATTTGGAATATCACCGATTTCAATTCCGACTCCTTGACTCTCATTGGGAGTCGTGCGATTGCCTAAGCGTTCGTTTGAACCTATATGTCTTCGTTCGAATGAACCTGTGTTTTCACCGCATCTATACAAAGAGATGAACCCTAATAATTTTGGCCGTATTATCTCGTTTTAGTGTACACAATTCCTATGATGAAGAAACACTTAGGGAAACAGTTCGAAGAACTGTTCAAGATCTCAAACATATTGAAAAAATATAAAGTTAATCGTCTTGGTTAAACTGGATGACTCGGCTATTTTATGACGCCGTTGTCATGATGTATATTCACGTTAAGGTTAAGATTTGCATACATGTTCATGAATTTGGCCGAATTATCGCTAATTATCTCGCGTTAGTGTAGGGGATTCCAATGAGGGGAGAAACCCTTCGGGAAACAGTGTGAAGAACTGTTCTAGATCTCAAACGTATCGATATAGTTAGTTTTGGCGTAAAGTATTCTGAAGAAACCATTCGCAAAATGATCAGGAATTACAAAATAAGGCTTCCTGGCCAACTTATCCTACGGCCGATATTTGCATATTTCGCCTGAAAGCATTTTACAAGGGCACTTATGGAGATATATAAAACCTTATTAATACGTGACACAAATATAGAGTTAAAAAATATTTATATCAGTTACAAACGTATACATGTTTTTCAACGTTTACTTTAACGGGGCATACCTAACAGAAACGAATTAGTATTTTTAGCCTTTCACCTTTACGACCCTTAACCCTAGTCTCGTGTACCTTTGGGACCCCCCATTGTATTGTATTAGGCCCGTTTAGGCCCTATCTGGCCTTCTTTGGCCCGATAAGGCCTTTTGGCCCGTTCGTAGGAGGGAGTTTATACGGTCATCACTCTCCCATCTCTTGTCCTCGTGAAATTTCTTCGAAATGTAGGCATCAAGATTTGTAAGTCCGTAAGAATCGTGATTATAAATGATTGATTTGAACAAATAACGTTCGAAACTAATAAAGTCCCTGTACAAGAACAAAAACCCTAACCATAACCATAACCCAAATAAAAACTCTAGTCCTAGCCCTGAAATAAAGGAATACTAACCCTACTTTTAAACTAAAGATTTCAATTATGTAATACACGAAGTAAGAGCCCCATTTTGACTATTTGCGATATTCGCCTATTTGCGTATAGCATTTGAGGAAATTTCTAGCGGGGAATTCAAAATAGGGCTTTTTGACAATGTTTAAAGACAGATATCTCGGACACGAATGGACAAAATCGAAAACCGTAAAAGAACTTATCAGCTATTTTTGCTTCCTCTATACAGAGAGAACTAAAATTTATGGAGGGTTTATATGATCGAGCTTTAAATTTGGCTGACTCAGTTCATTTTCAAAGTTATTGTGTACCTAAAAACCTGTATAGAGGGACATCAAAGATTGTTCAACGGTATAAGTGTCCAAATAGATGGATTAAATCTTTAACGCGTTTATGATGAAATGAAACCTAGCGACTTTAACGTATAACCTAAGGGATTCTCTGGACGAAGAGAAGCCGTACGAAGAACGAATTTTGAATCGTATTGACTTGTCAAACGAAGCGAAGATTGAGTGCTCACTTGGACAATAGCCCGTGGGTCGTTAAGAGCATTAGTGGTGCAACTCACAAATATTTGCATGTCTTGGGAATATTTAATTGATTTGAGGGTACACACTAGGAATTTATGGGTAAACCGGCATTAGTCAATATGGGATAATTAGGGATATTTATCATCCATGACTTCGATGTGAGGCGTTCTTAACACTAATTAAGTATTCCCTCGTAGACTCCTAACTCTAACCTCTTCAAACGCATTCATTTGCCTGTAAGCGAAATAAGTCTTTATCTAAATTGCTTTTCTAGATACAATCGAAATAGAACTTTAACGCGGTTGCTAAGGTTTATTTGGCTGAATCAGACCATTCGAGAAGCCAAAGCTAAGCGGCTCTCTGTGTTGCGAACGAAAGTAATTAGCGTTAAGAACGCCTCACATCCCATGTAGACTCCTAACCCTATTCCACGTTCATAACCCTAAATTTAATTATATTTGGAATATCACCGATTCCAATTCCGACTCCTTGACTCTCATCGGGAGTTGTGCGACTGCCTAAGTCTTCGACTGCACCTATATATCTGTCTCCGCGTTCGACTGAACCTAGTGTGTTTTCGCCACATCTATATACAAAGAGATGAACCCTAATAATTTTTTGCCGTATTATGGCTTATCTCGCAGTTTAGTGTACACAATTCCTGTGATGAAGAAACACTTCGGGAAACAGTGCGAAGAACTGTTCAAGATCTCACACATATTGACTTGGAAAAAATATAAATTTAAACGGCATTACGTTACAGCGTTGCTATATGTTAATGCTTATTGAGATTAGCAAACCATTTGTCGGACTTTCACCAACTACCCTCGGAAGAAAGGCAATCTATAATTGTCAGGCGAGTGATGAAAATACACTTTAATTTCATTTTATTCCCTAATACACATTACGTGTTGTTACAGCAGTCACTAAAATTAATAACGCGTGGTAAGAGTGTTTATCGGCTTCTCTGACAAACATTAACTCGCTTTTCCTTCTTCTTTCTCTCGCTGCATATTGGTGTAGCTGATTAACCAATATGATATCTTGTCGTTGCGATAGGAACTGCGTTTCTCATTAGGATTCCAAGGCTGTATCGTTTCCTCTTTAGCTTTTGTAACCGTTTTCTGTAGTGTTTTTCTTTGCTTTAGTTTTAGGATTGTGTGTGCCCGAAGTAATTGCGTGTTCAAATCTTCGTCTTTTCGGTTCTCCACAAGTCGGTTCTCCAAAACACACCAAATGGCCCGGAGGGCCTTTTTCGCGGCCCTGTGGCCCGTTTGAGAAATATACCTACTATCCCCGCTCACCTCCATGAATACCTCTCCCTCACAATTCACCCATCCACCCCTCAAAAGTTAAAAGTTAAAGCAAAGTTAAAGTTTAAGTGAACATAAAGTTAAAGTAAAGTTTAAAAGTTAAAGTAAACATAAAGTTAAAGTAAAGTTAAAGTAAACATAAAGTTAAAAGTTAAAGTTAAAAGTCAACGCAAAGTTAAAGTTAAAAGTTAAAGCAAAGTTAAAGTAAGTTAAAAGTTAAAGTAAAGTTAAAAGTTAAAAGTCAACGCAAAGTTAAAGTTAAAAGTTAAAACAAAGTTAAAGTAAAGTTAAAAGTTAAAGTAAAGTTAAAAGTTAAAGTTAAAAGTCAACGCAAAGTTAAAGTTAAAAGTTAAAGCAAAGTTAAAGTTAAAGTAAACATAAAGTTAAAGTAAAGTTAAAAGTTAAAAGTTAAAGTAAACTGCATAAAGTTAAAGTAAAGTTAAAAGTTACAGCAAAGTTAAAATTAAAGTGAAGTTAAAGTAATACCTCTCCCTCACAATTCACCCATCCACCCCTCAAAAGTTAAAAGTTTAAGCAAAGTTAAAGTTAAAGTTAAAAGTTAAAGTAAAGTTAAAGTGAAGATAAAGTTAAAGTAAAGTTAAAAGTTAAAGTTAAAAGTTAAAGTAAAGTTACAGCAATGTTAAAAGTTTAGTTTAGTTTATTAGATTTTTCACTCTTAGGTGAACGGAATACCCCAACAGGCTAGAAGCCCAATTATAGGGGTTCCGAGGGCCTACGATTTAAGGTCGTTATCCGAGAAGATTGTAGTTAAAGTAAAGTTACTGCGAAGTTAAAAGTTACAGCAAAGTTAAAAGTTAAAGTAAAGTTAAAGTAAAGTTAAATTTAAAAGTTAAATTTAAAAATTAAAGTAAAGTTAAAGTAAAGTTAAAGCAAAGTTAAATGTTAAAGTAAAGTTAATGTAAAGTTAAAAGTAAAATTAAAAGTTAAAGGCAGGGTCGATCATCACTTGAGCGTTCGCTAACAGTTTCTTGACAAACGTTTTCCATGTTTTGTGCAATGAAAAATTTGATCCTGTGTCAGGGGTGAGCGGAGATAGTAGGTATATTTCTCAAACGGGCCACAGGGCCACGAAAAAGGCCCCCAGGGCCATTTTGAAGGATTTATCCCCAGAGAAAGGGCCACGAAAAAGGCCCTCCGTGCAATTTTGTAAACTTATCAATATAAATGTTATGCAGTGAACTAAACTATTCAGTTGACATCATTAAAGTAAAGTTAAAATTTTAAGTAAAAAGTTAAAGTAAATTTAAAGTTAAAGTTTAAACTGCTACGACTGCTACCTCTAGAGGACTGCTACCTCTGTCCTACTGGAACGAGTACCTGGACTTAGTAAACCTTTTTAAAGCATTAGTTGGTTCATGTGACTCTTACATTTCTATTAATTCCTCCAGCCGTGCAACAAGACGTACAAACCGATCAAATCAATTTGTTTTTAATATCCCTAAAGTGAATAGCGTAACTTTTCAGAACAGTTTCTACTGTAGAACCCCTTGGATATTCAACTCTCTACCATCACATCTGCGAGACGTTAACCTTTCTATTGGACAATTCAAATCTGAACTGCTAAAACACAACCAAATTCCGCAAACCTTTAAAACCATATGTGTAAAATGTCACCTGTGTCGTCCACTATCTAGTCTTCTTGTTAAAATGTGCTGTTAGTTTTTTTTATCTTAGGGACCCCGTAATGGAGCGATAAGCTCTGTGGGGGTATCCCTGCTACTCATTCGGAATTTGGTTGTGTTTTAGCAGTTCAGATTTGAATTGTCCAATAGAAAGGTTAACGTCTCGCAGATGTGATGGTAGAGAGTTGAATATCCAAGGGGTTCTACAGTAGAAACTGTTCTGAAAAGTTACGCTATTCACTTTAGGGATATTTAAAACAAATTGATTTGATCGGTTTGTACGTCTTGTTGCACGGCTGGAGGAATTAATAGAAATGTAAGAGTCACATGAACCAACTAATGCTTTAAAAAGGTTTACTAAGTCCAGGTACTCGTTCCAGTAGGACAGAGGTAGCAGTCCTCTAGAGGTAGCAGTCGTAGCAGTTTAAACTTTAACTTTAAATTTACTTTAACTTTTTACTTAAAATTTTAACTTTACTTTAATGATGTCAACTGAATAGTTTAGTTCACTGCATAACATTTATATTGATAAGTTTACAAAATTGCACGGAGGGCCTTTTTCGTGGCCCTTTCTCTGGGGATAAATCCTTCAAAATGGCCCTGGGGGCCTTTTTCGTGGCCCTGTGGCCCGTTTGAGAAATATACCTACTATCTCCGCTCACCCCTGACACAGGATCAAATTTTTCATTGCACAAAACATGGAAAACGTTTGTCAAGAAACTGTTAGCGAACGCTCAAGTGATGATCGACCCTGCCTTTAACTTTTAATTTTACTTTTAACTTTACATTAACTTTACTTTAACATTTAACTTTGCTTTAACTTTTAACTTTACTTTAACTTTTAACTTTACTTTAATTTTTAAATTTAACTTTTAAATTTAACTTTACTTTAACTTTACTTTAACTTTTAACTTTGCTGTAACTTTTAACTTCGCAGTAACTTTACTTTAACTACAATCTTCTCGGATAACGACCTTAAATCGTAGGCCCTCGGAACCCCTATAATTGGGCTTCTAGCCTGTTGGGGTATTCCGTTCACCTAAGAGTGAAAAATCTAATAAACTAAACTAAACTTTTAACTTTGCTGTAACTTTACTTTAACTTTTAACTTTAACTTTTAACTTTACTTTAACTTTATCTTCACTTTAACTTTGCGTTGACTTTTAACTTTAACTTTACTTTAACTTTTAACTTTAACTTTTAACTTTACTTTAACTTTATGTTTACTTTAACTTTTAACTTTACTTTAACTTTTAAAAGACTTTAACTTTGCTTGAACTTTTAACTTTAACTTTGTGTTGACTTTTAACTTTAACTAAACTTTAACTTTTAACTTTAACTTTTAACTTTACTTTAACTTTATGTTTACTTTAACTTTTAACTTTACTTTAACTTTTAACTTTAACTTTAACTTTGCTTAAACTTTTAACTTTTGAGGGGTGGATGGGTGAATTGTGAGGGAGAGGTATTACTTTAACTTCACTTTAATTTTAACTTTGCTGTAACTTTTAACTTTACTTTAACTTTATGCAGTTTACTTTAACTTTTAACTTTTAACTTTACTTTAACTTTATGTTTACTTTAACTTTAACTTTGCTTTAACTTTTAACTTTAACTTTGCGTTGACTTTTAACTTTAACTTTTAACTTTACTTTAACTTTATGTTTACTTTAACTTTTAACTTTAACTTTTAACTTTAACTTTTAACTTTAACTTTTAACTTTACTTTAACTTTATGTTTACTTTAACTTTTAACTTTACTTTAACTTTTAACTTTAACTTTAACTTTGCTTAAACTTTTAACTTTTGAGGGGTGGATGGGTGAATTGTGAGGGAGAGGTATTACTTTAACTTCACTTTAATTTTAACTTTGCTGTAACTTTTAACTTTACTTTAACTTTATGCAGTTTACTTTAACTTTTAACTTTTAACTTTACTTTAACTTTATGTTTACTTTAACTTTAACTTTGCTTTAACTTTTAACTTTAACTTTGCGTTGACTTTTAACTTTAACTTTTAACTTTACTTTAACTTTTAACTTTACTTTAACTTTGTTTTAACTTTTAACTTTAACTTTGCGTTGACTTTTAACTTTTAACTTTACTTTAACTTTTAACTTACTTTAACTTTGCTTTAACTTTTAACTTTAACTTTGCGTTGACTTTTAACTTTAACTTTTAACTTTACTTTAACTTTCTGTTTACTTTAACTTTTAACTTTACTTTAACTTTTAACTTTACTTTAACTTTGCTTTAACTTTTAACTTTAACATTGCGTTGACTTTAAACTTTAACTTTTAACTTTACTTTAACTTTATGTTTACTTTAACTTTTAACTTTACTTTAACTTTTAACTTTACTTTAACTTTGCTTTAACTTTTAACTTTAACTTTGCGTTGACTTTTAACTTTAACTTTTAACTTTATGTTTACTTTAACTTTACTTTAACTTTATGTTTACTTTAACTTTTAAACTTTACTTTAACTTTATGTTCACTTAAACTTTAACTTTGCTTTAACTTTTAACTTTTGAGGGGTGGATGGGTGAATTGTGAGGGAGAGGTATTCATGGAGGTGAGCGGGGATAGTAGGTATATTTCTCAAACGGGCCACAGGGCCGCGAAAAAGGCCCTCCGGGCCATTTGGTGTGTTTTGGAGAACCGACTTGTGGAGAACCGAAAAGACGAAGATTTGAACACGCAATTACTTCGGGCACACACAATCCTAAAACTAAAGCAAAGAAAAACACTACAGAAAACGGTTACAAAAGCTAAAGAGGAAACGATACAGCCTTGGAATCCTAATGAGAAACGCAGTTCCTATCGCAACGACAAGATATCATATTGGTTAATCAGCTACACCAATATGCAGCGAGAGAAAGAAGAAGGAAAAGCGAGTTAATGTTTGTCAGAGAAGCCGATAAACACTCTTACCACGCGTTATTAATTTTAGTGACTGCTGTAACAACACGTAATGTGTATTAGGGAATAAAATGAAATTAAAGTGTATTTTCATCACTCGCCTGACAATTATAGATTGCCTTTCTTCCGAGGGTAGTTGGTGAAAGTCCGACAAATGGTTTGCTAATCTCAATAAGCATTAGCATATAGCAACGCTGTAACGTAATGCCGTTTAAATTTATATTTTTTCCAAGTCAATATGTGTGAGATCTTGAACAGTTCTTCGCACTGTTTCCCGAAGTGTTTCTTCATCACAGGAATTGTGTACACTAAACTGCGAGATAAGCCATAATACGGCAAAAAATTATTAGGGTTCATCTCTTTGTATATAGATGTGGCGAAAACACACTAGGTTCAGTCGAACGCGGAGACAGATATATAGGTGCAGTCGAAGACTTAGGCAGTCGCACAACTCCCGATGAGAGTCAAGGAGTCGGAATTGGAATCGGTGATATTCCAAATATAATTAAATTTAGGGTTATGAACGTGGAATAGGGTTAGGAGTCTACATGGGATGTGAGGCGTTCTTAACGCTAATTACTTTCGTTCGCAACACAGAGAGCCGCTTAGCTTTGGCTTCTCGAATGGTCTGATTCAGCCAAATAAACCTTAGCAACCGCGTTAAAGTTCTATTTCGATTGTATCTAGAAAAGCAATTTAGATAAAGACTTATTTCGCTTACAGGCAAATGAATGCGTTTGAAGAGGTTAGAGTTAGGAGTCTACGAGGGAATACTTAATTAGTGTTAAGAACGCCTCACATCGAAGTCATGGATGATAAATATCCCTAATTATCCCATATTGACTAATGCCGGTTTACCCATAAATTCCTAGTGTGTACCCTCAAATCAATTAAATATTCCCAAGACATGCAAATATTTGTGAGTTGCACCACTAATGCTCTTAACGACCCACGGGCTATTGTCCAAGTGAGCACTCAATCTTCGCTTCGTTTGACAAGTCAATACGATTCAAAATTCGTTCTTCGTACGGCTTCTCTTCGTCCAGAGAATCCCTTAGGTTATACGTTAAAGTCGCTAGGTTTCATTTCATCATAAACGCGTTAAAGATTTAATCCATCTATTTGGACACTTATACCGTTGAACAATCTTTGATGTCCCTCTATACAGGTTTTTAGGTACACAATAACTTTGAAAATGAACTGAGTCAGCCAAATTTAAAGCTCGATCATATAAACCCTCCATAAATTTTAGTTCTCTCTGTATAGAGGAAGCAAAAATAGCTGATAAGTTCTTTTACGGTTTTCGATTTTGTCCATTCGTGTCCGAGATATCTGTCTTTAAACATTGTCAAAAAGCCCTATTTTGAATTCCCCGCTAGAAATTTCCTCAAATGCTATACGCAAATAGGCGAATATCGCAAATAGTCAAAATGGGGCTCTTACTTCGTGTATTACATAATTGAAATCTTTAGTTTAAAAGTAGGGTTAGTATTCCTTTATTTCAGGGCTAGGACTAGAGTTTTTATTTGGGTTATGGTTATGGTTAGGGTTTTTGTTCTTGTACAGGGACTTTATTAGTTTCGAACGTTATTTGTTCAAATCAATCATTTATAATCACGATTCTTACGGACTTACAAATCTTGATGCCTACATTTCGAAGAAATTTCACGAGGACAAGAGATGGGAGAGTGATGACCGTATAAACTCCCTCCTACGAACGGGCCAAAAGGCCTTATCGGGCCAAAGAAGGCCAGATAGGGCCTAAACGGGCCTAATACAATACAATGGGGGGTCCCAAAGGTACACGAGACTAGGGTTAAGGGTCGTAAAGGTGAAAGGCTAAAAATACTAATTCGTTTCTGTTAGGTATGCCCCGTTAAAGTAAACGTTGAAAAACATGTATACGTTTGTAACTGATATAAATATTTTTTAACTCTATATTTGTGTCACGTATTAATAAGGTTTTATATATCTCCATAAGTGCCCTTGTAAAATGCTTTCAGGCGAAATATGCAAATATCGGCCGTAGGATAAGTTGGCCAGGAAGCCTTATTTTGTAATTCCTGATCATTTTGCGAATGGTTTCTTCAGAATACTTTACGCCAAAACTAACTATATCGATACGTTTGAGATCTAGAACAGTTCTTCACACTGTTTCCCGAAGGGTTTCTCCCCTCATTGGAATCCCCTACACTAACGCGAGATAATTAGCGATAATTCGGCCAAATTCATGAACATGTATGCAAATCTTAACCTTAACGTGAATATACATCATGACAACGGCGTCATAAAATAGCCGAGTCATCCAGTTTAACCAAGACGATTAACTTTATATTTTTTCAATATGTTTGAGATCTTGAACAGTTCTTCGAACTGTTTCCCTAAGTGTTTCTTCATCATAGGAAATGTGTACACTAAAACGAGATAATACGGCCAAAATTATTAGGGTTCATCTCTTTGTATAGATGCGGTGAAAACACAGGTTCATTCGAACGAAGACATATAGGTTCAAACGAACGCTTAGGCAATCGCACGACTCCCAATGAGAGTCAAGGAGTCGGAATTGAAATCGGTGATATTCCAAATATAATTAAATTTAGGGTTATGAAAGTGGAATAGGGGTTGAGGTCCGCCATCAGTAATGAGATTCAAGTTAGTGTACTAAGTTATCCGTTACCACACAAAAGTGATCCGCATGTGTAGACCCAAGGAGATGTCTTCGCAGAGGTCCGACTGAAAATTCACCAATGAGGTTCAAGTTAGTGTACTATTCTATCCGTTAATCACCCAAAAGTGATCCGCATGTTGACCGAACATGCACCATTGTTTCACTTCTTAATGACTTTTTAATGAGGCGGCATCCCTTTGGGGCGTATATGGGGGGGGGGGGGGGGGGGTTATCTACTGAGACCTGCACCTGTGTTGAATTTTGTAAATATTGGCCAAACAGTATTTGAGCATACTGTATGGATACCAAAACAATTATACCCATGTGGATAACTAACACTGCATGATGATTGTCATGGACAATGTGTAGGTGAAAATGGAGTTGTGGTGGAGCCGAAGGGCGGTGGTGTGTTTGTGAAGAGCAATTGGATGTTTGAATAGAAACGTGTGTAGATATCTGTGGTTGTTCGTATATACATCTGTATCACAGACATGATTTGTAGCCAGTTTGTCCAGCCATGGAGGATATTGCTGGTGCTGAAACACAACCAGACTGGAATCTGAGACTACATAGCCAGTGCCAGGTGGTTGTAATGAAAGTACTAGAACTTTTAGTGTCAGTCTTTTAGTGTCAAGGTGCTGTTACACGATGCGATTTTTCTTGCAACTTGCAACAAATTTACCCATGGAAAAAAATCGCAAGTTGCAGAAAAGGTGTAAGGCCAAGTAAAAAAATATAGTAGTTTATCGTCCTAACTTTTAAAAAAAAGGAGAATGCGGGCACTTTTCTTTTTCTTTTTTTTTCAATATGACTTCTCCGAAATAGCCATCACCCCTACCAAAACCTAATTTTAACACATATTAAATATATTTAACGTTGTATTACAAGCACAAACAAAAACCAGGACAGCATCAAATGGATTTCTCTGCAATTGCTTCGATACAAGATTGCACCAAAACAAATTGTGGCGTGTAAAACCCGAAATGAACCGAAAGGTACCGAAACGCACAAAAATGGCCGAAAGGTGGCGCAAAAGGCCCCAAAAAGAAGACAGATTTTCGATGCAAATAAAAAAAATAAATTTGATGCGGCCGGAAAAAAGGATGCCAGTTTTTTTAAATATTTAATTCTTCATCCTTTAGTCGATGCTCTTTGTTGGGTGTTTTCCTAGTTTTAGAAACGTCTACACTTTCCTCGTTTATATCTCCTAGCTCGTAAATTTCTTCGGATATGTCATGATTGTCATTGCAAAACTGGTCCGCCATGTTGTTTATTCCAGAAACGTTTGGCCTCTCTAGTGCACGCGCTATCCTAACGTTCTCACACCTGATTGGTTAGCATTGAAAATAATTGTGTCGCAAGTTGCAGGACAGGTGTTACACGTTCAGCAACTTGCGAACTTTGTTGCAAGTTGCAGCAAAAAGTAGAATCCATCCAACTTTTCTTGCAACTTGCAACACGGCAAAAATAACAAAATCGCAATTTGCTAGAGTAAGGTCGCAGTGCTCTAGAAGAAGGTCTGTGATTGGTTAGGATCTCCTGTGAGATGGGGGAAATGAGTCGTAATTTAAACCAATGACAATCGACGTTCTAGAGCACTGCGACCTGACCCAGTTGCTACGGGGTGTTACACGATGCAATTTTTCTTGCAACTTGCAACATTCAATGATTTGTTGCAAGTTGCAAGAAAAATCGCATCGTGTAACAGCACCTTTATTTCTTACGCCGTGGATACAGGTCTGACATCTGCTCCAGGTCCAACATTATTACTTATTGGATTCCTCTGACCCTCGAGAATTCAATATTGGGCGAGACCGAAGGTCGAGCCTAATATTGCAAGTCGAGACTTAAATATTTTGTAATATTGGGCGAAGATGAATCCAATAGATGTTTTATTATATCGAACAAAATATCTTAACATAAAGATGTTTCTTCGCACGTAAACAGTCAAAAGGTAGCCTGCGTGCAGACGCTTGTATTTCCGGTGATTAATAGTCAAAAGGTTGCTGGTTATCAAAAAGAATAATAAGACTCGAAAAACACATCACGTTCCGTGAGAAAGTACTTCAACCAATGAAATTTCGATTTAGATAAAAGGCACGCGAGTGACGTTGCTTTGCACGTAAACAGTCCAAAGGTTGCTGCCCAATATGTAGCTGCCTTACATTGTAAAATATTGGGCTGCCACGTGATGCTAATAGGGACAGTTGATTGGTGGATTATATGTGAGGTATAATAACACTAATAAACGGTGCGCACTAGAACCATGTTGAGCCCGCCGACATCACTAACCCAGCGGTGACATGTTCGTCGTGAAACAGTCGCAAATCGCTCGTAAATCGCTCGTAGATCTACCACACATTATTTCAAAATATGTAAATATTTAGTATCTTTACCTGACGCGCACGTGGAGAAGAGCAGAAGAATGCATGACAAACTCTCAATCCTAGACCAGTAAATTTGATTTTGTCATCGATACTCGATAGTCAAAACGGATATGTAGTACTTTCCAAAAGGCAAACGACGTTATTCGGGATTTCGAAATATCAATCGCAACAACGTATGCTGCGAGGTTTCAAAATATATTTGTGGACTGACAAAATATATTTGTGGACTGACAAAATATATTTGTCGACTGAAAAAATACATTTGTCGACTGACAAAATATATTTGCCGACTGAAACTATTATATGCGCATTGCATATTCGTAAAGTCACTTAGTCTTACTAGTCTAGATGCTTTTAAATAAGTGATAAAACGTGTTGTGCTGCGTAGGCAGTGTAGAAATACAAATCAAATATCTCAGTAAAAAGATTGGTGTACTGCCGAAATAGCGTGTAAGTTGTCTAATGTCTAACGTTTCGAGCGAAGGCCCTTCCGTGTCAGAGAGTGAAACGTAAAGTGAAATAATCACTCAGTTCAGTTATTATTTCAGTTTACGTTTCACTCTCTGACGAAGGGCCTTCGCTCGAAACGTTGCAACTTCCAGACTATTTCATAGACTTGCTCCAAATCTGCCTCTTGATTGTTTCGGGTTTGTTTAAAGACGGGTTTGCTTGTTTGGAGAATACAACCCGTCTTCTCGAGTGAACAAACTCGTCTTTTCGACTGAACAAACTCGTCTTTGAAACCAAACCACTCTCGAAACAAACCCGTCTTCTCGAAACAAACACGTCTTTAAACAAACCCAAAACAATCAAAGAGGCAGACTTGAAGCAAGTCTAACTATTTCACTATTTCGGCAGTTTTCCGAGTTCCGACCGTTTGGCGAAATGGTTGGTAATATTTACGACGAACATGTTACCGCTGGGTTAGTGGTGTTGGCGGGCTCAACATGGTTCTGGCGACTATTATCTAGTGCGCACCTTGTGCGCACCCTAATAAACATATAAACGCAATTGCGATAAAATAACCCGAAAAACCCTAATCCTAACCCTAAATATCCCTATTCCTAACCCTAAAAATCCCTATTCCTAACCTTAAATATCCCTATTCCTAACCCTAAATATTCCTAACCCTAAATATCCCTATTCCTAACCAGCATTATGACTACAGGTTTTCTTTTTCTATTCAATATTTATTTTTAATAATTTAAAATCCAAAAGGATTTACATTGTTTCAGAGTTGCTGTTGAATACTGTACCATTAGAAATAGAAGAAATACTGCAAAACTGGGATTATATGCTTTACCACATTTTTAGATTGTACGGTACGGTAGCCATGAGCGCCATTTCTTTAACGTCCAATATTTTATTATAAACCCATTTTTGTAGATGACCTCCCAGCAACTCATTTATGACCAATACCTTAAAAGAGTACACATTTGGTGATGGGCAATTTTTGATGATAAGAATTTTATGAGAATTTTTCTTATAATCACACATGGTAGTGTGGCTGTACATTAAACCAGAATGCTTTGCGACCTTAAATCACCTGTAATATAACAGGTGCTATAAAACATTGTTTACTTTGTAAACATGAATTAAGTACGTAAAAGCTTCCTTTTTTACCAAACTTAATCTTTTTGAAACTCTATCTTCTGCTATTTTTGCGAGATTCAATGTTTACTGCGCGCAAGGAATTATGGTTAAATGTACCGGTCGCCATCTTTTTTTTTGGTACCGTCAATGACAATTGTGTTGTGTGCTGGAGAAAGCAATGTGAATGCATGATGGATATAAAAGTACTGTGTAGGCCGCAGTGGCGAAGCTGGCCGTAGCAACTGGTCATGCTATGCTAATTTATAAAGATCTGCTTATTTTGAAAACACTATATTTCTAAAGATCTTAATATGTATATCGTTTCAAAATTTGCACCGTGTTAACTGCTGACTCACTATTCCTCAGACTCATAACTACAGTCAATTAAACCAATCGCCCAACTACGATATGGAGGATTGCAGGCTGAAAGCGATGAACTCTGGTCAGTTGATTTACCACCGCAAAGGGCTGACAAGCTTCATCATTGTGCCAGGCCAAACCCTTTTACGGTAACCTTCCTCTATCCCCAAGCACTGCATGTCACCCGTATACCATGTATAGGGAGCGTTAACTGTGCAATCTAACGGTATAAGGTTATATTAACGGAAAAGCGTTAAACCGTCGACCAAAAATCAAACTTGAAAATCAAACATACAATACTCTGAGCTCAGATCTTATGTGCTACAATTTGGCTGGGAGGGACTGCAGATTTAAAGTCCATCTCCAAAACAAGTGTTGCTTAAATGAAAGTTCTTTGTCGCCTTACACGAGAATGCGTATTAGTGGTAAATTGAAGGCTGCCATTTTTGTTTTGATTTCGAGCTAATGCGGTCGATGCCATTAATTTTTAGCACTATACAAAGAAATCCCCTTACATGACAATAGCGTGGTTTCAGTGTATTATACAGATTTCTATTCACACTATTGTGAAGGATTTCTTTTCATAGAGTTTCTATCACTCAATGACGTCAAAAATGAACGGGAGCGACCGCATTCGCCCGCAATCAGAAAAAATATATGGCGGCCTTCAATTTACAAAAAATAGGATCAACAAAGCCAAATTTCTCAAAAACTAAAAAGATTTGAAAAAAATTAATACCCATTCTCATGTAAGGCCACAAAGAACTTTCATTTATTAGCAACACTTGTTTTGGGGGTGGTGTGTGCCTTTAACAATCAACTGTGAACTGGTTTGCACTGGATTTCGCGGTAAAGCTAGTACAGTACTACTACTGTATTTATAAATGACCACACATTTCATGCGATCAGTAGCGCGACGCTAATCAGAGAATAATAACCGGAAATAAGAACACGGAAACATTCGCCGTTAACTTTATTTATTGCATAAGTAATAGTTCTAACACGAGTAAGCGTAAAAGTAGATTGCGGAACTCGATTTTCTCACAAAATATGGATTCATTTGATAGCAAGTTCTAACACTCATAATTGTTCATCCTCTGACTTCTAAATATGGACAAGCCGGTTGAAAAAACGAGGAGCAGCCGAGTTTGCTTATCCGGTTTGTCCGTATTTAGAAATCAGAGGATGAACAATTATGAGTGTTAGAACTTGCTATCAAATGAATCCATATTTTGTGAGAAAATCGAGTTCCGCAATCTACTTTTATTTCTAAATATCATTCAATGTTGATTTCTTTTGAATTTTCATTATGAATTATTATAAGTTTGAGAAATATATTTAAAATATGAATAAATAATACTAGAATGTTGGTAAACTGCCAAATTATGTTGTGTATAGGAGGTCTGATGATTTGAGCAAAGGTCCTTTGTTGCTAAAGGTCTTTTTCGTTAAAGTGCCAATGAATCGAAAATTAAGTTTGTCTTATTTCAAAGAACTCTTAAAACAATGAGGAATAACAATTTACAGCTCTTCCATATTTAACTTACTTCTTGAGATATTTAGATTTAGGTATAATCTATGACGTAGCAAGTTGTACACAACATTGGAAAATCCTGTATATCTTAAAGATTATTGGACGAAATCACTTGAAGCTTGTCTTTAATGTTTTGTTGCGACTTGCGTGAGCTGTAGCAATTACAAAGTTTTGAATGATTTCTTTTAATAATATTGGAAAGATATACATGATTTTCTAATGTTGTGTATAAACTTGCTACGTCATAGATCAGCTCATTTAAATATCACATATAAGTCAAAATATCTCAAGAACTGAGTGAAATATGGAAGAGCTGTAGGTTATTATTCCTCATTGTTTTAAGAGTTTTCTCAAGATAAACTTAATTTTCGATTCATTTGCACTTTACCCAATATTCTGGACTGAAAGTGTCCCTCAAGCTGCATGCATGTACAGTAAATTAGACAATTTGTAATTGCCTGCATGGATATACTCGATTAATAAACACATCAATTGCTACCTCTCTGGCAATATTTTATCTTCCCATTTTACTTTATCTTGTTCTAACTAAATTTATTTTGGTCTCTTTAACTTCTAATCTGATTAGCATTCAAAGAAGAAAAAACATAAGAGTGGGAAGAAAAAGAAAAAAAAGAAGAAAAAACATGCCGTATGTATAAATTCTGCTTTTCTAAGATTGTGGAATTATAGGAATGAATTGTAATAATTAATAACAAACCTTTAGTAAGGGTGTACGCGGTACAGGGTGATCCAAAATATTTATTATATATTAATTGGCGTAGCTTTCGTCTTCAAGTGTGCACATTTTGTTGCTGAATAATAAGTATTGTATACAGTAATGCATTGGTGAATGGAGTTACGAGTAATTCGACATCACATGACTGTTTATATGAAACACATGAGGGGTGGTGGACAACACACTTTAGGGGCTGTTTACATGAATCTGGATTCAATTTCATTCCGGATTGATTGTCAATTCAAACCGCGTTTGCATAGGAATTCTTTCCCAGGATCGAAAACGCGCGAAATCTGAAGAAAATGGGAAAAGCATTACTATAGCAACGATAATGGCGATGCGATCGCAAGTAAACAAGCATTTAATTCACCTTTAGTTAATAACGTCGTCTACAAAGAGCTATTTATATTGAACAATATGGCGTCGCGCAATTCCTATCTCTAGCTGCAAATTGTCGTCTATAAATGTTAAAAGCACTCGTGTGTTCGTTTCAGTCCTCTATTTCGTATTTTTCATTCCAGAATGAAATCTCGCACCGCCTTAATACATGACACTGGAATGAAATTTCAATGAAACTCAATCGGGAATAAAACTCAATCCGGGATAAGAACCGGAACGAACTCAATCCGAATTAAGCTACATCTCGTTCCGGATTCATGTAAACACCTAAAGGGATTTTAACAGAACCGCTATGAGTTCAATCTGGAATGAAACTCAATCCGAATTCATGTAAACAGCCCCTTATCAAACTAAAATAGGTTACTTCTCACGTGAGCTCGGTCTCTGATTAGTCCCCGTACTTGTGTAGTAGACACGCATATTTAAACATGGATTTTCGCGTCTGCTCATTACGGTATTTTATAAAATGTTTTTTATGTTTATATACACTTGGGATGTTCTGAGACTTTTGCAAAGCTAAAAGACACTTGCCTCTGCAGCTTTTTGGCTTTTCTCAATTCTCACAACATCCCGCGTGTTTATACACAGTATATGAACATGGAAACTTTTTTTATTTCTTTAATGGAAAGTGAGCAAGCAGCAATAGTTGAGATCTTCAAGATAGGTAAACCTTGGGAGAAATTTTAGTTATCCCCTCGCAAGCGAGGTCGCGAAGCGAGGGTGATAATCTCGCCGCGGCAGGGATCCATTTCTCACCGAAAGTTTATATACAGTATATATATATATATACATAACACGTATATATACGTGTATGTAAAATGGTAGGTCATCTCCTTATAAGGAAGTAAAAAGTCGTCTTGGGTGATACGTTTGAATCACACAATATTTGGGCAAGAAAACGCGAAGCGGCACGTTCTCATAATATAATAGACACGTAGCTATGTTATGTATTTAGACTAGTAGCTAATTCCAAATCTGTTTTCAGAATTGAAAACGGTTAAATATTGATCGAGATAACGTTCAAAATAATATACGACGAATCGTGCCTGATCGCCGACTAATTTATAAGTACATAAACCGTTTTTACGAAGGGTATGCACGTTCTCGTAATATAATAGATACGTATATGTTACGTATTTAGACTCGGTAATTCCAAAACTGTTTTCAGAATTGAAATCTAGCAAATATTGGCCGAGATAACGTTCAAAATCTACGTGGTTTTGTTGCTACGGGATTTGTTATCGACAGACGCGGTCTGGGCACTGGGGACCATGGATTGGGAAAAGAAACTCTAGGGGTGGGGTGGGGGTAGTGGTAGAAAAGGCGAGCGAGGGGATTATTGCGGATTCGTATTTCTAGTTCAAAAAGTTGTATATGAAACCAAATGATTAATATCAAAGACAAGTTTCTCAAGACAAGCCTCGTTGATATGTGAGCTTACCATGGTCAAATTGAAAACTGCTTGTCAAGATAGAATACTAATAAAAAAAGAGTTTGGCTGAAGCGAATCTTACCCGTGCATGAACCTTTGCGAATTGCTGAGATCCTTAAACAATCTGGCTTCTTAATGTCACAGCTGGTTCTGCAGTTGGGACCTCAGCTATTTTGATTTGTTTTCCTTTACTTATTTACATAAGTTTTTCTTCCAGAGTGATTCAGCGGGAGAAGAATGGGTTGAAAAAGACGCGGGGGCTTCCGCTCATAAACCAGATGAGAGTAAATCATGTGCTCCCACACAGGTATAGTATATACATACGTCCACCTTTGATAAAAGAGTAATCCATATAAAAAACTCCCATATGCCAATGTTCTCAACTGCAAAATATCAATTTAGTGCACCTGTACCATTGATTTTCTGCTACTGTTGGTAAATATTCAGGACTTCTTGTGGAATTACACTACCTTGTGAACCGGCATCCCGAAGTATGTGCGAGTTCAACTTCAATTCCCGCAAACTTCAATTAATAGTTTTTTGTTCATAGTGGTAATAGGTATATGTAGTAGGCTTTATCTTATAATGAAACTGTAATGAGTTTTATAAGTAACATTAAGAATATATTGTTGTAAGAGCATTGAGACTATTGTATAATGCTCCTAATACGTCTTTATTATTATTATTATTATTATTATTATTATTATTATTATTATTATTATTATTATTATTAGTTTCGATTCCGAAACCTTTAGTTTCGTCTGACATCGGATCCCCTTCGCCAAAAATCTAATAAAATATATAAAAATCTAATCCTAATCCTAATATTATTAGCCCTTAATACTAATCCTAATACTAACACTAAACCTAAACTCAATGTAAGAAAATGGATGAATTTTAAAAAATCCAGTGAAAAAGACTCCGCGAATGATCGATCCAGCAGGTTGCGCACCAGTGGTGACGAAAATGACACTCGGCCACGAATGCTAGACATCCATTAATGGCAATAATGAGTATTTAATCGATCTCATAATAAATTAGGGATCCGATATTGGATGAATAACCACTTCTTTCTTTTTTTTGCCCCAGATTGGTTTGAATATTTTTTTGGAAGTTGAGTACTTTGATAATGAAGTGAAATGTTGATAAAAATGTTTGAGAACATTTGGTTGATGCTTTTCTTTTAGCGTGACTCTTGGATGTTGTTTCCAATGCCTGGAAAAAGTCAACCGAAAGAAGCACAGCTGGAGACTGAAAACGAAACAGATCATAATTTGAAAAGTAATAAGGATTCTGATAACAAAACAGAGGTATATTATACTATATAGTTAAGAGATGCGGTGATTGAAGTTCTCAAAACATTCAATGTCCACTTTGTACACATGGCCTAAAATATTAACTGCACGAACGTATACAGGTGTGTTAAAGGGATACCCCCAAAACAAATGTGGCTTAAATGAAAGTTTTTATTTATTTTTTACTAGAATGGATATTAGTTGTCTTCTAATCTTTTTAGTTTTAGAGAAATTTGGCTTTGTTTACCGTATTTTTGGTAAATTGAACTATTGAAGGCCGCCATATTTGTTCTGATTGCGGGCGAATGTGGTCGCCCCCGTTAATTTTTGACGTCATTGAGTGATAGAAACCCTATGAAAAGAAATCCTTAACAATAGTGTGAAAAATCTGCACAATAGACTAAGACTAGACCACGCTATTGCCATGCTATTGTGAAGGGTTTATTTGTATAGTGTTTCTTTCACTCAATAACGTCAAAACATAATGGATCGACCGCATCATGGTCAATCGAGATATGGTCTGGAAATGAGTTCATGAGCTAAAGTCTTTGTTCTATCTTTTTGTTCGTCTTTATGCAATTTTGTGCACGGTGCACGGTCACTGAACCTATTGTATTTTAGTATAATGAAGCAATCATTATTGTCAATCATTATTGTCTTGAATTGGTTCAAATCATATTTGGACAATCGAAGCCAATTTGTTGCCATCAATGGATCACACTCTTCCAAACGGGACCTGGCTGTGGGTGTGCCTCAAGGATCAGTGTTAGGTCCTATTCTATATCTGTTGTATACGTCACCACTTGCTGATATTATCAAGAGTTACAATCTCAAGTACCACCTTTATGCTGATGACACACAACTCTACTTGTCATTTAAAACCAACGACACTTCTGCAGCAAAAGATCGTGCTGAGAGCTGTGTAGCTGATATTTGTAGATGGATGGAGCTGAATGAGCTAAAGCTTAATCAGGATAAAACTAGTATCTTGTTAATCCACTCGAAGTATCGGGTAGTACCCTCATTGGAATTTGTTCAAATTGGTTGTGAGAGGGTATCCGTTTCATCTACTGCTCATAGTCTTGGAGTTGTTTTTGATGAACATATGACATTCGATAACCACATTAAAGTGATATGCAAATCCTCATTTTACCATCTGAAAAATTTGTCAAGAATTAGGAAATATCTTAATAATGAGTCTACTACTGTTGCAGTGCATGCTTTTGTCACCTCCAAACTGGACTATTGTAATTCTCTCTTGATTGGTGTGCCTAAGTATCGATTGAAGAAGATTCAATATGTTCAGAATACCGCAGCTCGGATTGTGACTCGTACTGGCAGATCTGATCATATTACCCCTGTGTTGGTTGAACTTCACTGGCTTCCAATCCACTATCGTATCATATTTAAGATATTACTACTTGTTTACAAAGCACTGAATGGGTATAGTCCTAAGTATCTAGTAGACTTATTACATTATCAGAAGTCTTCCAGAACTCTACGGTCCGAATCTAAAGAGCTTTTGACACAACCTAGAACGCACACCAAGAGTTTTGGTGACAGAGCTTTTGCTGCATGTGCCCCGAGACTTTGGAACAAGCTGCCTTTTAGTATTCGTAAATCTAGTACACTTTTACTTTTTAAGAAATCCCTAAAGACTTATTTATTTACCAAATTTGCTGATGATGGGTCTCTATATTATGTAGGCATTTAATTAATTTTGTATTTTATTTATAGTAGCATTGTTGTGAAGCGCCATGAACAATTAGTGGATATGATGCGCTATATAAATATAATTATTATTATTATTATTATTATCATCCAATAGAATCGTTTGGGTTTAATCGCTCAACCGTGTTGTTTAAATATTAATAAACCTAAAACAAAGGATGTGCACGGTGTAAGGTACGGTTCAACATCAAAACGTAGCTCGTTATAGTCGCTTTGAAGTTTGCCGAGTTTCCAGACCATATCTCGATTGACTATGACCGCATTCGCCCGCAATCAGAACAAAATGGCGGCCTTCAATTTACAAAAAATACGATAAACAAAGCCAAATTTCTCTAAAACTAAAAAGATTAGAAGAAAACTAAAACCCATTCACATGTGAAAGAACGTTCATTTAAGCAACACTTGCTTTGGGGGTGGATTGTCCCTTTAACATGACACTAAAATATATTATGTATAGTGGTTGGTGGCATTCGTTGTACTAATGCGAGTCCGAAAGGGAAAATGACAATAAATATTGTAATGGTGCTATCGAGTGCGATCTGCCCCTCGCAAAAAAAACAACGTGCAGACTGGCGTTGTCTAAGGCTTTTTGGAAACAAATAACACATTATTGTCGTACTGTCTCGTTTTAGCTTGGTCAGCATCCCAGAGAGCTGAATCCATATTGGAAGGAAGGTGCAGCTGGTCTGCCATCTGCTAAAGCAAATGACAAAGGTAATTAACCTTTGATACGCGATACGAGCATTTTTCCAACCTCAAACTACGATATTCCGGTTATTTAGGTCACATACATTGATCTGAAAGGTACTTATTTTTTAGTTGCCAATGTCCTTTAAGGGTTAAACGTTGTGTTTAAATCTTGGTTTCCCCGTTATCGTCATAATCACTCTGTTGCCACTTGGGAATTAGCTAAGACGTGCGTTACACAATGCATTTTGCAAGACTGTCAATCGCCTCAGTCGGCCAAGTAAAACTGATTTCTATCCAAGAGATCGTGATCATCAGGGGCGTTACCATCAGGGGCGTTGCCAACCCACATTGATTAGGGGCGGGGGTGTGGGGTTATGCACATTCAGATATGTTACAGCTACAAATTTTCGCATATACATAGGTTCTATGTTTCAGCAACCAAACGTGAAATCTCACAATGTGTACTCATTTTTGCTTACGCCTGGCATAACTAAATGTCCTTTTAACATTCTTAATAACTTGCTTACTTTTATTTCAGACCAGATTTTGCCTGAATTTAATATTTCCACTGTCCATATTTTCCTGAATTATATGGTTTTAAAAATTTTAGGGGTGTCACCCCCATGCGCACACTCCACCCCACAATTATGTTCATCATTTATTAGATAAACAGGACAAGACAATTTGAAAGGCTGTCACCCTCTAAGTTCTCTAGTTCCTACCTCATGCTAAATATAAAAATACTCTCCCACCCAAAAATAAATACATATCGCTACAAGCAATGTTACATTCAATCGTCTGGTATCTAAATATGACCTGTCAGTTTAGGATCTTATTGACTTATTCTATCCTTTATTATGTATAGTGTTTTTAAGATACAACATACAATCGTAATTAGTAGTTTTTAGTTTGTAATTTTAAGTTTAACTTCTTAAAAAGGATATGTAAAATATCTTATTATCAATAAAGACGATTGACTGATTGATTGATTAATTGATTGATTGATAAGGGATACTGGAAGTGAATAAAATACGCGGTTGCAGCCGTTCTTATGTACCTCATTGAACTCGAGGAGCTCGATTAAACGTTTAATAGTTGGAAATCAGACGCTTCAAATGTTGTTGACTGTTCAATAAAGTCGTTGGTCGGAAAACCAGTAGTCATCCCAATTAATATCCTATTTGTCCAATAGTAGATAATTTAACGATAATGTTTCCACTAATTACGCACAAAATAATCTTTGAAAACAACGAAAAAATGTCCACTTTCACAACGTCAAGGTATAACCAAGAACGCAAGTTTTACTCACTTTACTGGTATTTCACAATATAAAGTGGGCGTGTGTTTTGCGATCCGTTGATGTTTATTGTTTACATTTCTTTGTTGATGTTTATTGTTTACATTTCTTTGTTGATGTTTATTGTTTACATTTCTTTCTTGATGTTTATTGTTTACATTTCTTTGTTGATGTTTATTCTTTACATTTCTTTGTTGATGTTTATTGTTTACATTTCTTTCTTGATGTTTATTGTTTACATTTCTTTGTTGATGTTTATTGTTTACATTTCTTTGTTGATGTTTATTGTTTACATTTCTTTGTTGATGTTTATTGTTTACATTTCTTTGTTGATGTTTATTGTTTACATTTCTTTGTTGATGTTTATTGTTTACATTTCTTTGTTGATGTTTATTGTTTACATTTCTTTGTTGATGTTTATTGTTTACATTTCTTTGTTGATGTTTATTGTTTACATTTCTTTGTTGATGTTTATTGTTTACATTTCTTTGTTGATGTTTATTGTTTACATTTCTTTGTTGATGTTTATTGTTTACATTTCTTTGTTGATGTTTATTGTTTACATTTCTTTCTTGATGTTTATTGTTTACATTTCTTTGTTGATGTTTATTGTTTACATTTCTTTGTTGATGTTTATTGTTTACATTTCTTTGTTGATGTTTATTGTTTACATTTCTTTGTTGATGTTTATTGTTTACATTTCTTTGTTGATGTTTATTGTTTACATTTCTTTGTTGATGTTTATTGTTTACATTTCTTTGTTGATGTTTATTGTTTACATTTCTTTCTTGATGTTTATTGTTTACATTTCTTTGTTGATGTTTATTGTTTACATTTCTTTCTTGATGTTTATTGTTTACATTTCTTTCTTGATGTTCATTGTTTACATTTCTTTCTTGATGTTCATTGTTTACATTTCTTTGTTGATGTTTATTGTTTACATTTCTTTGTTGATGTTTATTGTTTACATTTCTTTGTTGATGTTTATTGTTTATTGTTTACATTTCTTTGTTGATGTTCATTGTTTACATTTCTTTGTTGATGTTTATTGTTTACATTTCTTTCTTGATGTTTATTGTTTACATTTCTTTCTTGATGTTTATTGTTTACATTTCTTTCTTGATGTTTATTGTTTACATTTCTTTCTTGATGTTCATTGTTTACATTTCTTTCTTGATGTTTATTGTTTACATTTCTTTCTTGATGTTTATTGTTTACATTTCTTTGTTGATGTTCATTGTTTACATTTCTTTCTTGATGTTCATTGTTTACATTTCTTTCTTGATGTTTATTGTTTACATTTCTTTGTTGATGTTTATTGTTTACATTTCTTTCTTGATGTTTATTGTTTACATTTCTTTGTTGATGTTTATTGTTTACATTTCTTTGTTGATATTTATTGTTTACATTTCTTTGTTGATGTTTATTGTTTACATTTCTTTGTTGATGTTCATTGTTTACATTTCTTTGTTGATGTTTATTGTTTACATTTCTTTGTTGATGTTTATTGTTTACATTTCTTTGTTGATGTTTATTGTTTACATTTCTTTGTTGATGTTCATTGTTTACATTTCTTTCTTGATGTTTATTGTTTACATTTCTTTCTTGATGTTTATTGTTTACATTTCTTTGTTGATGTTCATTGTTTACATTTCTTTGTTGATGTTCATTGTTTACATTTCTTTCTTGATGTTTATTGTTTACATTTCTTTGTTGATGTTTATTGTTTACATTTCTTTGTTGATGTTTATTGTTTACATTTCTTTGTTGATGTTTATTGTTTACATTTCTTTGTTGATGTTTATTGTTTACATTTCTTTCTTGATGTTTATTGTTTACATTTCTTTGTTGATGTTTATTGTTTACATTTCTTTGTTGATGTTTATTGTTTACATTTCTTTGTTGATGTTTATTGTTTACATTTCTTTGTTGATGTTTATTGTTTACATTTCTTTGTTGATGTTTATTGTTTACATTTCTTTGTTGATGTTTATTGTTTACATTTCTTTCTTGATGTTTATTGTTTACATTTCTTTCTTGATGTTTATTGTTTACATTTCTTTCTTGATGTTTATTGTTTACATTTCTTTCTTGATGTTTATTGTTTACATTTCTTTCTTGATGTTTATTGTTTACATTCTTTGTTGATGTTCATTGTTTACATTTCTTTCTTGATGTTCATTGTTTACATTTCTTTGTTGATGTTTATTGTTTACATTTCTTTGTTGATGTTTATTGTTTACATTTCTTTGTTGATGTTTATTGTTTATTGTTTACATTTCTTTGTTGATGTTCATTGTTTACATTTCTTTGTTGATGTTTATTGTTTACATTTCTTTCTTGATGTTTATTGTTTACATTTCTTTCTTGATGTTTATTGTTTACATTTCTTTCTTGATGTTTATTGTTTACATTTCTTTGTTGATGTTCATTGTTTACATTTCTTTCTTGATGTTTATTGTTTACATTTCTTTCTTGATGTTTATTGTTTACATTTCTTTGTTGATGTTCATTGTTTACATTTCTTTGTTGATGTTCATTGTTTACATTTCTTTCTTGATGTTTATTGTTTACATTTCTTTCTTGATGTTTATTGTTTACATTTCTTTCTTGATGTTTATTGTTTACATTTCTTTGTTGATGTTTATTGTTTACATTTCTTTGTTGATGTTTATTGTTTACATTTCTTTGTTGATGTTTATTGTTTACATTTCTTTGTTGATGTTCATTGTTTACATTTCTTTGTTGATGTTCATTGTTTACATTTCTTTGTTGATGTTTATTGTTTACATTTCTTCGTTGATGTTTATTGTTTACATTTCTTTGTTGATGTTTATTGTTTACATTTCTTTGTTGATGTTTATTGTTTACATTTCTTTGTTGATGTTTATTGTTTACATTTCTTTCTTGATGTTTATTGTTTACATTTCTTTCTTGATGTTTATTGTTTACATTTCTTTCTTGATGTTTATTGTTTACATTTCTTTCTTGATGTTTATTGTTTACATTTCTTTCTTGATGTTTATTGTTTACATTTCTTTCTTGATGTTTATTGTTTACATTTCTTTGTTGATGTTCATTGTTTACATTTCTTTCTTGATGTTCATTGTTTACATTTCTTTGTTGATGTTTATTGTTTACATTTCTTTGTTGATGTTTATTGTTTACATTTCTTTGTTGATGTTTATTGTTTATTGTTTACATTTCTTTGTTGATGTTCATTGTTTACATTTCTTTGTTGATGTTTATTGTTTACATTTCTTTCTTGATGTTTATTGTTTACATTTCTTTCTTGATGTTTATTGTTTACATTTCTTTCTTGATGTTTATTGTTTACATTTCTTTGTTGATGTTCATTGTTTACATTTCTTTCTTGATGTTTATTGTTTACATTTCTTTCTTGATGTTTATTGTTTACATTTCTTTGTTGATGTTCATTGTTTACATTTCTTTGTTGATGTTCATTGTTTACATTTCTTTCTTGATGTTTATTGTTTACATTTCTTTCTTGATGTTTATTGTTTACATTTCTTTCTTGATGTTTATTGTTTACATTTCTTTGTTGATGTTTATTGTTTACATTTCTTTGTTGATGTTTATTGTTTACATTTCTTTGTTGATGTTTATTGTTTACATTTCTTTGTTGATGTTCATTGTTTACATTCTTTGTTGATGTTCATTGTTTACATTTCTTTGTTGATGTTCATTGTTTACATTTCTTTCTTGATGTTTATTGTTTACATTTCTTTCTTGATGTTTATTGTTTACATTTCTTTCTTGATGTTTATTGTTTACATTTCTTTCTTGATGTTTATTGTTTACATTTCTTTGTTGATGTTCATTGTTTACATTTCTTTCTTGATGTTCATTGTTTACATTTCTTTGTTGATGTTCATTGTTTACATTTCTTTCTTGATGTTTATTGTTTACATTTCTTTCTTGATGTTTATTGTTTACATTTCTTTCTTGATGTTTATTGTTTACATTTCTTTCTTGATGTTTATTGTTTACATTTCTTTGTTGATGTTCATTGTTTACATTTCTTTCTTGATGTTCATTGTTTACATTTCTTTGTTGATGTTTATTGTTTACATTTCTTTGTTGATGTTTATTGTTTACATTTCTTTGTTGATGTTTATTGTTTATTGTTTACATTTCTTTGTTGATGTTCATTGTTTACATTTCTTTGTTGATGTTTATTGTTTACATTTCTTTCTTGATGTTTATTGTTTACATTTCTTTCTTGATGTTTATTGTTTACATTTCTTTCTTGATGTTTATTGTTTACATTTCTTTGTTGATGTTCATTGTTTACATTTCTTTCTTGATGTTTATTGTTTACATTTCTTTCTTGATGTTTATTGTTTACATTTCTTTGTTGATGTTCATTGTTTACATTTCTTTGTTGATGTTCATTGTTTACATTTCTTTCTTGATGTTTATTGTTTACATTTCTTTCTTGATGTTTATTGTTTACATTTCTTTCTTGATGTTTATTGTTTACATTTCTTTGTTGATGTTTATTGTTTACATTTCTTTGTTGATGTTTATTGTTTACATTTCTTTGTTGATGTTTATTGTTTACATTTCTTTGTTGATGTTCATTGTTTACATTTCTTTGTTGATGTTCATTGTTTACATTTCTTTGTTGATGTTTATTGTTTACATTTCTTCGTTGATGTTTATTGTTTACATTTCTTTGTTGATGTTTATTGTTTACATTTCTTTGTTGATGTTTATTGTTTACATTTCTTTGTTGATGTTTATTGTTTACATTTCTTTCTTGATGTTTATTGTTTACATTTCTTTCTTGATGTTTATTGTTTACATTTCTTTCTTGATGTTTATTGTTTACATTTCTTTCTTGATGTTTATTGTTTACATTTCTTTCTTGATGTTTATTGTTTACATTTCTTTCTTGATGTTTATTGTTTACATTTCTTTGTTGATGTTCATTGTTTACATTTCTTTCTTGATGTTCATTGTTTACATTTCTTTGTTGATGTTTATTGTTTACATTTCTTTGTTGATGTTTATTGTTTACATTTCTTTGTTGATGTTTATTGTTTATTGTTTACATTTCTTTGTTGATGTTCATTGTTTACATTTCTTTGTTGATGTTTATTGTTTACATTTCTTTCTTGATGTTTATTGTTTACATTTCTTTCTTGATGTTTATTGTTTACATTTCTTTCTTGATGTTTATTGTTTACATTTCTTTGTTGATGTTCATTGTTTACATTTCTTTCTTGATGTTTATTGTTTACATTTCTTTCTTGATGTTTATTGTTTACATTTCTTTGTTGATGTTCATTGTTTACATTTCTTTGTTGATGTTCATTGTTTACATTTCTTTCTTGATGTTTATTGTTTACATTTCTTTCTTGATGTTTATTGTTTACATTTCTTTCTTGATGTTTATTGTTTACATTTCTTTGTTGATGTTTATTGTTTACATTTCTTTGTTGATGTTTATTGTTTACATTTCTTTGTTGATGTTTATTGTTTACATTTCTTTGTTGATGTTCATTGTTTACATTTCTTTGTTGATGTTCATTGTTTACATTTCTTTGTTGATGTTTATTGTTTACATTTCTTCGTTGATGTTTATTGTTTACATTTCTTTGTTGATGTTTATTGTTTACATTTCTTTGTTGATGTTTATTGTTTACATTTCTTTGTTGATGTTCATTGTTTACATTTCTTTGTTGATGTTCATTGTTTACATTTCTTTGTTGATGTTTATTGTTTACATTTCTTTCTTGATGTTTATTGTTTACATTTCTTTGTTGATGTTCATTGTTTACATTTCTTTGTTGATGTTCATTGTTTACATTTCTTTGTTGATGTTTATTGTTTACATTTCTTTCTTGATGTTTATTGTTTACATTTCTTTCTTGATGTTTATTGTTTACATTTCTTTGTTGATG
This sequence comes from Chrysogorgia sp. JL179-B06, assembly GCA_035772405.1. NCBI lineage: Eukaryota > Metazoa > Cnidaria > Anthozoa > Scleralcyonacea > Chrysogorgiidae > Chrysogorgia > Chrysogorgia sp. JL179-B06. The sequence goes on along the minus strand of JAYKKM010000437.1, from coordinate 5,076,080 downwards.
TTCATTGTTTACATTTCTTTGTTGATGTTCATTGTTTACATTTCTTTCTTGATGTTTATTGTTTACATTTCTTTGTTGATGTTTATTGTTTACATTTCTTTGTTGATGTTTATTGTTTACATTTCTTTGTTGATGTTTATTGTTTACATTTCTTTCTTGATGTTCATTGTTTACATTTCTTTCTTGATGTTTATTGTTTACATTTCTTTGTTGATGTTTATTGTTTACATTTCTTTGTTGATGTTTATTGTTTACATTTCTTTGTTGATGTTTATTGTTTACATTTCTTTGTTGATGTTCATTGTTTACATTTCTTTCTTGATGTTTATTGTTTACATTTCTTTCTTGATGTTTATTGTTTACATTTCTTTGTTGATGTTTATTGTTTACATTTCTTTGTTGATGTTTATTGTTTACATTTCTTTGTTGATGTTCATTGTTTACATTTCTTTGTTGATGTTCATTGTTTATATTTCTTTGTTGATGTTCATTGTTTACATTTCTTTGTTGATGTTTATTGTTTACATTTCTTTGTTGATGTTTATTGTTTACATTTCTTTGTTGATGTTTATTGTTTACATTTCTTATTTTCTTTGTTGATGTTCATTGTTTACATTTCTTTGTTGATGTTCATTGTTTATATTTCTTTGTTGATGTTCATTGTTTATATTTCTTTGTTGATGTTTATTGTTTATATTTCTTTGTTAATGTTCATTGTTTATATTTCTTTGTTGATGTTTATTGTTTATATTTCTTTGTTGATGTTCATTGTTTACATTTCTTTCTTGATGTTTATTGTTTATATTTCTTTGTTGGTGTTTATTGTTTACATTTCTTTCTTGATGTTTATTGTTTATATTTCTTTGTTGATGTTCATTGTTTATATTTCTTTGTTGATGTTTATTGTTTACATTTCTTTGTTGATGTTCATTGTTTACATTTCTTTCTTGATGTTTATTGTTTACATTTCTTTGTTGATGTTCATTGTTTACGTTCATTGTTTACATTTCTTTGTTGATGTTCATTGTTTACATTTCTTTGTTGATGTTTATTGTTTACATTTCTTTGTTGATGTTCATTGTTTACATTTCTTTCTTGATGTTTATTGTTTACATTTCTTTCTTGATGTTCATTGTTTAGATTTACGCTTAATGTCCCTATAGTCTTACATGTATTATAGCCCTTGTTGTAACCTAACGCTGTCTTTCTTTTGCTGAAGGCTTTTCTTCGGGCAATAGAGCTTGGTTTAAGAGAGCTTATGAACGAGCCAAACAACAAGCAGACGACGAAGGAAGATCTCTGGAAGATATTGCTGCTGAAAGATGGGGGGTAAAATCAATTTTATTGTTTAAACGTTGGACACCCTTTTAAACCATTAATATTTGCAACAATGTTTGCACGCTGAGTGTACGTCGTGGGATATCTAGAAGACTGTTACTCCGGAATTAAAAATTTCCCTTTCCTGCTGATTTTCTGTGGTTGTCCTGCGAAGATTTATGTTGTCCTACTAACTTTTATCTACTTATAAAGTGCCATGAAACGAAAATTAAGTTTTGGTTATTGAAATGAACACTTTGTGAAAGCTACTCTGACCTTCCGAATAATCATATATGTACGATTATTTATTTCAAAGAAATTTTCCACTCTATACGGCCTTATTCGGAACAGTATGATTATTAATTTTGGCATTTCCCACTCTATACGAACCTTATTCGGGCCTGTACGATTATTAAATTTTGGAATTTCATAAGTTCACCACTTTTGTACGCATTGCTGAGAAAATCCCTTGTCCAAACCCTTATCCAAGTGAGAAATATACTAATATTCGCTCCACAAAACAAAAACAAACAAAAGCGCTCCGCCATCTTGAATTCGTAAACTTCCGTAAACTGGTCTTAACAGTTTGCATTTTTACATATTTTGGTCGTTTTCTCGCGACTGGCCGGAAAAAAGAATCTGGAGAGTTATTAAATACCAGTAAATAACAGTAACAACTTTATTGATCTTGTGTTTCTCCACTTAACACGATAGTATTATTCCGCTCTATAGTGTATACTATTTAAGAAATACCTAATGGGTTTCCGTGTTTGGATAACGTGATCCAAACACGCGGGATGTTGCGAGACTTGAGAAAAGCGTAAAAATAAACACGAGCCGATAGGCAAGTGTTTTTAGCTTATCGAAAGTCGAGCAACATCCCAAGTGTTTGGATCACGTTATCCAAACACGGAAACCCATTACCTAACCACAGAGAAATATCACTAAAAGTTATTAATATAATTAGATCAACATTGCAATTCTCCCAAAAACCATCAACTACCAATCAGGGGAGGTCTAGCAAAGAGCCGAAAATAAGGTTGAGGTAAAAAGTAAAAACATCAGGAAAACATTGCTTAGAAAGATGAAAAAGATATTTCCAGATGGATTTAAGCACGAAAATATGCCGGTTATATTTATGTTGAATTGCTGGAGATGTAAAGTGATGTTGTGAGTTTGCCCTTCATATTCTACAACACAGAATATTTTTTGTGGTTTTCTGTCACTGTCGAAGTGTTGTTCGGTGATTTTTTGTTGGCTACAAGAACAAAATGAATGGTTTCTTCGTGAATATGCTGCCCGACGAGAGGTAAAATAAACATTTTACACCTTTTCCATGTTCTCTTGGTGGACTATATCTATAAAAATGTTGTCTTTTTGGTTTTATTAATGGTTTTCTCTCACTGTCGAAGTGTTGTTCGGTGATTTTTTGTTGGCTACAAGAACAAAATGAATGGTTTCTTCGTAAATACCCTGCCCGGCGAGAGTAAAATAAACATTTTACAACATTTCCATGTTCTTTTGGTGGACTATATCTATAAAAGTGTTGTCTATTTGGGTTTTATTGAAATTTTCAATAAGGTAATATAATATATAATAAGGGCGAAGTCCCTCAAAAATTATACAGAAATTCTCGTTCGCTTTAGCGTTGCTTTGTCCACTTTAAATACTCATAATTTCCTATATATTTTTGTCCTATGTTTGCAAAATCTTGTGAAAATTAACAGGGAAGATTGCTATATTTTATTTATAGTTATTGTGCATACTAATGTAGAATGTTAATTTTTATAAACGATGATGGGCCAGCATGATTTGCTTTTTGTGTGACACGACCTCAAAATTCCCGTGTTTGGATAACCTGATCCAAACACAGGTATTAGCCAATCAGAACACGCGTAGCATATTTTATAATATTTTGTTATTTTATAATATTGACTTCTGGGGATGTTTCCACTCTATGTATACTATCATTCTATATACTATTATTGACGTCTGGGTAATTTTCTACTCTATACTATTATTGCGCTCTATACTATTATTGATTGCTTCGGATTGTTCCACTCTATACTATTATTTTGCCCTATACGATTATTCGGAAGGTCAGAGTAACATCATTACATCGTAATAGCGATGCCAAATTAATTGACAATTCTAATTTCTCGATTTCCTTAAAATGCGAGAACCTCTCACCAAATATGGTAAACACCTTCTAATAACAATCTTACATTTATAAGAATCTCGGGCTGAAATTTGGATTTTTGGATTCTTAAAGGGAAATGGCAATACAAATTTTCTTTGTCTCATTTGAAAGAACATTTAAAATAATATATGAAGACCTTTTAAAATTTCCCCGTAACTTCCTTAATTTTTGAAATATCTGTGAACAACAATATCTGAAATCCGCCATCTTGTTTTATAATTAGATCTAATTAAGTGACGTCAAAACCAGGGTAAACATTCTAAAAGTTGTAAATAATTGCCCAAATATCAGTGGAATGCGTTCAAATAGATTGCTACTTCACTTAAAAGTATACAACACCCAAAACAACTACGATTTAGCATCTATAATGACTCGATAATTGCTGATATAAAAAACATTTCTACCCTGGTTGTGACGTCACGCATATCCAAGGATGGTTATGCATATCCATATATCATTTTAAAAGTTCTTTCAAATAAGATAAACTTAATTTTTATTGCCATTTCCCTTTAATTAAAAAAATCAGTTTTTAATTGTAGTTATACCCAAGCTAAAAGTGCCATGGTCCCAAACAAGGACGATACCAAAATCTGGTACAAAATTTAGATTACAAAATTCAGGTTCAGTACATTTAGATCACATAAATCACTACAGTACTGTGCATTTCAGGTACACATTCAGGATCCAGTTTTTTTATGCATGACAATTTTCACTTTAAACGGAGGTCCAACTCCTTATAAAGAAGTAAAAAATCGTTTTGGGTGATCCGTTTGAATCGGACAATATTTGTAATCCGAGGTGTTATTGGGATACGTATTTCTAGTATAATAATTGAGAACTTTTTTATAAGAACCTGACAGCCTGTTTTCATATAAATAGTCTCTCGCAGGCTAGTTTGGTGAAATTTAGGTTCTTATTAGCGCGTGTTTACTGTAGTTTCCCCCTTTTGGGACGAATTTGAAAAAATAATCTTTCACAGCTATTGTTAGAAGATATAAGGTAAACGCTTAATAATAATACTTTGATTCTGTATTATGCTTGCAATAAAAATGCATCACTACTGATGTTTTCTGTAGTCACTGGAAAAATTAAAAGCACTCATGGCGAATGACGATGAAGACAAAAGGTAAACGTATACTTATACTATTGATTTTGTACCTATACTTACTATTAACTGATTACTTGGTTAATTGACAGCTTGTCCTTCTTTCTTTCTCTCATCCATTTCTTCCCGTCCGTTCGTCCATCCACCATCCATCTTTTCGTGATATACATAAATGCATTTTTACATATTTCAAATTGCATTTCTTATGTAATTGCCAGAAAGTTAGAAGATTTTCTTCGCGCACAGTTAACTTCTACCCTAAAGAGAACGGGTATCCTTAACGGACACCTATCTTAAGCGGACACCCCTCTTAACCGGACACCCCTCTTAAGCGGATACCCCTCTTAACCGTAAACCAATCTGCGGTCCCGTCCCTACTATAGCCTGAAAACCAGGCATCCATCTCATTAGATGGACGGCTGGTTGTCAGGCTATCCCTATTTCTTATAAAACACTATATTTATAACCCCTTTTAAGTAGACACCCCTCTTAAGCGGTCACCTAGGCGAGATCTCAAACGTTTCCACTAAATAGGGGTTCGACTATATTTATTGATGCCGTATAATAGTGTCCACTTATAGCAGGTTATCCAATGCAAATATCAGATTCATGTTTTCGTTAATGAAAAAAGATGCCTTCTGTTTTATCAAATAATCTTAAAGTTATTACCACAATTAATGATCATGCAAAATTTCATCTCAAAATTCGTTGAGAAAGAGGTTGTTTTTTACGTGCAAAACGTTAATTTTATATGCCGCCATTAAAATGACATATCGTAAGACAGGTTATGTCGTCATGTCCTCAAAAACGACAAATCAGAGCCAGTGAGGCTATGACTCATCTCTCCCAAACTTGGCCATTTTAAAGGACGAGTCTCAGATAGGGTATGGACGAGAGGTAGTTTTCAAGATGGATATATTGATATGATACCTTTAACATTATTTAAGAAATCACTACATGTAGCTTATTTTTCATCGGAGAACCACTTCGCGGACTCCGAACGGCATGGCGGTCTTTATTTTTTAATTTTTGTTATCAGGCATAATCATAAAGATAGAAGCTTGGAGAGAGATCGTAAACCAGAGGAATGTAATAGAGAATCCAAAAACGACAGTCGTCGATCACGAGAATATAGAAAGGATTACAAAGAAAGACCTGAAGACACTGGTCATAGAAGAGATAGACGACATGGTCAACGAGACATGGGCGCGTTTAGAAAACCAATTGAAGAACAAAGGTACAGTAGGAGTAGTCTGTTTCTATTTTAATGATCAATACTAAACTACCTTTATCTATCTGGTTGGGTCTAGAGTTGGGCGCGGTATGGGAATTTCAATACCGGTATTCGATATTAGAAAAATGTTGCGGTTACCGGTTTACCGTTTTAGCAAATATGTGATCTACTGTAAGTACAGTTGACATCCAATAACCCAAACATTCTAGGAAAAATGGAAAAAAGTTCGAGTTATCGGGAGTTTGTATAAAATTAGATGGATAATCAGTGTTTTACTTTTATTACATATTTCAACTCCATATTCAAAAGCCTGGTATGATATATGATCGCAGCGATCAAACGGAAACCACAATCGCAATTGTCGCGATCACCGAGACAGAACATTATCCATCTTAGCGATCGTTTAAAAGTTAAAATCTAATCTATATATTATTTCGCACGCACGCACACACTGTGTTTGTTTCTCATTTGTGAACTTTTCTTGCAGTTTAAATAAAAAGATAAACTGATGATAGTCGTGATAATGGTTTATCTTACGGTATACCGTAACAACGGTCATGTATAGCGTCAGAACCAATACCGCGATACTGGTATCAACTAAATATCATGAATAACTAAAATACCGGTATACCGCCCAACTTTAGTTGGGTCTAATAATATATATATTACGACACTCGAAATTTTCCTCAAACACGTCGCGTGCCCTACATCATAATCGAGTGTAAATTTAATATATATTTTATATCCCTTATTACATTTACTGATTTACGGCCAGCATTACCACAACTATATGTACGGAACTCGTGGTTTAGCTCAGGCAACGTCTTCCGTAGATCAGTGGGTTAGAGCGCTGGTCTAGAGTACCAGGGTCGCGGGTTCGATTCTCAGTCGGCTAGTCCCCGAAACGTTGATGAAGTTTTATATTGAATTCTGTGGAACAAATTGAATGAGGCTGCCTTGGTTACGATGCGTAACGAGGTTCAAGTTGTCCGAAGTCCAACAGGTTTTCGCCATTTTAAAGAGTGAATGTCAACCGTTACAAATATATCCTGTATGCATATAAGAGTCTGTTAATCAAGCTTCCATTTGATATATAGCGTGAGGTTTAACATGTGGTAGTTCAAACGATATCTTTGGAATACGTAATATATTTTCGAAGTTCGTTAATTCAAGATGGCGTCCGAAGGAAGCCAGTTACAAAGATATCCTGTGTGTATATATATATAAGGGTCTCTTAATCATACTTTCGTTTGATAAATAGCATGAGTTTTAAAAGGTAGTTCAAAAGATATCGTCGTCGGAAGATGTTATTAATAGCTTAAAAGTTCGTAAACCAAAAAGGCATCCGAATTCCAAGATGGCGGTCAAAATCCAACATGGCGTCCAGATTTGTTTCATTAATAACTTTTTAAATGGTCCTCCTACAAATATGTACGATATATCAAAACAAAGTTCTTGGACCGAGATTTCATAAGAAGTATTTATAAATAATGTGTATATCGTAGATAAAGTTTTTTAATTTATGAATTTCGTAAATACAAAATGGAGTCGAAAATCCAATATGGCGTCTTGTTTGTTGTGTGTTTGTTTCAGCTCATAACGTTTTTAAAATGTTTAAATATTTTAAAAGAAAGATCTTGTCACAAGCTTTAATATAATGTATACTAGCGGTGTATTGCATAATGGAAAAGGTTTAATTAACATATGAATGATTGTATAATAAACATTATCTCCCTTTACATTATAACCCTACTCATTAAAACCCTACGCATTTTCCCTTCGTATTATTGCCCTGCGAATTATTACCCAACCATTATTGCCATACACATTATTGCCCCACAAATTATTGCCCTACACATTATTGCCCCACAAATTATTGGCCAACACATTATTGCCCCACAAATTATTGCCCTACACATTATTGCCCCACAAATTATTGCCCTACACATTATTGCCGTACAACAAAAGGAATCCAGTAAAATAGTAGAATTTAACGAGATTTTGCTACTGCTATACACAAGTCATTCTTCAAAATGTTGTATATTGTCGAGAAAGATCAAAAAATATTTTTTTACAATTTACTCATTTTTAATTGCTAGACATACAGTGACAAAATTAATGAGACCTCCAGAAGAAGAAGATGCGTCTACATCAAAGTCGTTGACGTCGGACAAAAAGTATAAATCATATTGCAACCGAGAAGGCAGTGCGAAGACATCGGGTAATGTTTTTGTCGTGTTATAGGGCTTCGCGTAAACTTCTCAAAAGCTAGAGAAGCGAGCAGTCAGCGATCGAGAGATTGATCTTGCGTTACTAAGCTCGATGAGGACGTTCGAATAAAATTTGAGATTGATCTGATCATAGACAATGCAGAGGCTGCCTCTGGATTGTCTATGATCTGAGTCAGTGCACCACCAGAAGCAGTCTGAGATTGATTTCAAATTTCAATCCGATCGACGAGGTCATCGTGTGCATTGTTTTTATGTTGGTATAGGGAGATGGAGGAAAAAGCAAGATGGTGACGAGACAGCCAAAAAGGAAGCAGCCAAGCCAACAAAACAGGAAGAAAATATTGATGGAAGGTTACAGGAGAGTTCAGACTCGGGGTCGTCTTCGGAGGAAAATCAAGATGGCGGTAAAGATGACGATTACGACAGCGAAGAAAAGGCGTTGATGTCAAAACGAATCACTGAGGCTGACCTGAATGCTCTGGGTGCAAAGCGACTGAAGGCCGAGTTGATGGGAAATGAGGTAAATGATATACAATCTAAATATTTTGATACGAAAACAAAGGAGGTAACTTCTTTGAGTGCTAAATCAAACACAGCAAATACTGTTCCATCCTCAGTCCCACAAGTTGATATAAAAAATATATTAAAAACTGAGATCCGGGTCGAAAAAAAATACTGTTCCTCCTGTTTGATATACCTTCATATAATATAGGGACCTTAAAGCCTGTTTTCCACTTCACCATTTCGCTCGCCGCTAGAGAAACATAATTTTTTCCCGTTTTCATTGGTCGACACTCGACAACTGAAAAAAATTGTCATGGAATTATTTCGCTAGTGGCGAGGCAGTTTTCCCTTTCGTAAACGGTCTTTGCCATCCTAAACAATGACCCCAATCCCCCTGAATCCTAACCCCCGGAATTTTTGACTAATATATACGGAAAAACTGTGTCAACCTGTGGCAGTGGGGGTGAAGGCTAAAAGGGTGACTCAAAAGGACCTTCACATTTTCTAGAACTGCTAATCCTAACCCTAATCTCAATCCTAATCCTAACTCTAACCTTGATCCTAACCTTGATGCTAACCTTAAACCTAACCCTAACCGTAGCTATCCATAACCTAACTAAAAATAAAAAACAGAAAAAAAACAGAAAGGTCCTTTTGAGTCATCCCTTTTAGCCTTCGCCGTGGCAGTGTTGCAAAAAATTCCAGGGGGTTAGGATTTTGGGGAGTTGGGGTCATTGTTTAGGATGGCAAATACCGTTCAGGATGGCAAAGACCGTTTACAAAAAGGTAGACTGCAGCGGCGAGCGAAATGGTGAAGTGGAAAGCGGGCCATTACCAGAAATTAACGACAAAATGGCCGCCACTTGAAGGTTAATTTACATATATGGTACTTATGTACAAAATGGGGGCCCATTTTACAATCAGTTACATAGAGCGAAAATATTAAAATGAAGATTCTGCTTATTGAGTGGCTCGTCTACCGTTTGCCAACCTCTTAATATATGCAACAACGATTTTCAAATTATTCAGCTACCGATTTGATTAGATCTACGATCCGCAAAATGACGATTTCTAGAGATAACTTTCGTCAATACTTGTGCCTCTATTTATTACGGAAATTTTAAAATGCCTGTTGTCATTACAAGTTTGGTGATTTTCAATCAACGATTAATCTCTTTTTCTGAATGAGAAATCCTGGTATTTCATCGATGGTAGTCAAGAAAAGAAGTCGTGGTTAGTTGACTACCGTATTTGTTTTATGACTTCCAAAACGCTTCAGTAGTGCTAAATTGATTGCAGGTGCAAATAAATTAAAGTCAATATTAATTAGGAACAGCTGCCATCTCTCCGCGAATTAACGTCGTCCTGAAGACGTAAAAATCCTCAGAGTAGCGTTGTAAACAGAACGAGGACGATGTTGAGATTATACATTCTTAATGACGTCATCGTCGAGGTTGCCTTCAACTAGTTGAACGTTGCTAGACAACTAGTTGCGAAGGACAGGTAATTTAGCGCCCAATATACTTTGTGAGTGGACAGTAAATTCAAGGTATAACCAAGATATTTTATGTGCGGAATATGTAGGCAAGTTTCTTTCGTCTTGTAACACAACTTGATGACGTCACATTGACGTCATCGACAATCACAAAAACTCTATAAGTTTCGTCATTTTTGACATTATGCTACATTTGTGAGTGTCATGTAAACCTAAATCTGGATACATGGATGGGTGAATAGATGGATGTGGACTAGTGTGGATGGAGGGAATAAGGGGTAGGAAGTGTGAGTATGTTCTCCTTGACGGGATTTAAAGTGTATTTTAATGTGTTTTGTAGGAACTTGCTAAAGAACTTGACGCGAAACTCGAAAAGTTAAGAAACTTCAAAGAAAAACAAGAAAAGGGAGGTGGCGTGAGTAAAACTGAAGAGGACGATGATAACGTAGTTATTCTGACGAAGACAGATCGAGCTGGTAATGTAGTTCCTGTCGAAAATTGTGGACGAAAAGAGGACAAAGGCAAGAGGAGAAAACGTCATAAGAATGTGAGTATAAGATATCTTTTGAAGTTAAGGTATAGATTTTAAAGTCCCTATTTCACTTTTGGGGATTTTACATATTCGTAATATTTGGATCTTCCTGAGCAAAATCATAATATATCTTGTCAGTCGAAAATTTCATCTTTATGGACTTTTTTGCTGTTAAAGTTATCGGATGTGATGTCACAAGAAGCATTTTTGTGTCAAGTGAAAAACTAAAACTGGTTTGGAATGCCTTTTGTGACATCACATCCGGTAACTTCGACAGCGAAAAACTCCATGAAGATGACATTTTCGGCTGACAATATATATTATGATTTTTCTCAGGAAGACCCAAATATTACCGATATGTAAAATTCCCAAACGTGAGATAGACACTTAAGGAAAAGAAACATCTTATATTTAATGCTTCTGGTATAATTGGTAATGGTATGGCATATTATAGATCAGGGAAGCGCATATGATTTCCATTGAGGGCCAGATTTTTCCAAAGAAGACAAGCTGGGGCCACACTGCAACCACGCATTCATAATTATTAGTTTCAGAATATCATTTGAACATTTATCTGACTGCCTCAACGGAGAATTAAACCCAAGGTCTCTGACTTAGCGACCCACGCTCTGATCCCTGATCTGATTGAGAAACACGGTCAAGGTTGATGCCGTTCTTTTCCCAATCTCTACTTGGGGAAACATCGCATCTTCACTTCACGTAGAACTGAGCCTCTCTCTTCGAACGACTTCCTTCTGTAGCGGAGCATACTGTACTCACAGCTCTTGTTTACAGAAAGCTTTATATCAGTATTTATAACGGAGGGAGGATTTACATAATTCAGAATATTTTAAAATTTATCTGACTGAACCAACCGGGCTTCGAACCCAATCGAAAACAATAAACTTGCAAAAACAACATTTTAATACCCATTATAAAGCATATCTGGTAGAACCTTTGCTTATTCTGGGAACGGAACCTTTGATAATTCTCGTAGAACAAATTTGAGCAACGAATTGGGGTGGAGTGAGCATACATGTATGGTCGAATGTGAAAGAAGGGATTCTGTACCGCCTATAGCACATCGTATTCCGATGTCAGTTAGAGAAGTTGTGATAAGGTCGCTGCAGGGATCTTCATAACGTGCGCGATTTTGTTTGTGTTGGGTAAAATCTGTAAAGGATTTAATTTGGCGGTTAACGCTTTAATTGAAATCCTTTGAGGTGGTTCGACAGTCTAAATCATGAGAAATTGCATTTTTCCGTATAAAAATGTTTATAATGCAGATCTGAGCTTCATCGTGGTTCCTGCATAGCTCTAGTGGTGGTCTTGTTTACTGAAAAGTTTTATACCCTCAAAGTTTACATGAGTGGAGAAATCGTGTTTCCAATAAATCCAGAAAACACAATTTCTCTAGATATACAAATGCTACAAGTGTGAAACGTTTCAATAATCATGACCACCGCTAGAGCTATGTATAATGAACCAAAATAAAGCTCAGATCTGCATTATAAAACTTTTTGGGGAAAAATGCAATTTCTCATGATTTAGACTATGGAGCCACCTTAACCGATGGTTTTCCCACTCGTGGTTTGTTACACCTGCTCAAGGGTTTGATGCTAAGAAATTCTGAGAAGAGTCTGAAACTGAAAGCAATTAGCTACAGTATAAAGCTGTGAAAAACGATGTAATATATGAAACACACGAGGGAGAGTGTTTCATCCGGATATCCAAATACCGAGAAGTTTGTTATAAAACCTCGGCTTCTCCTCAGTTTTCAACAAACTTCTCAGTGTTTGGATAGCGGGTTTAAATGTAGTCAAAATGTAATGCTTAGTCGCTGGTCCATGACTGTACGATTTGTGTTAACAACAATACAACTGACATGTCTTTGTCTGTGAATATTAATGATATGCATATTCTTCTTCTACGCGTACAGTCAAGAATTGCTTGTACGTTGCCCCTAAAAAATCGGACACCGTCAGTCGATGAGGAATATCGTTTAAAATCATCGTGTCAAATTTCATGACGATCGGGCTCGAAATGACGGAGCCTTAGGCTTTTTTCGAAGAGCGTCGCCCCCTAACAACAAGAAGAAGAAGAAGAAGAAGAAGAAGATTAGCAGTGATTGAGGACCAGTTCCTGGGCTTAATTTATGTAATTTCTTCCTCCGCGATATCCAAACCTCATAATTATTGAGTTTGAGATTTCAACATCAAATTCGTGTTCTCCACTATCAAAATCATAAAGCTGCGTAAAATGGTTTTGATTTCATAGGCACTAAAGGTAATTCGTTATTGAATATATCACATCTCCATTGTCATCAAAATCCGCAGTGTAGTGAAGATAAAAATATGCATGTTAATCTATGGATTGTTGTTTATTTATCTCCACCATCCCAGCTGGGTTGTAACGGGGGAAGAGTATCGATATGAAAGTATATAGAGTAGATATGATTTTATTATCCGTAATTTTCCCTTTTGGAACAGGTTTCTACCCATGACGAGAAGGGACAGCGAAGTCGCTATTTCTGTGATGATGACGACTACGATCTTAATTCATTGGTAAGCTTATAAGTAAGATTGAAGTATTTTTCTCATGGTGTTAAGCAGTGGCGTGCTGGCACGTTTTAATGAGGCATAGTACTAATAATAATAACTATCCAACAGGAAAAAACAGAAACTAAATATTAATTGGGGCAGCTAACTAAGAGAGAAATTTTATTATTATTTTTACATTCTGTTACGTGACGCCCCCGCTGGGGGCCAACAATCCCCGCCGCCCGTCTAGGTGATCTTACCACCAGTGGCGTGGTGGCCATGTCTTCTTCATAACTTATTACTTAAAATATTTTACTACTTTCAGGTGGCAAGAGAAAAAATGAGCACTGCTGAAGACCAAAATGCAACCTATGCACGGCTTGCGCACAAGGTAAGGTTGTTTTTTTCGTTTATTTTTTAGGTGTTTCTTGTTTGGTGTTATTATTTATAATTTCGAAAAGGAAATTCCTGCAGTTTTGTTTAGAATGAAACATAAGCTGATAGCTGTCGTGTTGGCTCTTGATATTCTAGTCCAATGCCAGTAGTAGTTGTAGAATTAGACCTCAAGCTGGAAGGCCCGCCTTCTTTATAGCATTTTCTGGTTGGGTTCACTCTGGATGTACATGCACTCGAGTTGACGTTAACAAATATAATATGAAAAAGAAAAATAAGAGAACTTCAATATGTCGAAAAATACTTAAGTAAGAGTATTTACGTTTTTTCATTGACGACGTTTCGGACGATATATCCTTCTTCAGGTCAGATCTGAAGAACACGTCGTCCATTAAAATACATAAGTACTCTTCGACATATTGAAGTTCTATCATATTTCTCGAATATGATGCATTAATCCCAGCTGCAATCAGGTAGGTCATGGTTACAAGTTCCAAAACTCACAGACATTTTCTGAGGATTTGAGCTTGGCGATCGTAGCTCCCATATTTACGACCGTAGCAAATATTTATACATGACGCGTGAATCTATTAGTGACTACTACTGCCAGACTCCTTTTCTATATATCTTATTGTGATATTAATTCGAGCAATTGTTTTACGTTTCCCAGAGGCAGTTTAACATTAATATTAGAGAGGAAACCTCGCAAGGAATTATGGTAGTAGTGGTAGTCACTATAATAGGTTCATACGTACTTTCGGTAGATTATAACAGGAGGAAGCGGTGGCCTGAGTCCAATAATTGTCTTGGGAAGCGTATCTAGCGAAGTGTATTCTTTACTTTTTAGTTTCGGTTGAATTTTTCACTGGCTATCAAATTTCGGCTTCGCAAAAGATATTGGAAAGGTTTTGATCTGTGTATTTTTATCTCATAGTTGGGAGGGCAGTTTGAATTGGATGATAAATTTGAGTCTGCCGCCGCAAGCAAGTACACGCCAGAAGAACTTGAAGAAAAGGCCAGACAAAAAGCTATTAGAGGTTAGTTTCAACATTACACTATCAATGGCACAGGAAATGGCTAAAAGGGATGACTCAAAAGGACCTTTGTGTTTTTGTTTGGTTTTTATTTTTGGTTATAGGTTAGGGGTTAGGTTTAAGAGTTAGAATCAATGTTAAGGTTTAGTTAGGGTTAAGATTAGACTAGTTCTTGAAAATGGGAAGGTCCTCTTGAGTTATCCCTTTTAGCCTTCACCAATGGACATCTAAATTTAATGAGATATGCTAGGTCCTATTTATATTGCTGAAATGTTGGAATTTTATGTTCCTGCCCGTAACCTTAGATCCTCTTCCCAGCTTCTTTTAAGGCTCATTTACACGATACGATTTGTCGTATTATAGTATACGATTGTCATCTTGGTGCATGTGATCAAACTGTACACGCGTGTCAACATTCGCCACAGGAAAGCCTGGGGACGAGGTTGCATTCGCCATCGAATCATAAACAATAATTATGCAAATAATTGCACACGTCAGTACGGCAATCATATACAACAATGTACGCCGGAACGACAATCGTGTACGATGAATTGTATTATGTAGAAGGGCCTAAGCCTTTTCCAAAATGTAACCCCAAGACCTATGGTGAAATTTGCTCCCAAAAAAATGCCATAAAATATTATGGTCTGGAAGCCCCGCAAAAGTTATTGTTCTTTGTTTAGTTTGTCCACTTTCACGGTTACTGAACACATTTTCTATATAATGAAGCAGTTATCCAATAGCAACGTTTGAGTTTAATGTTGTTTAAATATCAATATTAAACCTAAAACAAAGGGTTTGTGCACCTTCATACCCTTCAACATTAACCGCAGTTCTAAATGTAAACAGTGAAATGATATGGAATATGTACAACTACGAGACTTTCCTTGTGAGTCCCAAACTGGTGTGACTGTATACCATATAAATCCCTTGAGTGAGAATAAAAAAATGTTATCATATATTTGTTATGCTATTTATTTGTTTGTTTGTTTGTTTGTTTGTTTGTTTGCTTTGTTCATTTATGTTATGTTTATGTTATTTATTTGTTTATTTATATATTTGTTTATTTATATATTTGTCTATTTATTTATTATTTATTCATTAATCTATTTATTTATCAAACAGAACACCAAAGACTTGCGGCACAGATGGAAAACTGTAAATATTGTTTAGATAGCCCGAACTTGGCGAAGCATCTTATAATTGCTATTGGACTAAAGGTTATGTGCCGTTTTTTGTTTGCTTTATTTTTGTGCACTCGTGATGAGTAGCGCATTCATATATATGTCGATGATATACCCATTGCAGCACGGAATATAACAATAGCTTTATAGTTCCGTCAAGGAACAGACAGGATTTCCAACCATCTAGTGCAATTCTGGGTATCGATGAGGGGCTTAATAGAGGGAGGTGGTTAATAGAGGAATGAGGTTATATATATATATATATATATATTTTAAATTTTTTTTTAAATTTTTTTATTTATTTATTATATGGCTTTGTAATATCCCGAGTTCTGATTGGTCAACGCACGGTCCGTAAAAATGTATTCCGTATCCCCGCTGTCCCGAATGTTGATTTTTCTGCCGTGAATGTTTTCACACTAATTTTGATACAAGATAAGTATCGAAAAACTTGAATAGCCATATAATAAACGATTTATTAACCTCGTTTACTCGGTCTGTACGGGAAAATATCAGACTTCGGTCTTTTTTGTACGAACCTTGCATGCGGCTCGGTCCGTATACTGTCAAGACCTCAGTGTGATAATTTCGCGTACAGACCTCGTTCGCGGTATTATATCTGTGCCGAAATTCTCCCTAGTCTTTTAATCCTATAAATGTAGAAACAAGGTATTAAAAATGAATATCTCCAAACCATCAGGTTTATCTAGCACTACCATCGATCCAAGCATTGTGTGATGGCCATTGCTTGTTATTTCCGATGATGCATCACACAGCGGTGACCATGGTAGATGAAGATGTCTTGAGTGAGATACAGGTAAAATGCTGTTTTTATGTTACCTTTTGTCTTGTTTTTTGTTTGTTTTACCGTAGCCATTTAAGATTGATTTATTCTGTCTGCATGGTTCTCTACACTTTTTCACGTGCGCTTGTCATATAATAATACAACGTCACCACTAATAGAAACTATTCACATCTAATTGGTTAAAAATAGTTCAGTTTTTCAAATTATGACGCGCTAACTCTTTATATTTCGCTTTAGAAGGCTATAACATGTATAGGCATATATCATTATAATTTTGGCGTAATTAAATATAAATATAATTTTGCATGAGATTGAAGCCAATCAAGCCCAGTTGCGAAAATGCAACAATAGGGCCTTATACCCAGGCGCTTGTTTTGCTTTGTCACGCGGCGGGTAGCAAAATAAGCGTTTGCGTACGAGGCTGTGAGAAGCATATTCTTTGGCCCTTTAGTTTAGTTTAGTTTATTAGATTTATCACTCTTAGTGAACGGAATACCCAAACAGGCTAGAAGTCCAATTATAGGGGTTCCGAGGGCCTACGATTTAAGGTCGTTATCCGAGATGCCATTTGCTGATATTATTGCGAAGGCAGCACTTTCTCCTCAATTATTTTTAAGACCCTGAGTGGAGGTCCGACCCAGGATTTAGCCTGTATCTCCCAGCTCATAGACAAGTGTGATAACCACTAGACCACAACAGCTGATATCCTAACAGTATCATGCACAAATTATACCTTTGTGAGGTATTTATTAGATTCGAAGCTTTTATTGGAAAGTTACCATTAAGTAAAGTCAATTTGCGTACTTTTTAGATCTTCAAAAAAGGTCTTACTAAGATGTTTGAAGAGATGGTAAGTAATGCAAGTTCATCTTTAGAACTTCTATATTTTCGTATATCAACTGGCCATGGTGGAAGAAGTTGGCAGGAGATTGGCATGTCTTACAAGTACAAAACACATTTGCTGAGAGAATTTAAAAAATAGCTAGCTTAGCTGAAGCCTAGCCTGTGTGTAATCTCTATAGCCAGAAACCGATATTGATAGCATTAATTTTGATCTATACGATTATTATTTTGTATAAAAGTAATTAAAGGTTATTTTGTATAAAGGCAGTGTTGAAATACAAATTGAAAATGCTGAAGGGTAATTGGTGTACTGCCAAAATATTTAATACGAGGTCTAACGTTTTAAAACGAAGGCCCTTCATAAGAGATTGAAACGAAGGCCCTTCATTAGAGAGTGAAACGAACGCTCTTCATTAGAGAGTGAAACGAAGGCCCTTCATTAGAGAGTGAAACGAAGGCCCTTCATAAGAGAGTGAAACGAAGGCCCTTCATAAGAGAGTGAAACGAAGGCCCTTCATTAGAGAGTGAAACGAAGGCCCTTCATTAGAGAGTGAAACGAAGGCCCTTCATTAGAGAGTGAAACGAAGGCCCTTCATTAGAGAGTGAAACGAAGGCCCTTCATTAGAGAGTGAAACGAAGGCCCTTCATTAGAGAGTGAAACGAAGGCCCTTCATTAGAGAGTGAAACGAAGGCCCTTCATTAGAGAGTGAAACGAAGGCTCTTCATAAGAGAGTGAAACGAAGGCCCTTCATTAGAAAGTGAAACGAAGGCCCTTCATAAGAGAGTGAAACGAAGGCCCTTCATAAGAGAGTGAAACGAAGGCCCTTCATAAGAGAGTGAAACGAAGGTCCTTCATTAGAGAGTGAAACGAAGGCCCTTCATAAGAGATTGAAACGAAGGCTCTTCATAAGAGAGTGAAACGAAGGCCCTTCATAAGAGAGTGAAACGAAGGCCCTTCATTAGAGAGTGAAACGAAGGCCCTTCATAAGAGATTGAAACGAAGGCCCTTCATAAGAGAGTGAAACGAAGGCCCTTCATAAGAGATTGAAACGAAGGCCCTTCATAAGAGAGTGAAACGAAGGCCCTTCATTAGAGAGTGAAACGAAGACCCTACATTAGAGAGTGAAACGAAGGCCCTTCATTAGAGAGTGAAACGAAGGCCCTTCATTAGAAAGTGAAACGAAGGCCCTTCATTAGAGAGTGAAACGAATGCCCTTCATAAGAGAGTGAAACGAACGCTCTTCATTAGAGAGTGAAACGAAGGCCCTTCATTAGAGGGTGAAACGAAGGCCCTTCATTAGAGAGTGAAACGAAGGCCCTTCATAAGAGATTGAAACGAAGGCCCTTCATAAGAGAGTGAAACGAAGCCCTTCATAAGAGAGTGAAACGAAGGCCCTTCATAAGAGAGTGAAACGAAGGCTCTTCATTAGAGAGTGAAACGAAGGCCCTTCATAAGAGATTGAAACGAAGGCCCTTCATAAGAGAGTGAAACGAAGGCCCTTCATAAGAGAGTGAAACGAAGGCCCTTCATTAGAGAGTGAAACGAAGGCCCTTCATAAGAGAGTGAAACGAAGGCCCTTCATTAGAGAGTGAAACGAAGGCCCTTCATTAGAGAGTGAAACGAAGGCCCTTCATAAGAGAGTGAAACGAAGGCCCTTCATTAGAGGGTGAAACGAAGACCCTTCATTAGAGAGTGAAACGAAGGCCCTTCGTTAGAGAGTGAAACGAAGGCCCTTCATTAGAGGGTGAAACGAAGGCTCTTCATTAGAGAGTGAAACGAATGCCCTTCATTAGAGAGTGAAACGAAGGCCCTTCATTAGAGAGTGAAACGAAGGCTCTTCATTAGAGAGTGAAACGAAGGCCCTTCATTAGAGAGTGAAACGAAGGCTCTTCATTAGAGAGTGAAACGAAGGCCCTTCATTAGAGAGTAAAACGAAGACCCTTCATTAGAGAATGAAACGAAGATCCTTGTAACTCTCATGCTAACTCTTACACTCGCCCGAAATTTAGTAACCTTATTTCAGTCAAAAGACTCGAGATGGCTTTTTCACGGTGCGCGTCCTTTTTCTAGGGAAAAGACATTGTATTTATGGAAATGAATAGAAGTCTTAATAAAAAGCGTCATATGATGATTGAATGTGTCCCAGTTGATAAAGAAGTTGGTGATGTGGCGCCTATATACTTCAAGGTAAGTTCTCGTTTCAAGCTAACTAGTTGTCATCCTGTCTCAATAAAAGGTAACCAGCTGGATTGTGTACGATTAATACTGTAAATGAGGACTTTATATAATTAATACTATAAATGAGCTAGACGTTATATAATTAATACTGCTGTATATAGTCGATTTAAGAGATTGGGAAGGTACACGAGTGTCCTAGTGTCGAGAGATTTCAAGTTCCATTCCCGTCCGAGACTGGGAATGTTGCTGAGTATTTACAACTTCTGAATCCAAACGAGTTCCTATTATTTTTAATTAATTGTCATTTTATAGGAATAAATAAGAAAGCTGCTAAGTTCTCAAAAGAACTGGATATAAAGTAGTATAACAAGAGAACGTCAGTTTTCTTATGTATTCTTATTATCGCTTATCGCTGGCTCCATCCACCATGACAAAGATTCGTGTTCTTATAATAATAATAATGTTTACTATTAATTGCAATTTTGTGCACGGTCACTGAACCTATTGTATTTTAATATAATGAAGCAATCATCCAATAGAATCGTTTGGGTTTAATCGCTCAACCGTGTTGTTTAAATATTAATAAACCTAAAACGAAGGATGTGCACGGTGTTTGTACGGTTCAACATCAAAACGTAGCTCATTATAGTCGCTTTGAAGTTTGCCGAGTTTCCAGACCATATCTCGATTGACTATGGTCCCAATGAAGTACCCGTCAATGTCAGACATGGGCGCCGAAAGGACATTCTGATTCATGGAGGGCCAGGCGGGGCAGTCTATACTACTCAAAATGTGAATCTTAGCAATACAATTAGCATTTGGAGAAATAATTCAGGTTGCAAATTCAACTATATTATCAACGTGTGTCTCCTGGCATTCACTGTATGAATTACACTGATGATGGAAGTTTAGTAGCTTTTCACAAAAACAAACCTGTAGAGACGATTTAGGTTGGACACCAGGAAAATATAGCCGGCGATTTACTATACAGCACCCGCCGGAACTCCGACGAGAGCCGGGTCTTCGTAGCGAAAGCCGCTTAAGTATTTTTCGAAATATTGAAGTTCTCTTATTTCTCTTTTTACTATATCTCTTTTATAGCACATGCATGTTTCATGTTTTTGTTGATTTTTTTAGAAAGCGATACTCGATTCTGATGTGGAATGGGCAGAAAACAAGAAAATTATTGACACAAGAAAGAAAGACTTACGGTCGTCGGTAAGGCTTAAATTTCCAAGTTCTAGAAAAGTCTAAAAGTTCTAGTAAACGTCCCTATAGAAACGTTGTTATATGATGTATAGGTTAATGTATAGCTTGTTTTTAGTTCATTTAGAATTGAGAAATATTTAACACACTTCTATATCTCTCACTCCGTTCTGGAGATATTCAGATTTGAAAGATATGCAAATGAATAACCAATGACGTAAAAACCTTGACACAACATTTTGATTTACTGTGTAATCCAGTTTATCTTCAAAATTATTTTACAAAATCAAGTGAAATTTGGCACTTTAATAGGAATTATTTAAATGAACATTATTACCACACATACACAGTTCCCATGGCCAGACTCTTTTCTTCATTAAATGACATTATACTATTTCTGTCATGTTGACAAAATTTTCAATGCGTTAATATACACAATGTTGTAGTGAATTGTAGAGAATTATCGATATATAGTGACTGCCGCATAGGCAGTAACCTTCTAGAGTCTCGTTAGCTCAATGGTTAGAGCGTCTCATTGGCAATCAGAAGGTTACAGGTTCGTTTCCTGTACGGGACTCAGAATCAGTTTTCTGAGGATATGAGGTGGACGATCGTCCACGTATCGTCCACAATTTTCAATGTTCAACAATATTCCATGTTAAACTTATGGTTGATATAAGCAATTATAGGAAAACAAGTATGCACACCAAACACAAAACTAATGTCAATGACGAAATAAATAAATAATTTATGTTTGAGAGGGTCTAAAAATCTTATTAGGCTAGCAATGTTTGTATCTATCTATGTGCCAAGTTTCACATAATGCTGTAAAATAATTTTGAAGATGAAATGGATTACACAGTAAATGAAAATGTTGTGTCAAGGATTTTACGTCATTGGTTATTCGTTTGCATATCTTTACAATCTGAATATCTCAAACTTAATTTTTATTTGGAATCGTTTTCGTTAAAGGTGGAAAATAAACGGTATCTGTTCTTGTACTCGAGGAATAAAAATTGCTCTACAACTCAAAGTTAATGTACAGCGACTGTTTTCTTTTAAATTTTAACGTCAATGAGTGCTTGTCTTTTTTTTGCACTCGATGACTATTAAAATTAAAAATAAATCCCCGCCGTACATCGAGTTTGAGCCGTCGAGCAAACTCTAAAATAAAGAAGCAGAAGCATAAAATACGAGAATGAAAACGTTATTTCTCGAGTACAAGAACAGATACCTGTGGATATATATATGGCTACTTAAAACTCTATAGTTGTACTACACCAATATTGCGGCAAGAAGTGTAAATATCAAGAAGTGCAAGTCCGCTTAAGACCAAACCGGATGTTACTCCGTTGAGTATTTGATACAGTGTCAACCCACAAAGATCTTGGACTGATCATTACGAACAACCTCAAATGGAACAACAATACTAACGAGATCATCAGTAAAGCGTCAAAGAGATTGTATATAATCAGAGTACTTAAGTGCGCTGGTGTTCTATCTTGTGACTTAGTGTACATATATCTTGCGCTGGTACATGGAGTAATAGCATACCAATTTATCTTCGGGATAAATTTGAATTGGTACAGAAACGTGCTATGCGTATCCTATTCCCGGTCTCCATTATTGTGACGCATTAGCACTTTCCAAGTCGGCTGGATGAAAGAAGAGCTGAACTTTGGTTGTGATAAAGGTTGTGATAAAAATTAAACAGCTAGGCTCATGCCTCTACCTCCTTTGCGCGCTGAGTGCCATAATTATATAAATAAAGTTTTGCTCTGCCTAAGTGGCCTACTGGGCATATAGTGCGTAGTTTACGCAACTTTTTGCATTATATTCCATTGTAATAAATTATCTCTTTTTGTATGTAACCCAGTCCCATCACACTTGTAACAATATTTGTATAAGATTTTTCTTATTTCACACTTTGTGTGCTATGATTAAACCACCATTATTATGTTGTGCTACCAAACAAAAGATGCTACTATGCTATGACGTCATGTGAAAACGCTATTTATACAGTTGAACGTTTGGTACCAGTAACTTTACTTCTATTTTGTCAGGTTCCGAGAGGTCTTCCTTATTTTAATGTCGAATTCGGTTTGGATGGAGGTTTTGCACACGTCATCGAAAATGAGGAACTGGTGCCTTCGTACTTTGGCAAGGTGAGTTTGTAAAGTGAACTTTTTATATTTTAGTTTTGAAATGCACAACTAGACCTCCCAAATGTCGTGGGTTCATATAATAATAATAAAGACGTATATTAGGAGCATTATACAATAGTCTCAATGCTCTTACAACAATTATATTCTTAATGTTACTTATAAAACTAATTACTGTTTCATTATAAGACAAAAAACTATTAATTTTAAAAAAGAAAAGTCTCAAGTGCTGACTTAAAACTACTTAAAATATCAAAGCTTCTAATTTTCTGTGGTAATGAATTCCACAGTTTTGGTGCGGCAACTGAGAATGTTCTATCTCCATGAGTCACCGTTTTGGATTTTGGCTCAAGCAGCAGATTTCGGTTAGATGATCGTAAAGTACGAGTATACCTTAGGCTACTAATTATTGCGCAACTAACCTTTGCGATTTTTGGCAAATCGCAACAGTTTTGTGCACTTTTACTACAGTTTACACTTCTTCCATTTCCTCAATATCAAAGTCTTCATTGCCATCTGCATCACTTTCCTCTTTCTCAGCAAAATCTTTGCAAAATCGCAAAATTCAAACACTCGCAAAATTCAAACACTTGCAAAATTCAAACACTCGCAAAATTCAAACACTCGCAAAATACGCATTTTCCTAAATCGCAAAATTTAAGTGTCGCAGTAAATAGTAGCCTTAACTCTTTCCTTACCGGCCCAGTCGAAATGGGTCGTAGAAGACCCGCAAAGTCGTCAATCGAAAAACACGGCACACGTGCAAGATGGCCTTTTCTAGAAAAATGGAAATGTTTCAACCTGATTTATGATAATTAATGCTAATTGATATTAACATAATTTGTTTTGTTCGGGAAATTTAAAAGCACAAGTAAAAGCCGGTTTATTGGGCTTTCAGAAAATGTATAGCTTTCGCAACAGTTATGGTTATTTCAAGAGATATCAATAGAACAAAGAGGTGGTTCAATTTTCGATGTTTTCAGCCTGTCAGGAAAGAGTTAAGGTATAAGGCCTATCTATACATGATACGATTTTGCCTTTGTGACCTCGATGTATGCGATTCACTGGCAAGCATGTTTTGGAACATTTTCTTTGTTTTGCATGAACAATTCTATTGAAATAATACGGCGATCGTGGTTCTAGGACGTGACTTGCTTAAGCTCGCTAAAGTTAAAGAGTGAGTGTCAACCGTGAAGCATTGCACGCTCGGTCGGCTATTCTTCGAAGCACGAAACTCCCTTTGGTGAACCGATCCGTAAATATAAAGTTTCATTTTTGCCGTTTAATTGAAAGAAGACATACCTTAGAAAGTAATTATTTCTGCATTTTTCACAAAAGTTTTCTTGAATTCGTTTCGAATTATGTCAGCCTTGACTGACGCGAAGCGTGGAAGACCAAGTGACGAGGTTCTGGTCCTGAGTGGACGTATTTGGATTGTGGATGAATATGAGAAAGTCTCTATAGGGTTTTCTGAGAAGACTAGGCGAATTTCCGAAGTATTTACCACATCAAGTTGGCAACGAAGCACTTCAAAACACTTCGATATCGTACGGAAAGATAAACACAAACGCGCAATGCACGACGGTTGACACTCACTCTTTAAGACAACATGCTTCAACATGCTGCAACAATTTTTTGCTTTGTGTAATTCGGGCAAAAATGGAAATTCAGCCAAAATCTGGGAAAGCAGGATTGAGAGAAAAGTGAGCAAGTCGTTGGATAAAAAACATCAAGTGAGACCGAATGTAAGAAAAAAATTAGTATAGATTGTGAGATTTGACGTTTGGTTGCTGAAAGATACAGAACCTATCTGGCAACATTTGTAGCTGTGACGTCTGAATACATGTAAAATAAGATTCGAGTAATTTTATAAAATATTATCTGGACACTCCCAAATCAAAGTTACTTGACCGAGAGCTCACCTTTCTTATTCCGTTTGCAGGAAATTGTCGGTGGTATGTTGGAATTGGAGCCTTTTATCTGGAAAAAGCCTCGAAAAGAAAATTTTCAAACTCAAAAAAAGAAAGTACTCCAATTTGCCGAATGGTGGAAACCTTTTGACTGGACACGAAGAATACAGAAGAAATAGAAGGAAAATTTTCACAGTGGTTATTCAAATATCGACATGAATATCTGGAGGATGACCTGAAGTCAGGCCAAGTCAATTGGGAAACGTTACATCACGGGCGGGCAGAAATTTTTTTGGGATCACTTTCCATGGGAAGCCATCTGATTGGCTAACCCGAAGTAACTTTTATCCTAACCCTAATCCCCCCTCACGTGTACATGTATACACCCCTGAAGGCACTCTCAGTTTATAGGCCAACGTGAGAGAGAATGCTTGTCGGCTGCACATGCGCAGTCAAGGTCCCAAAAAAAGTGATCCCAAAAAATAATTTTGCCACGGGCGGAGAGGGAAGGTGAGCACGCCATTTATCCCGGTCAGCGGCAAGATGCCTCTATATATATACATCGTAGGACTGCATGCTAACCCCAAAACAACTTAATTACTAATAAAAGGATCGTCCAGAAGACGATTGCTTGCCGCTGACCGGGATAAATGGCGTGCTCACCCTCCCTCGGAGTCAATTTGAGAAAATGACAAAGGCTGGACTATCTTTTCATCGCATTGCCTGAGATGATAATTATCTATTTCAACCGCTTTTCATTTGCTATTGTCAGAGGCCTCGCTAAAAATTAAACGAAAACCCGAGGAGTTCGGACAAAAATGACAATGTTGGTATTAAATTAATAGGAGAAACTTTTGTGTGGTATATAGAAGCATTCTCGTGATCTTTAGCGGTTAATGGATAGGTACTTATAGTACGTATTCCATATAAGGTCATAACGGACGGGACTGGGAAGAGCAAATACGTTGCCCTCGTACCAGCCTCCAAGTTAATTGGATTGTAACCGACCCCAAAACAACAAAGGTCCTAACCCTCCCACAAAGCTATAGAATATATTCTTTTAAAGTTAAATGATCTATTTACAACATACATACAGCTTATCCTGGTTTCTAGCTTAGTTTTCTTTGAAAGCGGATAATCGAACATGCCCAAAAATATAATTTTCGTATTACGGATACCATTTTGTAAACGAACTTTCGGCTGTCTTCGACGAACGTTTTCTTGAGAAATAATCAACTCCCAAAGCTACAATATATATTAAAACAAAGGTAAATTATCTGTTTACAATATGCGTACAGCTTATCCGGCTAGCGAACGTAGTTTTCTTAAAAAGAGCGGATAATCGAACATATCGTAACGTGTTAACTATCCGCATCCAGTGGGCTGGTACGAGGGCAATGTATTTGCTCGTCAGGGCAACGTATTTGCTCTTCCCAGTCCCGTCCGATATGACCTTATATGGAATACGTACTATAAGTCCATATGGGTTAATGGCCAAACCTCTGTATGCCAGTGACTATCTATCCTCACATTGTTCAAAGCTTTGAGCTGCACGACTAATAGATCACCTTTTAAATACGCTTTTAATAATTTATGAAAGAAAGAACAATGTACAAAGAAGTTTGTCAACATTGCAGTGATAGTAATGAACAAATCATATTGAAAATCCACTTACAGTAGAGAAAATCCACTTACAGTCCATTCAATGTTATCAAGCAAAACAACACCGTAACAGTGAGAGAATGAGATAAAAATATTCGTCTTCAATTCATCCATATACAACTTCACCGACGTTCAGATGTAATTCTTTATAAAATGATAATAAAAACTAATTTGTATATAGATCATTTCCTACATGCCATTATACGCCGGTCCTTCTCCGCCTTCAGGTACGACCCAGTTTATGTTCTGACTAGGATCTTTGATATCACATGTCTTACAGTGTATACAGTTCTGGGCGTTTATTTGTAACCTCATGCCCTCCTCACCGTCATCCTTTGGCACGTACTCGTACACACCAGCAGGGCAAAATCGTTGTTCTGGCCCATCGAACACGGCCAGGTTTTGCTCCACGGGGACACTGTCGTCGCGTAAGGTCAAATGTGCAGGCTGGTCTCCCTCGTGGTTCGTACCAGTTAGCGCGACCGACGAAAGTAAATCAAAGGTTATTTTGTCGTCTGGTCTCGGGTACTCAATCACTTCGCACTCCGTCGCGGGCTTCAGGGTATCGTGGTCTCGATGCGGGTGTTTAAATGTCCAGGGTTCTTTACCGCGCAACAAGAAGTAAACCACGCCGGTGTAAATCACGCCACCGTATAAACCGAGTCTACTGTTGAAGGAGGGGCGTACGTTCCGTACGGCACGAAGTTCCTCGTACACCCAGCTCTCGCGAAATGCTTCTTCGTAGTTTTTCAAGTATAAACCTAAAATTAATGAAATATTTTCGAAAAATGTAGCGATTAAACTATGTTTATTTTTATAGGAACAATACCGTAGGTTTTTGGACAAATATTGTATCCAAAAATTATTGACTCCCGGTCGGACGGGGTACTTGGATAGGTGACCATCTGGGAATAACCTCGTGTTGATTCGTGAGCTTGGAACTCGTGTGAGTAGAGTAATAACTCTACTCACATTATCAACGACTGTTATCAATGGAGGCCCTGTTATATTAGTTGATCTCTCTCATGGTTCGAGGGTTTTTCTGCGGCGCCTTTGAACATATCTTCAACTCGGCTACGTTCGTGCTAATCATTTGTAAAGTCACACGTCTGTTGTGTCTGTTAATAAGTTAGCGCTTTAGAATATTTCATTATTTTAGCGCTATATAAATGTAGATATTATTATTATGCTAATCCTTCTAAGTGATAGGAAATATTCCTTTGAGGCATCAAAGAGCATATAATGTATATAAATTATTAAATATCACCAATTCTCCACATAGTTTAAGATCTACAGGGTGTATAAAAAAACGAGACCTTTAGAAATTAACCTATTGCTGTTAAGCACAAGATTTTATGCTCCCTAATCGTATGAAGGAGCATAACTGCATAACAAATTATCAAAGTACTAATTAGTCATATCATCAATTCGAATAAAAATGGTTCAACTGACCACAGAGCAACGAGTTTTTACTGTTTTACATTATACCGAAACTCAGTGTAAAAACTCGTTGCTCTGTGGTCAGTTGAACCATTTTTATTCGAACTGATGATATGACTAATTATTACTTTGACAATTTGTTATGCAGTTATGCTCCTTCATACGATTAGAAGCTATTTTAAATTCCTAGGAGCATAAAATCTTGTGCTTAACAACAATAGGTTAATTTCTAAAGGTCTCGTTTTTTTTATACACCCTGTAGTAGAGCCAAGACAAAGTGCGTAATACCACCACGTATGGGCTAACGTCTTGGCGGTATCAAGCTGCCAAGCTATGGAACGCTCTCCCACATTCAGCCCGATCGGCAGAGAACTACAATGTATTTAAAAATTGTATAAATGACATCGATTTTGAGGATATTTAAAAAGTATTATAGTTTTTTATTATATTTATGTATTCTTTCTATTTTATTTATAATCTATTTTGTATTCTATTTATATTTGGATTTTCGTGGCAATACCTGTGTATAGCTAAGTGTATTTGATCACGTTAAATAAATGTATTGTATTGTATTGTATTGTATTGTGTTGTGTTGTATTGTATTTATATCTTATTGAATGGTTTGGCATATAATACGGCCGGGAATTTTACTCGTTTCTCGCATTTTTCCTCGCCGGCCGGTTTTTATTATATGACTACTTGCAGAAATTGAATAAGTTTGTATTTATTTCATTTCCTCGTTTGTTTGTGATACGTTGTCAGACGTTGTTTCTGTTAAACTGTCCATTGCTTTGAGATATTCATCGTCAAAGTCGTCAGAGTTTAACGAAAATAATAAGGCGTCGTTCATGTCTGTACTTAATACATTTTCAAAATTAAAAAGACAGTTCGCATCCGCCATTTTAGGCTTTGGTTTAAAGCCGCAAAAAAATCCGTATTTTTGTTCTGTTCAGAAGAGGAGAAATACGGATTTTACCATGCAATACAGCCAGGTATTTGTTCTGTTCTCGTGCCCTTATATGGAAGAATTACGTCATTGTCATATAATAATGTATTGTATTGTATTGTATTGTATTGTATTGTATTGTATTGTATCCTTACCTTCGGTATCACATTGAAAGTTCTCATCCGTCAGAGCCTCAAAAGCAGCTTCAGCGGCAACCATTCCACTCTTCATTGCATTATGGGTTCCCTTCACCTTCGGAACATTCATAAACCCAGGGCTACAACCAATGAGAGCTCCACCGGGGAACGCTAACTTTGGAACACTCTGTTGAAAATGTTTAAAAGAAGACCTAGTTAATAGGGAAACGAGGTCTGATACAACCATCGAAAACGTCCAAAATTAAGCTAACTTTTACATCGATTTTCTCCTAAAATACTGATTTGTGTGGGGAAATAATGTAAACCACTCGTAAAATGTAAACCATAGACCTTTCATAATGGCGGCCAATTTTAATATTCCTTCACTCCGCCTGCAGGCAACGAAATATACACAAGGTGGCAAAATAAATGGGGGTTACCATTAACCCCTACTGCTCAAGACTATAAAGTCCCTAAATGTCTATCGATGTCACTTGATGTACACAATTCACAAGGAAATTGTGCACGTGTACGTGCCAGTTTCTGACACCGACGACGAAAACAGACGCGGCCATTTTAAACCTCCGCGCTACCCTACGGCAGGCGGAGTAATTACCTTTAGGGCCTCGTTTGTGTGTCGAGAATGCTTCCTAACGAGGTTGTAAAGCTAATTTATATGCGTATAAAAGAATATTTAAAATGGAAACCATAATGAAAGAGGTCCATACACTCGCGAGATAACTTACAAAACGTTTTTATCTAAGTGTGTTCATTTAAATTAGAGAATAAAACATTTTTGTCGAATGGGTTCAATGACAATGTTAATAAATTTAGTTTGTAAATACACATAACTTACAATAAATAAATTAATAAAAATAGCTGTACGTTTATTACAATGATATTTGCAACCTCGTTCCCAGGGCCTAAGGCGAGATATTCGGCCCCCGACTGAGAGTGGAGCAGATACACGATTACGAAATCATTCATTCATTCATTCATTGTGTCCTCCAGTCCCAACAGGAACTGGTGAAGTAACAGGAACTGGTGAAGTACGAAATGAGACAAGTCAATTTTAATCTTAAACTTTCTAAACATGAGGAAAAGACAAAGGAAATCACTGCCGTGTCGTACGTATATGTGATAAAAATTCGTCCTGATTTACAAACTTTATCTTTGGATTTTCTCGGCTTAGACAACATTAATTTTCAAAATTACTACGCCAATGAACTTATCAAATGGGTCATTTTTGAAGCCGTTTAATAAACTCGAAGCATGTGTTTTATCAGATCTAAAAAACCCGGCTACGCCCTCATTTAAACAGTACCGAATAGCAATTATAAAAAATGCATTAATTTGAGATAGGTGCAGTGGTTTGGAACAATCTTGCTAACGAAAGCTTCTTCTGTCCAACAGTTTAAAGCTCCAATCAAAGAATGTAATTAAATATGTATTATTCTCTTTAGTTGAGTATAGATTATATATAGGAAATATAAGTTATATTTATCTACTTTTGTCTCACGGCCTTTTGGAAGATCACCTTTGTTTTTTGCAAATACTTAGATATTAATATTAATAAGGTTGAAAAAATGGTGTTCAATAGAAAA
The DNA here is from genome assembly GCA_035772405.1 of Chrysogorgia sp. JL179-B06. Classification (NCBI taxonomy): domain Eukaryota; kingdom Metazoa; phylum Cnidaria; class Anthozoa; order Scleralcyonacea; family Chrysogorgiidae; genus Chrysogorgia; species Chrysogorgia sp. JL179-B06. The sequence goes on along the minus strand of JAYKKM010000437.1, from coordinate 5,045,417 downwards.
ACCGTTCAAGGCATGAACAGCATGGTTTAACAATCTTACTTTTCAATCTTCCTTTACCCTAAACTGACGCCATTCTCACCTGGTAACCACCTTCGTTTAACGCACGTGCACCATATCCAATTCTTTTCCCACCAACCAAAGTTTTTTGAACGTACGGATGGGTCTTTAGACGCTGTATAATACAAATAAGCAATGTTGTATAGACAAGCAGCACAAATCAGGTACTAAAGTAGATTTATACAATAACCTGTTTACTATGCGCATGCTCATTGGTTGCTCACGTCAGATTACGTCAGATGACTATTTTTGTCTTTTTCCATACCCTAGAAATCCCTAAGAGCTTCAATAAGCATTTTGAACGATTTTTCTTCATTTTTATTGTATAAAACAAGTAGATTCCATTTTGCCGTTGTCTGTTCAGTAATAGATACACAAAAGACGTCAGAACGTGGTAAGAACATCAGCGACACACTCGACTATCGTCTCGTGGGTCCCTTCTGACGCCACGTTCTAACGTCATCTGTTCGTCTATAACTGAACCGACAACGGCAAAATTCTATTTGTTAAATTGACAATACGTTTGCATTCGTAATAAAACAAATAGTACAACGAGGCGAGTTATTACACATTCAAACTACACCCTTTTTATGTGGCGTGGCACATTCTCAGCTTATTTTCCATGTCGTCGTCGTCGTCGTCGTCGTCGTCGTCGTTGTTGTTGTTGTCACAGTACAACAGTACAACAGCAGTTTCGTCCAATAATTGTTTACGCCTCATCCAGTAATTGTTATAGGGATATAAAAATGTACCACAACCAACACTAATTTTATGTAACAGTTAAAATATCTGCACATGTGTCTAAAAGCAAACGTACCTGAAATTCCTTAAACGGATTCAAATATGGATTAACATAATCCAAACCAACCTACAAGAGAAACGACAAAACGTTCACATATACGTACACACACTCATACAAGTTTAATCATCAAGTGTTTTTGAAAATTTATCCGACTGCCCCAACCGGGAATCGAACCCAAGATCTCTGGCTTAATGTACCAGAGCTTTGACCACTGAGCTTTTGAGACACGTGATCAGGACAGTCAGAAAGTTAAGACGACGTTCTTTCCGCCAATTTCTACTGGGAGACATTGCACGTCACTTCCCGTAAAGCTGAGCCTCTCTCTTCTAACGACTTCTGTCTGTAGCGGAGCATACTCACAGCTCTTGTGTACAGAAAGCTTTATATATTAATGATATAAAACAAGCGTTCATTGATATAAGTTTTTATTGGTACGAGCTTTCGGCTGTCAGACTACAGCCTTCAACGGGTTAAGAAAAATATGGAAATCTACACCTATATATATACAAGCAGAAAAATATATATATATAGGTGTAGATTTCCATATTTTTCTTAACCCCGTTGAAGGCTGTAGTCTGACAGCCGAAAGCTCGTACCAATAAAAACTTATATCAGTCAACGCTTGTTTTATATCATTATGTTTAAACCTGATATCGGCTCGTATATATATTTTTTTATATATTAAATTGTATTTTGCTGAAAGGCTTTAGAATTTAGCCTAGAAAATGTATGATAAAGCAAAGTTTTAAGTAGTTGAACTGTCAATGTTCGTGCAACTTGGCTCGCAACAGTTGCGAACGGTGACATACCTTGTAACGACAAAAACTGTTGCGACACAAGTTACTGCAATCGTTGCAGATCCACTTTCTGCAATGATTGCAACAACTTTTTTTCAGCGTTGCACGGTGTAACACCCTCATATGCAACTTGTCTCGTAATTTTCCTCTTTGACGACTGGATGCGCATGCGTACCTTGTCATAAACACAAAGATGGTGAAACTTTGCGAGTCAGGTTGCATGAAACGTTGCTTAGTGTAACACCCCCTTTCATGTAACTACAAAGTAGCGGATTAAGCCATTGCGATACAAGTTGCATGAAACAATTGCATAGTGTAACAGCGCCTTATAAGGGGAACTGTACCCAAAAAATTAATTACTTTTAAATAAAAGGCCTTTAAGTATAATATTTAAAAATGTTAATAGTTTTACGGTATCTGCTTTTGTACTCGAGAAATAACGTTTTCATTCTCGTGTTTTATGCTTCTGGACGCCGCTATTTTCGAAGGCCTTTTATTTAAATGTAATTTATTTTTGGGTACAGTTCCCCTTTAAGGGCCTTTTCATATGAGTCTGGTTGAGTTATGGCCCGCTCAGTGAAATCTCACATGACTGGAAAGTGTGCTGGCCCGTACAGCCGCGTCTTTGGGACGATGTTTTTTAGTATAACCACAGCGCTACTTAACCATGCAAATAACCACTAACCCCAAACAACTTAGATGCTAACCCTAACCCCCCGCCTAATGAGTTTTCTAACCCCCCGCCTTAAGTGTTTTCCTAACCCCCGGCTGTATTTTCTATGGTTATACTAAAAAACATCGTCCCAAAGACGCGGACTGTATACGTTAACTCAATATGATCTAAGGCCCACCCTTGGCGAGGATCTCGGTAGACGCTGCCGAGATTCTCATCATTTTCCAAATGAACTGTGATATGAAATCAACAACGCTAATTGATTGTTTGTCGCATTTTAAAGTGCTACTGTCGGTTCCTATTTATTTTCATAGAATCGAAGTGACAGCACTAAATGATACATGAACGATCGTCCAGCTCAAATCCTCAGAAAATGTATCTGAGTTAAGGACAGGTATCGAACCTGTAACCTGATTGCCGCGGTAAGACGTCTCATTTGCTGAGGATTAGAGATAGATTTTCGTGTGAACGGGCTAAAGTTTGGCGATGAGACACTTACAACATATCCTATGGAAACAAGTGGACCATCGTCTAAGTGGTAAATAAATGATCCAGCATAAGTATTTTTGTCCTGAAAATAAAAAGGAACGCTATGACAAATGTGCAAAACATTATTCCATAATGGGCTTGTCGTTTGTTAACTCATGCTACAACAACTTGCATTACCTTCAAAATATTTAAAATATATCATAAAGTTAAAGGTTACTAAAAAATCTAAAATATTATTTTAAAGTTTGGTTAAAAGATATTTTGACTTTTCCTTGTGCCCGATAAAGAATATTGAAACACTAAAATGTTAGGTCAAAAAGTAGGGATTATAGTATTTTCTACATATTTTGGGGTTAGAGCTTTAACTAACAATTAGACCATGGGCTTAAAATTTCTATTTAACAATTTTTATTTCAGTTTTCTATGAGCTGATAGAGAGTTGTTTCAGTTAATATTTTTCTACTAATGTTCCTTAACAGCAAACGTCCTTGATACTGGTTTTAGTGTTCAAATGATATAAACAACTTGACAACGTCAAAATTCGACGGTTTTTGTATCTGCTCGAAGTGCAGATATATTGCTGTCGTACTGTTGAGTTTGTTTGTTAACTCACTCAAACATGGGCTGAAATGATGTCGAGAACTTTCGACTGCCAGGAATCGAAGCTGAAACGTCAGTTTGGCGAATGGAAACGACATACACCAAGTGAAACGAGCGAGATTTTGAAATGCGTTTCTCTGGGACAGTAATTTTCCTTAAATCTATGCAAATTTCCATCACGGCAAATGTGAAGAATCGCGGATTGGCGATAAGACAGTGAATAGTTGCGATGGTAATGCCTGAGTTAACTATCGCCTCATACAAATTGAGAGCAAATAATTATCTGTCCGATAAGATGCAGACATTTCGGATTGCTAATTTAAAGTGCGTATAAAACGAAAAGTTTTTTCCAGTTTTTCGTTGTCAGTTTTTCGTTGTTTTCTAGAAAAAACATATGTCTGTATTTAAGCCTCAAAATCGACCAATTTATTTAAAAACCTGTCAGAGACTGGGCCGAATTTATCTCGAATGTGTACTGATGATGAAAAGACTTCAGAGAGCGGAAGAGAGTGTATTTTTTTTAAATGTCAAGCAATTCGGTAACTAGTGTTTTTAGTAGTGCCAACAACGCAATATCTTCCACCATGTTTGGTAGCTTTCTTACTAATTTATGCCATATTTATACTACTTGCAAACCCCTTTACCCGCGCGTGGAAGTGACCACTTTTTGGCTGAAATGTCCTTTCTTTTATAGCCTATTTCAATGGCTAATAACGTTTTAAAGAATATTTTCTGCTCAATATGTTCTAAATGCATATTGATCATTTAAAAACTGAGAAAAAATGCACTTTAATTAAATTTATTCTCTGATATTCTGGCTTTTTTCATACGTCTTAATACGTATTCATTTTGAAATAGTCATTTCGCGATTTTTACTATATATGTCCGAGTCCGACTTAGCGTATTTTATATATATGCTCTATTTTTAATTTACACGTCCTAATTAAAAATTCCAAATGTACTAATAATTATTCTAGCACATTCTCGCCATTTTGAATGTTCGTTGTCATGTCTAATACAAATGTTGTGAGATATGCTCAGGAGGAATCTGTCCTCGGATGGTCTTTCAGCATTTTAAATTCGTTTCTTTTTCGACGAATTGTTGACTCAATCCAAGCAATCGAGCTATTTTTGACCTCAGAAATACGGTTGGACGAGCTGGACTGCCTGTTGGAACGGACGATGGCGCTGCGAACAGTGCGAAGCTCTTGATAGAATCTGGTCTCTCTTGTGAGATATAAATATAATCATAAAAAAATTGACACAATGTTCTTATCTTTATATCAAAACGAGTCGATTATTGCCTTGAACACGCTGGGTTGCCCAATTTTTTCGATTGTTACTACTGAAACCTGATTTATTTGTAACTTTTGAACGGCGATTAAAATTGCACGAAGAGAATCCAGAAAAACTATCAGACCACATTTATTTCGTTCTCTCGCAACATTTGTATTAGACATGACGACGAACATTCAAAATGGCAAAAATGTACTGGAATAATTATAATTTGTTAATTAGGTCATTTGTAATAAGTTGGACACACATAAAAATCGCGAAATGACTACTCGAAGTGAATACGTAATAGGAATAAAATAAAAAATGTATTATATACTTGATAATAGATATTTAAAATATAAACCACATTTTTAAAAATTAGAATTAATATTTAAATATTTGAATGTACATTTAAAATATAGAATGAATTTGAAAATCATGTAATAGACTGGTTTCGCGTACCTTTTTAGAGTGTAAGTACATATTTAAAACATTTTGATGATAATTTCTTTAATTTTAAAGCACTTACCGCTGGCCAGCCACATGTGTGTTCGACTAGTCCAGGACTGTGGTTTTTGGGGTCAATCTCCCAGAGCTACAAAGTTAAAAATAACAAAATAAGTTTATGTGACATACATGCAAGTAGTCACTCTGTTTCACTTTCAAAATACTTTAGATAAAATAAAAATTGGATAGACGAATTATTCATCTCTATAGCACTAACGCAACTATAGAGTTTATATGCTGCGTGGTTTGCTGTTGAGTTATCGCCCAGTTAATTAGTGAGATGTTGTCTGTAAGGATGTGTATAGTGTTTCGATTCTATTTCAGAATCATCCTCAGGGTAACATGAAAATTTATCGACATGATTAACCAATTAATTAATTAACTAATCAACGTGGTTTAATTTTCATTATTCCCTCAGGATGATTCTAAAATAAAATTGTTGTCTGTATTCACACAAATATCTACTCACTAGCCTGGACATCGGCAAAAACGTTACAAACTAAAAATGTGGAACTTGGCAAAAACTATATATATGTGAAATAGCGGAGCGCACAGATGACGAAGGTTGTTGATGTTTGTCCGCATTTACCATTAAATCTAAGTCCTAAACAATGGGAAATGAGTCATTTGGGAATTCTTCAGATTCAATTTTAGTTTGTTTGTCCGCATTTTGGGTTTAAAAATAGAATCTGTGCTCTACGCTATTTGAACGCGAAACCTTCCACGCATGATCAATGGCTAGAGCAATCAATTTTCACACAAATCACTATTTGCCTTGATTATCTAATCAAATAAGAAAGTTACAAGCTCTTTCCTTATTTGTTTTTACTGATTGTTTATTTATAACTGGAGCAAACTTTACCTCCTTCAATCCAATTCCATAAGTCTGATGTTGAGCTTTCTCGCGTAAATCAAACGTGTTGTATAAAGACTTTGCAAGATGACCGTGGCATCCTTCGCCAAACATGGTAACTTTCGCATGAAATTCCATTCCTCTCTCAAAGTTGGACTAAACATAGATAAACATATTAACTGTCTGTTTACATAGGCTTGAGAAGTTTGCCATTTCAAAAGCGCAGTTTAACACTTTATTATCCAGTCAATTTATAATAATATGCTGGTGTATATATGGGCAAGGTAAAAAAGTGCTGCGTAGGCAGTCTTTTGGATATAGTAAAGCGAAAAGATGGTGAACTACGGTAAATAGACTTTTCGAGCGGAGCCATTCATTACAGTAAAACGTGAGGATAAGGTAGCCTGTTTTCTCTTAAAAAGGACATTGGCAACAAAATATAACTACTTTTCATATCGAAGTACAGTATATGACGTAGCTAGTCAGAATATAGTAGTTTGGAGCTATGAAAATACGCACCACACATTTTAAAGCTTGAGTAAACCATCTACAAACAGGTTCTTGGGCAGCCATTTTGAATATGACTGTGACGTCATGTACTCCTTTGACAGAAGAACCCTAATTACTTTTAATACGCATTACGAGCATTAAGAAGAATAGCGTTCTCGCTTAGTCAATATGTTATCTTGTTCCAAAGATATTCATGTTTTCCGAATATACAAATGTGTCTTATGACGTCATTTACTCACACGAACTCAATAAAATTCTCAATTCTGAAGAAAATATCCAGCAACTGTACACAGTACCTTGCACCATTCGTGTAAGCATACATCTGGAAATTTTCTATACAATCTACCAATTATTTCCGGAAATATTCGTCTTTTTGGAAATTTGTGTGAGTAAATGACATCATAATGTCCATGTTTCAAAGACATGAATATCTCTGGAATAAGATGAGATATTGACTAAGAGAGACGATATTTGTCCACATTTCAAAAGTACTTCTAAATAAACTTAAAATTCCAAAAAAGAAAGACAGTCACAAAAATCGAGTTTCAGACTTATATACACATGAGGAAATCTAGATAAAATTTCGCTACACCCAGCTTGTGACGTCACACGCATACGAAAAATACACCCAAGATGGCAGATGATGATTAATTTGTTTGACTTGAATAACTTGATTCTAAATGTCTAATCAATTTTCTCCTCATTGGTTTGCTCTTCACAACTTTTGGCAAATTATATAAGGAACATGAAGTTGAACTTCGTTGCATAAAGGCAGAAGAGAAACGGCATAAAGGCAGAAGAGAAACGGGCAAGCGTTATCTGTGACAATACAATGTTTGCCAAAAGCCTACAAACATTTTGTGCGTTCAAATCTCCGAAAGGCTTTCATTTTCCGTCAGGAATATCTGGCGGCAGCTGCCCCTCGGCTCCGCCCCCCTTCGCCTCCGCTATATATAACACCACTGCATTTACTAAACATACCTTGGGAGATCCATCTTTATAAATTCCAACATCATTGGTCGCAACACCTTTAACACTTCCATCTTCATGGTACAATACCTAGCAGAGATGTAATATTAACCAGTAGCGGATCCAGCGGGGTTCCGAGGGTTCCATAGAACCCTTCTTTCTGAAGCCGAGCTGCATGTTCTTTACTCTCGAAATAATTAAATTTGTAGAATGGACTGATTAATTAATTTTAGCGTACGATACTTCCAACATGGTTTGATCGGTAAAAGTTTGTATAATTGCACTTTTATCTCCTCTTGAGTACTTGTAAATACTCCGTAGTGAGAATTTACAATTTATAGAAATATATCTTAAAAATGACGACATACTATTGAAAAATGGGATTTCAGAACTTTATATTTTGCTCAAAAGTGCCCTCGAAATGCAGGAAATGCTGTTTTAGAGACCCAAAATTCAAACATTTTCCGGGGCCATGCCCCCGGACCCCGTAGAAATATGTCGTCACTAAGTCTTAGGACTTAGCTTGGAACCCCCCTTTTCAAAATCCTGGATCCGCCACTATCAACTACTGATCAGGGGAGGTTTTTCATGTTCTTCTAAGCTAGTCGGCCAATCATGGATGGTTTTCTATTATGACGCTGACGACAGCAAACAGCCTAAAATAAGCTTGAGGTAAAAACATCAGGAAACATGCTTAGAAAGATGAAAAAGATATTTTCAGATGGATTTAATCACGAAAATACGCCGTTTAACTTTATGTTGGATTGCTGCAGATGCAAAGTGATGTTATGAGTTTGCCTAGCCTTCATATTCTACAACACAGAATCTTTTTTGTAGTTTTCTCTCACTGTCGAAGTGTTGTTCGGTGATTTTATTGTTGGCTACAAGAACAAAATGAATGGTTTCTTCGTGAATATCCTGCCCGACGAGAGGTAAAATAAACATGACCCAAAAGGACCTTTCTTGATCCTAACTCTGATCCTAACCCTAAAAAGACTGGATCTAGAAAGATCCTTTTGGGTCATCCCATTTAGCTAACCCTTACTCAGCAGCTTGTAAACATTAGGGCAATACAAGCATAGTTAGTAGAGGGGGGTGGTTTGGAAACTTCATTGTCTTTCAAAATGACGCAATGGTCATGTTATTGTATTGGAGAAAGTGTTTGTTATTGGTTGGAGAAAGGAAATTCTATGGACACGTGACTGCGAAGGTCTCACAGCACGTAACGATGTTATTGGATGACTGCTTCATTATACAGAAAATACAATACGTTCAGTGACCGTGAAAGTAAACAACAACATAGAACAATGACTTTTGCGGACCTTCCAAGCCATCCCTTCTACCAACTATGATACAACTGACCTGTATCACGGCTCGTCGACAAAGAGAAGATAACGATTCAAAAATGAGGTTTAGGGTTACGAGCCCGTGGTACGGATCAGTTGTTTTTGTAAACCCGCGAAACTGCAGTTGTACCAACATTATAAATTTCACTTACATTTGTAAATATTTAAAATAGATCGTTTTAACCTAAATGCGAAAAATTGGACAAGCAAAAGGAACAATTGGACAACAAAATCACTGCATTAAAATAACAAAAAGTCAAATTACCTCACTGGCAGCAAATCCGGGATAGACTTCAACACCTAATTCTTCAGCTTGTTCGCCCAGCCAGCTCACCAAGTGTCCAAGACGAACAACATAATTACCATGGTTATTCATTGGCAGTCCTATAAGAACCATGGTTAACGGTTATCCCCTCGAAAGCGAGGTTGAGTCGTTTTGGGTGATCTGTTTGAATCAGACAATATTTGGATTTTTGGCTAAGGGCGACCATTGGCGAGTGATGATCTGACGAACTACATAAAGAGGTTTTTACAAAGGGTATACACGTTTGCGTAATATAGTAGGTACGTGTGTTATGTATTCAGACTCGCTAATTCCAAATCTGTTTTCACATTTGAAAACGGTTAAGGGTTAGGGTTAGGATCGAGGTTAAGGGTTAGGATTTAGATTGAGATTAGGATTAGTAGTTCTAGAAAATGTGAAGGACCTCTGGAGTCATCCCTTTCAGCCTTCACCGCGACACCAACAAGAAAGAAACAATATTCATTTGATAGAACAAGAATTGTTGCACAACTTTGTTAACACGTTGTAACAGTATAGTGATGATAGCCTCGTTGTTAAGTATTATTCAACCAACAGCCTGTGCGATTTTTAGCTGTGTATAGTTGTTCACCTGGTAGTATGGGCAGCGGTATTCTTCTGTTCTTCGTTAGGAAAGAGAACTTATCTGCACTGACTTTTGTTTTCATTGGCGCCTTCAAAGAAATCACACCATAATCATGCCATGGTCATGAAAATTCATCTTGATTAATATTCTACACTATCAAGTCAACAACAATTATTCTCCTAAATTGGATTAAATGAGCAAAATGCTCTCAGTTGGCACTGTGTACCGGAACAACATTGAACTGCATCATTGAACTGTTGGGTTTAGAAGAAGAGTTAGTATTTATTTATTTCAGGGTTATGACTAGAGTTTTTATTTGGTTATGGATAGGATTTTTTGGATCCTGTCAAGTTTCTGAATCCTGAAAAAATAACCTTGATGCGACTAGGACGGGGATGGCTAAAAGTGATAACTCAAAACTAAGACCTTTCTGTTTTTGTCTGGTCTTTATTTTTCGTTAGGTTAGGGTTAGCTACGGTTAGGTTTAGTAGTTCTAGAAAATGTGATGTTCCTTTTGAGTCATCCCTTTTAGCCTTGACCGACTAGGACGTAGTGTCCATTGTTTACCAGTACACGGTGATGTAACCGAGATACACCTCGTACCCAGGGTCTTCTCAGCGCCCGGGAGGGGGGATGGCCGAGATCTGTGACAAATAGGCCTCTTTCATAGTGGCTGCTATTTTAAATACTCTTTTATGCGCATAGAAATTAGCCTTTACAACCAAAGGTTCTTTTGAATTGCTGACACACAAACGAGGCTATAAAGGCTAATTTTGTAGCCTTTGACCGCCATTATGAATGAGAACGGAAACAATAGCAACAAACTGTATAGGTTAGCAAGTTTCGAGCGACAGTTCCGTGATATATATCTCATTCGATGGTTTCGTAGATAATACGGGCAGTCATTTAACTCGTTTCTCCCATTTTTCCTCGCCCTTTAGGAGCTCGGAAAAAACACATTTGAAACTCGTAAAATACCTGCCCGTTATTAACAATACGTTTGCCCGGGTTTCTATAACGTGATCGAAACCCGAGTGATGTAATAAAAACAAGAGAAAAGTGTAAGGAGAAGCACGAGCCGCCGAACCGAATGTTTACCTTTGGATAAAATGTATTCTATTATTTTTTATAACATAATTCAGAAACAATTGCTTATAATTGAATAATTGCGATATATAACGCTTGTGATTTTGATTTAATGCAAATTCTCATTAGTTACTGACATCATTCCGGTGGCCTGATAGAGTCCGGCAGCTGACCAATCACAGCGCGCGTAGAGAGAGTCACGACAAAGTCAATTACTCTCTTACAATTCTTAAGTCGCGAGAGTTAACAAATTGGTTGTGGCCATTGATAAAAGTGGACGTGAAATAGGCGTGACTAAAACTGAACTCTCTGGATTATTAACTCTCCGTTTAGTCCTACCCCGCGGAAAGTTTCTAACCTGCACGCAGGCTAGAAAGTTTCGAGAGCACGAACAAAGTGGAAGAGACGATAGCAGTAGATATAGTTACATGCACACTTATTGCATAAGTAACAATTAATTACTATAATTATGCAGGGTATTATCATTAATGATGACTTTAATAACATTTTCCTGATTGCCTGGCCCAACACGAAGTAAAAACCATGCGGTTTTCAATGTAGTTACGGATTAAAATTAGGCCTTAACAGCTCGTAGGCAACCAAATTGTCGGACAAGAAACAAATAGTTTTGACGCGAATTCGACGAAGGACGTCTTCTCTAGGCCGTAAATGCATTTGAATTAAATTTCCTATTCGAATTTGAAGATTCCGAAGGTGTCAGAATAACAGCTTATTGGCCGAGCGTGAGTTCTGTACAGTGAAATATCGGAAATACCGACATTTTAAAACGGACATGAGCTAGCGTAGAGGTCCTATATTTCTCTGTACAGACCGAACAAGCGAGGTCAATAAGCTGTTTATTATATATGGCCTTAATAACGAGAACTTTTCAACGGCCATGTGCTTCGCTACCTGCATGTAATTCTTAGATTCCATTTTTTGTTCAGTTTTCAAAGTAAAGGTGGACAGACATCAGTTTACTTCATGATGTTCGTACTTTATTGTTCTTTTCTAAAGTTTTCAATTTCTTGCTGACTGTTTAAATCCTATTTAACTTTTTCATTATTTCGGTGTGTATCCTTCGTCAAAGTCTGAATACTAGAATTCTCTTTCTGAATGTTTTTTTGTCACTCAAAATTTTAACTAAGAGAACAAATAACAATGACTAAAGAAGCTACTATAAAAAATAGATATTTTTATGAGTTTTGTCGTAGTCGTTTTGTGTCTTTGATTTCCTAGGGTATTAACAATGTCCGTATAATTGCCCTAAGTGTATCGGATTAAAACAGTTATAAACGGCAAAGAAACGTATATCTGAACTTACTCCCCTCTCTTCCCAGTCTGGAATAAGTTCATTCAATGCGCGAGGCTCAATACATGCTCCAGACAAAGTATGAGCGCCTGTAAGTGGAACAGAAGTGTCAGTATATACATTTTAACCTACACCTTCACCAACAAACAGCCATAACATCTCAGATATACGAAGGCAGATTGATTTTCGAAAACATCGACCCTATATAATGCTTGCCAGTTTGGTACACTCAGAACGAAAAATTCTCCTTTTGCTTGCTCCTCTCACTATTCGTAAAGTTTCGTGCGTATTACAAAACAATAAATAAGCTGAACACTCTAAAAGGTTGTAGAACTACAGAAATACTGTACATTCTCTGACTAAAGGCCTTTGCTTGCAATGTTAGACCTCTACACTATTTCGGCAGGACACCAACCTTTTAGAGTTTTCAATTTGTATTTCTACACTGCCTACCGAGCACAACACTTTTATATTTCACATATTAATAAGTCATTCGGATAGACTCCTCCCCAGTCTCGTCTCATATCTCGTCTCATATCATAAATATACAACCTGTTTACCTGTTTGGTGGCCTACTAGATAGATGCAAAGTGAAAGACAAGGGCTGCGATTCTAGACATCTTGCGGCCCTCCTGATATGTCAGCTGCCCAGGGTGCCGGGGACAAAATGTCATACATTGGTCTACTAAGCTTCAAATAATGCAACCGTGAAGGAAAAGTACTGTACCTATCTCAGGAGCCTTTTCCAACACACAAATCCTTATTTCTTTATTATTCGCGTTTGCTAACTGCTTTAACTTTATTGCAGCAGACAAGCCTGCTGGACCTCCACCAACGATAACAACATCTGTCTCATCGGCAAACCTTTCCATATCCACATCTTAACATGAGAAAAGATAAATTTGATAAATTAAGTGTAACGCTTCACAACTTAGTATACATATCACAACTTAGCATACATATCACAACTTAGCATAACTCCTTGCAACCTTGCTACCATAACGTCTCACAACTTGATGTAACATCTCACAACTTACTGTAGCATAACTCCTTGCAACCATAACGTCTCATAACTTGGTGTAATGCAAAGCGAAGACAAGGGCTGAAACGTTTTACAACTTAGCATAACATCTCAAACTTAGCATAACGTCTCACAACTTAGCGTAACATCTCACAACTTAGCGTATCGTCTCACAACTTAGCGTAACATCTCACAAGTTAGCGTAACGTCTCACTTTACCAAAACCGCATACTAATAATATGAAAAATAGTTTGATATACGACGGTGCTCACCTATGGAACTCTATTCCAAACGAAATTAGGGAGAACAAATCCCTTTCATGTTTTGAAAGAAAATTGCTACTCACATTTTTTAGTAACAACATATAAAACCAAAAAATCCCTGTAAATAGATTACTTACTCATAAATTATGTTACTTATTTGACATTATATATCATATTTTGTAAATAGCTTTAAATATTATACTTCTGTACTTCTTTTTGACACGCCCCTTGTGGAAATCAGCTTCGGTTGACAGAGTTAGCGTGGTTAAATAAAGTTTTATCATCTAACCTCTCACAACTTTAATAGAGTAACGTCTCACAACTTAGCGTAACGTCTCACAACTTAGAGTAACGTAGAGTAACGTCTCACAACTTAGCGTAACGTCTCACAACTTAGAGTAACGTCTCACAACTTAGCGTAACGTCTCACAACTTAGCATAACGTCTCACAACTTAGCATAACGTCTCACAACTTAGCATAACGTCTCACAACTTAGCATAACGTCTCACAACTTAGAGTAACGTCTCACAACTTAGCGTAACGTCTCACAACTTAGCGTAACGTCTCACAACTTAGCGTAACGTCTCACAACTTAGCGTAACGTCTCACAACTTAGAGTAACGTCTCACCACTTAGAGTAACGTCTCACAACTTAACGTAACATCTCACAACTTAGTCTCACAACTTAGCGTAACGTCCCACAACTTAGCATAACGCCTCACAACTTAGAGTAACGTCTCACAACTTAGAGTAACGTCTCACAACTTAGAGTAACGTCTCACCACTTAGAGTAACGTCTCACAACTTAACGTAACATCTCACAACTTAGTCTCACAACTTAGCATAACGCCTCACAACGTCTCACAACTTAGCGTAACGTCTCACAACTTAGAGTAACGTCTCACAACTTAGAGTAACATCTCACAACTTAGAGTAACGTCTCACAACTTAGAGTAATGTCTCACAACTTAGAGTAACGTCTCACAACTTAGCGTAACGTCTCACAACTTAGAGTAACGTCTCACAACTTAGAGTAACGTCTCACAACTTAGCGTAACGTCTCACAACTTAGAGTAACGTCTCACAACTTAGAGTAACATCTCACAACTTAGAGTAACGTCTCACAACTTAGCGTAACGTCTCACAACTTAGAGTAACGTCTCACAACTTAGAGTAACGTCTCACAACTTAGAGTAACGTCTCACAACTTAGAGTAACGTCTCACAACTTAGAGTAACGTCTCACAACTTAGCATAACGCCTCACAACTTAGCGTAACGTCTCACAACTTCGTGTAATGTCTCAAAATTTAGCGTAATCTTCTCGCAACTTGTGTATAACGTCTCAGAACTTAGAACTTACTTTTCCACTTGCAACTCACCAAGGACAAGATGGCCGTTGAAAGTCAAACATACACCAGCCACATCCCTCTCAACGGTAAGGATTTTTGTATTCACTAGCCCACTTGTGAATTCAAATTCTTCAATTTCGCAGTCGTTGGGGGGACTATATGCTGCGGGAAATTGCGTCGTTGGGGGACTGTATTTGTGCTACTTTGCTGTTGCACAGTCATGTGGGGGTTGCACAGTCATGTGGGGTCACGCAGTTCAGCTGTCGCATGCTGGCTAACTGCTAGTGCTTGTGTGGGTCCGTACTGTGCAACGTTGCTTATCGCACAGGTGATGGGGTCTGTATTTGTGCTATATACTTTGCTTTTCCACCTGAGTCGTTGGGGACAGTCATTGACTGTTGGCAGCTATCAGTATTTGCTTTCGTCATTATGCTGTTTGTCGTACATGAAGGCTTCATGGGGGGGGCCACATGTCATGCTATTTTTCTGGGATTGTTCTGCTGCCATTTAGTTGTGCTTCTTTATTGGGTCATGTGGTGTCCACAGGATACTAGATATGGGCCTGTCTATAGCTGCCTTCTGCACTTACAATTCTGGTTTACTCCCCAGCTATTCTGGGTGACTTAATTTATGTTTGTCTCCAGTTCTGCTGCATGTGTTTACTGTGTATAAATTAACATTAGTGTACAATCGTGCCAGTGCATCTGGTCTGCTGTTTGGCTACTCCAGGTGATATTGTAATGTTAACTGTGTGTACAGCTGGTCTGCCAGGGGGCTATTCCGTGATAACTTAGTTTTTGTAATTTGTCTCCTGTTCTGCTGCATGTGTTTACTGTGTGCAATCTTGTTTATTGTTGCATCAACTTGGCATCATCTGTGCTTGTGCATGTTCCAGACTAGGGATGCACCGGAACTTGATTCCGGCCGGTTAGTTCCGGCCGAAACTCCGATTTTTCCAAGTTCCGATTCCAGCCGGAACTCATGAAAAATGGTCGGCTGGAACCGGAACTTATTTGTCAAAATATGGTCATGCAGTTGATAAGTAGCGCTCAGGCTTTCTAAGACTATATGCATGGCGTCAACGTTACGCGATTAAAAACAGATCAACTATTTGGAAACAAAGGACTTTCTTGAGAATATTCAGTATTCACATGATACCAGTATGGAAAACAAAAAGTTAAAACATTATAAAACTAGTTTCTATGTAATGGCAATATGAAGGACAATTTTAATAATTTTCTATCTGGTATTGTTTAATGAGTTGTTATTTTCACTTTTCAAGGCGCATGGGGAGGCGCGCGCACAATTGATCGCCTCAAACAGCCAGGCCTGTGTTCGCAGCTTTATTCTCTTCACAGCAATTGCTCCTACTGTTTAGGCTGCAATCCTCCATAGCAGATGGAGATGACTGGGACATTTCCTAGCTTGATGTTGATCTCATTGATAGAGTCAGTACTCCTTCTTATGCTGGTTTGGGATCAAGCCTCAAGGTCTAGCCTTGTTTGCATGGTTGCCTGCGTGCATCATGGTTCAGGTGGTGGGGCAGTAGTAGGTCGGAGTAATTGGTTATTATATGGTAAGTTTTTTTCTCAACTTTATAGGGTAATTCTCGGAAACATTGTAACAATTAGTTGAGGAGTTTAGGCTTGCGTGTAGCTGCTCTATACCTATGAGCAAGACCACTCTTATCTTGGTGGATCTCTGGGTCCTGTAAACTGTTCCTCAG
The DNA here is from genome assembly GCA_035772405.1 of Chrysogorgia sp. JL179-B06. Classification (NCBI taxonomy): domain Eukaryota; kingdom Metazoa; phylum Cnidaria; class Anthozoa; order Scleralcyonacea; family Chrysogorgiidae; genus Chrysogorgia; species Chrysogorgia sp. JL179-B06. The sequence goes on along the minus strand of JAYKKM010000437.1, from coordinate 5,028,893 downwards.
CTATTAGCGTAAACTCTCTCCGATAGAGCTATACCCTCCAAAGAATGAATTGGTTCAGGATACTGTGCCCAATTAGGTGTGGATCTGTACTGTATGGTCAGGAATCACAGGGCAATCAAGGGTGCTATCCCAGACTCTTGCATGAATGTTAACTACATGTATGTTTAACAATATTGATATGTGCACATTTAATCTAATCTTCAATTCCTTACAGACATATCTCTGTTTGACAAGTTAAATCATCATGAGTAATTACACAATAGGTTGACTTGGAGATGATTAGGTTAAATTATAGAGTTCAGTATCACTATCAGCTAGCTAGACTAAGCTAGTGTATGAGAGAGTTCAGACATTAAACTGAGTGTATCACTGTATTTATTGATTCTACTACTTGTTAATTGTATAATGTACATGGGAATAAATGAAATAACCAAACCAGCAAACAGTTATACCAACGTTCAACTAACCTTTCCAACGTGGGTCTGTCTCACGAGGCACTATTGTATAATGTGTTGTTATCTTGGGATGACCTTTGGCCGAAGTGCAGTTGTGTCGACGTATCCGACGGACTACAGTACAGATTTTGAAACAAAGAATACTCATTAGAAGTTGATGCGATTACGCAAACACATAGAGCACACAGAAACAAAATGTGTCAACTCACCCGTTGCCAAACTTCGTCGCCACATCTCACTCCAGACGATAGTAAAGTACAACTCACGATACCATGTACAAAATGTTATCCAAAACCAACACAAAAACACCCCCCTGACTCTTGAGCCTGCAATGTTTGGAATAAAGTTGTGGGTGTGATAGAAGGTGTGGTTGTCAAATTTGTTCATTTAGAAATCTTTAGAAATATAGATTTTTTCGAAAACAACGCTTTGAGTCTGCAGCATTAAAAATTTAAAGCGTCGATAAAGATTTTTGGTCAAATCTTTATCAACCCTTTAAATCTTTAATGCTGCGGAAATCAAAGCGTTGTTTTGGAAAAAATCTATATTTCTAAATGAACAAAGTCTGATTAAAGTTATCATAATTTCTGACAAATAAACGCTAGGCTTCTTGCGCTTTTATATATACTATAGAATCTGTGGAGGAGAGTCCTTCAAGTCATGGTATCAAAACCCGGTACAGCAGGTAAAAAGACCCCCGGACATCACTTTTCAATGGCGGCATGAAAAATTAAAACGAATTAACTTTCTTTGGAGAAGAAAATGACATGGCGCTATCTTCTTGCTGTAATCATTGGAGAAAGTGGCTGAAACCTGTTGCTGTCGTCGTTTATATTTTATTGTTATGTATCTCGCTGCCTCTCTGTATTTGGGAGTTACACAACCGAAAGGTACAAACTCACACACAAGCTTGGTTCATAGGAGCAATATTTGTATTATTCACTATTGCCTTTGCGTTTGCGGGTATCATACAACATCTGCTGAACTACACCAAGCCCCACCTACAAAAATATATTATTAGGTGAGTCTGGAATTCCAGTAACAAGATTTACAACAAATAATATAGCCATGACTACCTTTGCTTATCTGTTTGTCACAATATTTTAAACCCTGTTGACCCGATCGTACTGTCAAATTTTGGTTTTCCCTTCATTATGTCAAGCTGTCAGGTATGGTTTTTACGCATTTATAAATTTTCTTCAAACCTATGTAATTTTGCAGAAAATTATAAGTATATGATCTAATGGTAGTCATATATTTTATTACAATTGCTTGTTTCACTTTCAGTAATAAAGTTTATAGTCATAAAGATTAAAGATAATAATCAACCAAAGACATATTATGTATACAGAATGACAACTTGTTAATGTTAGTTGTAAGGTTATATAATTATAATTGAAAAGAAATGTTAGTACTATTACTAGAAATGTTATCATAAATGTTCACATATAGTGAAATTTTATCAATAATGATCACATTTAGTGATCTGTATGTGATTACAAATTTACTTCAGACTAATATCTTGAAAATTTATCTGACTTCTCCAACTGGGATCGAATCAGATATCCAAGGTCAGTGCCTAACATTCCAGTGGTCTGACCACTGAGCTACTGAGACATTGTAGGACAGTCAGAACGTTTTGGTACCGGCCATTCCTTTTGATCCCCATTCTCAATCAATGGAGACATTGCATCTACACTTATATAGAGCTGAGTCTTAATTTCACTTTGGATGTCTTATTTCTATATGCAGAACTACTCACTACAGCTCTTATATATGAAAAGATTTAAATCAATATTTAATGGAGAGAGCATTTACATATAGCACAGAAAATTGCTGACGACTAATGTCTCAGTAGTCGTACAGCATGGTCAGAGCACAGTGGTATGTTGATCAGAGCCTTGGGTTTCGATTCTCGGTTGAGGTTAAATTAACACTATAAAGATTTGTGTTATATATATATATATATATATTTAACTATAAGGTAAACTGTTAGTGTGTACTGTCTGATACCAAAAATATATATAACATATATACATTTATACTGTAAAAATTATACAAAATAAAGTTGAAAATAAATTATATAAAAGATAACTAGTAAAACGTGCAGCCATATAATTATATTAGCAAGACTGTAGGGTACTATAATTTCATTGTTGATCTGCACATCGTAATCTTCATTAGAAAAATTATATTACAATGATATATTATGAAGTATATAACTAATTAAAAAGACCCTATTACACATAAGTTATATATAAATTAAGTGTTGTGCTGCATAGGTATTGTAGATCGAAATACAAATTGAATATACTCTGAAAGGATTGGTATACTGCCGAAATAGTGTGTAAGAGGTCTATTGTTTTGAGTGAAAGCCCATCAGAGTGGTAATGTAATTTTGCTCATCAACCTTGTTGACATTTGTAGCCAGATCTATCTGCTTTTTGCATGTGCAACTTGCAAATTCTGAAAGAAATAGTCGCACGCTAAAACTGCTTGTGCAACTTGTGTTTTTTTTTGCAAGAGAAGTTGCATGATGAATGTAATGATACGCTGTCACACCAGAAAGTTGGCTCAAGGAGCATATTATTTTAGTTCCTGCAGGTCCACAAATTCTCACCAGAACCATTTTTTTATTTATATCAAATTACCACTATACTATACAGTAATTACATGTATTACTACTATATATACTATATTTACTACTATATTTGTACAGTGGTAGTAATTCTATCATATCTCCCTCTTTTATCTCAATAATTTAGGATTCTATGGATGGTACCAATATATTCAATTACAAGTGTAAGTAACAATTAACTTGGTCTCAATTCTCTACTTGAGGACATTATTGCTGGAAAAATAGAATGAACTCAATTTCTCAACGGTAGTACAGAATACGGTGTATAATTTATTTATGCTCCTTAATTTATAACCCAATGCCCCAGGGGTGATCATGAATACCTAACTTATAATAATATCAATAGTTAACCAACTATAGGGGTAACACAAATAAAGGAAGTAATCACCAAAGATAAACTGATATGTTTTCAAATCTCCCAACTAGTACTATAAGAAATGTTTGGAGACCTGAGTAAGAAGAATTTGTAGTTTGATATTGGGGCTTAAAGGTAAAATATATTTTAAACAACTGTAGTTTAGTGGGCCCCCAACAACAGCAGCCACCGTAAGTTATTGCAGGCTCACCCTAACATAAATTCAGGGCCGGATTAGGGTTGCGCAGGGCCCGCGGCATTTTTTCAGCCTGGGGCCCCTTTACAGTTTACCCCCCCAAGTTCCGACAGACCGACGGCGTTGTGAACAATTTATGCAAAAAAATAGTAAAACTACAAAAGATAAAATTCTGCGTTTTGTCCCCTAAACGATTAAAAGTTGCCTTTGTATTTACAATGTGTATTTACAATGTGTAATTTACAATTGCCATGTGTCCAAAAACTATTTTACGTAAATTATAGGGCCGCGCACTTTTTGGGGGGGGCACATTTTTGGGGGCCCAGCGCTTTTGGGGGCCTCGCACTTTCTGGGGCCTATCACTTTGTAGAAAGGAAGTGCAGAACAAAAAATTGCACAATCAGAAAGCGCGGGGCCCCCAAAAGCGCGGGCCCCCGGCATATGCCGGTTCTGCCATGGGGTTAATCTGGGACTGCATAAATTCCACTACTAACTGCATTAAACCAATTCAAATTAAAATTTGCATTTAACAGATTAAACAGTTAAATTAATCCTTTAAACCCCAGTATCAGAATACAATTTATTTGTCTCTTAAGTTGATATTCAAACATTTCTTATAGTACTAGTTGGGAGAAGTAATGTTATAAAAACATATCCTCAGTTTATCTTTGGTGAACATTTTATTTATTATCACTACCTCTATGCATTGTTAACCACGGATAGCTATTACTTTTAGGAGAAATTAGGTATTACTGGTGCATAAAGGTTAATAACAGAGAGCAGGGTTTATTTTAAAGGAATTTTTATCACTGCACAAAATGTATAAAACCTAACTTTAATAGCGCGTTAAGGCCTAGAGTCTGAGCACCGAAAGTGCGTGTTATCTGGCGGGTCTATACGTGCTCCCCCGGAAAGTTTGGAAATTTTGCTCTTCTGCAATGGCATTTCCTGCATTTTAAAGCACTTTTGAAGAAAATCTAAGGATCTGGATCTACAATCTCGTAATTTTAATAGTATATCACATGAGTAAATTTAATAGATCGGTAGACGTACGGGAGATTTGTGCCTAATATTAAAGTGTATATAAGCTCTCGAATCTGGATACTTAATTGGCATGTGCATCATTGAGTCCCAAAGGAACTGGCTCTTACTTCGTGCACGGGACACAGAAATTTATGTACCCGAATTTTTGTCCCGGAATTGTCCAATTCATGAAATAAACCTATCCTAGATAAAATAAACGGGATTTTTTAAAGAACGAGGCAGTTCTATACAGTGCTAAAATTCTGTGTCCAGTACACTAAATAAGAGCCAAGGAACTCGACGAGGCGTGTATACTATCCCTCTCTCTTGCAGACAGTAACATGGGCTACAAGCATGTAAATGTGTGAGCCACTTTTTTGCCATGAATCGTATCACTTGCAAGAACTAGATCAACTGAAAAGAAACTGAAGGTCTATATTATACTGTACATGAATCTTTACGCAAAAAGGATCTATCACTGCACAAAGTTACGCTTATCACTTCACAAATCTCATTTATCACTGCACAAATTGGTTATCGCTTCACGAAGTTAAAATAAATCCTGACAGTATTAATTTTAATAGTATTTTTCATGCAAAACAAAGAAAATGAATAATTTAAAGTCCCAAAAGTAAACTTGACGTCGTCTTTGTTCTACACAGACGTCACTGAGTCTGAGGGTGTTTTCACGTTCTGAAGACAACGTTGATCAACTACTAGAACGTCAACATTAGTAAAGACAGTTAGTAAAGTTAAACGTCGTCTTTGTTCTACACAGACGTCACTGAGGTTGTTTTCATGTTCTAAAGACAACGTTGATCAACTACTAGAACGTCAACATTAGTAAGGACAGTTAGTAAAGTTGACGTCGTCTTTGTTCTACACAGACGTCACTGAGGGTGTTTTCACGTTCTTAAGACAACGTTGATCAACTACTAGAACGTCAACATTAGTAAAGACAGTTAGTAAAGTTAAACGTCGTCTTTGTTCTACACAGACGTCACTGAGGGAGTTTTCACGTTTTGAAGACAACGTTGGTCAACTACTAGAACGTCAACATTAGTAAGGACAGTTAGTAAAGTTGACGTCGTCTTTGTTCTACACAGACGTCACTGAGGGAGTTTTCACGTTTTGAAGACAACGTTGGTCAACTACTAGAACGTCAACATTAGTAAGGACAGTTAGTAAACTTGACGTCGTCTTTGTTCTACACAGACGTCACTGCAGAGGTTGTTTTCACGTTCTGAAGACAACGTTGGTCAACTACTAGAACATCAACATTAGTAAGGACAGTTAGTAAACTTGACGTCGTCTTTGTTCTACACAGACGTCACTGAGGGAGTTTTCACGTTTTGAAGACAACGTTGGTCAACTACTAGAACATCAGCATTAGTAAGGACAGTTAGTAAACTTGACGTCGTCTTTGTTCTACACAGACGTCACTGAGGGAGTTTTCACGTTTTGAAGACAACGTTGGTCAACTACTAGAACATCAACATTAGTAAGGACAGTTAGTAAACTTGACGTCGTCTTTGTTCTACACAGACGTCACTGCAGAGGTTGTTTTCACGTTCTGAAGACAACGTTGGTCAACTACTAGAACATCAACATTAGTAAGGACAGTTAGTAAACTTGACGTCGTCTTTGTTCTACACAGACGTCACTGAAGGTGTTTTCACGTTTTGAAGACAACGTTGGTCAACTACTAGAACATCAGCATTAGTAAGGACAGTTAGTAAACTTGACGTCGTCTTTGTTCTACACAGACGTCACTGAGGGAGTTTTCACGTTTTGAAGACAACGTTGGTCAACTACTAGAACATCAACATTAGTAAGGACAGTTAGTAAACTTGACGTCGTCTTTGTTCTACACAGACGTGACTGAGGGAGTTTTCACGTTTTGGAGACAACGTTGATCAAGAACGTCAGCATTAATAAGGACAGTTAGTAAAGTTAAACGTCGACTCACTGATATAGACGAATTTTTCGAAAACTTTGAAGCTTGTATTAACTAGAAAAAATGTACTGATACTTCATTTCTATACATTGAACGGTTTGTGGTTTGATTCACTGATAAAATTCAAACTTACTATATCTAACACCGTCATCACTTTAGGTTTTTAGTCCTCCATTTGGATTTCAAATCTTTCCTTATCTTTGTTTTCTATGATAATTGTTATTGAAAAATGCGCGATTTCCGGTTGCCGTCCGTTAAGCAAGAACGCGCCACTGGTTTAACCGCTAACCTAACATGCACACCACCAACAGACATAATAGGAAAATTAAATTTCAAAATATATGATTGTTTGTTAAGATTTAACGCAAAGCCTTTATTATCCAGACTTGGTTTGCCCACGTTATTAAAAATATCGAACGTTAATTGCACCACGACAGCAATATAGCTCATTTTCCCGGGCAATTCTGCTTTTTCAATGAAGCTCTGCTGTGTAAAATACATCACTATACAGTACTGTATTCTAATTTCTAAATGAAAGATTATTCGTATATTTCAAAAAATTATCCAATTAATGATAAGTCAGAAAAAATACCGTAGTTATCCATTCAGTGCTTTTTGTCACATGATCGACTTTTTGCCATCGCTTCTCTAATTGCGTTGTAATAAACATTACTCATTTGAATGTATGTATATATTAAGAAAATAGTCATCACTATGCTTGCATAACAAAATTAGCGATCGTAAAATGTCGTTCGTACGACAAAAAGCACTGAATGGAAATCCGCCCCCAAGTCAATTGCCTCATGCGACACACTTTATCTCGCCGCTAATTGCTTTTAAACAAATGTTAAAGTCGGACTAAAATGAATTCATTTTGCTGTTGCGTATTCATTTTTAATGCTTTCAACAATTGTGTAATCTGGACCGTCTGCTTGATTGCTATATGCATAATGTTTTCTCTGCGGCTGGCAACCGCGAACAATGCCGTTGTTCCTGCTGGCAGCCAGTTGCTTCTCTCAATAATTTAAGATGATAATTGCTTATTGCGATCGATTTTCCGCCTACTCGAAATCGTGAATTCGCCCCAAATCAAAGTCGTTTCGCCTTCTATGTCAAGTCGTAATTTCGCCCGAAGTTGTTTTGTTCAACATGTGACTAGTCACTACGACTGCGAGCAACAAATGTTGAACAATGTTCAACCGTGTGTCATCTTTAGGAAAATTCGCCTTTTAACAGACCTATGTAGGATATTACATGGCATTGCGGGGAAATTGCACCGGAATTAATGGCACCGGAATTAATGCCACCGGAATTAATGACACCGGAATTAACGACACCACAAAGTAAACTACTGTTTTTTTCTGCAAATTCTTATTTGCTTTCTAATTCTACCAGCACCGTGTAAAAGATCTTCTATAGTAATAATAAACTATACTTAAAAAGTTTCCTATACATGTATTTTACAGAAATGACAGATCGCATGGCTTGAATGGCGGCAGTTTCAAAATCAAGGATTATTGTTCTGGGATCTGCGTCCCAGTGTCGGTCACAGCAGCAACTAACCAGCGCTTACAGTAGTTTTTCCTACGTTTGTTATGTCATCTTGGTCAACAACGTGTATGCAACAGAAATCGCCGTCTCACCAAGGAGAATTTTAACCACGTCATACAACTGCTGAAAGAGCACTGTTATATACAGCTTCATGCAAATACAATGACCCTGCCATCTGATAAGCAACTCCCAAGGGTTTGGGAGTTGCTTATCAGATGCGCGGTTATGGTGTTCGCGGTTTTTGACAATAACCAATATGAGTCATCAATGTAACTGTGTATTTTTAATGAGGTTTTGTTTGTCTTGTTTCTTTTAACTTAAAGGACATTGGCAATTTGTCTAATATGAACGAACTCGTAAAATGATAGAATACAGAAAAGTTGTAAAAGGTGTTACCCTATCATTTTACGAGTTCTTTCATATTAGACAAACTTAATTTTTGGTTCCAATGTCCTTTAAATCCTTCTCAAGGTGCCATTTTTTCCGCAAGAGTGGATCATCACGAGAAGATAAAATTCTTATCTCCAAGCGGCCATGTGATGTTCTGTTTATTATATATTAACTCTTTCCTGACAGAAAAAAATCCAAAATTGAACCACCTCTTTGTTCTATTGATATCTTTAGAAATAACCATAACTGTTGCGAAAGCTATTGATAGTTTTATAACCGTTTTGTTACCGTTGCGTTATCGTCGCGAGAAAAATATTGTGTACGTACGTCTATCCGAATTAGCATAACGTTACTGAAACTGATACCAAAAAATGAATAAGTCGTATCTTGTTTTTCTATTTTTCTGAATCTCTTCAATAGTAATTATCACAATGATTTGTTTGTGGCCTGAACTGCGTTTTTAATAATTGTTCGCAAAAGTAGTTGAAAACTTGATGGAAGTCGAGTCCGAAGGTCCGTAAAACGAAAATAGAGATGACTGTTTTATCAGCAAACGTTTCCGATTTTCAGCTTGAATAACATGATGAGTGTACATGCAAAAAGCCGCCTTCAATCTAGTCGACACATTGGATACTCGATGAAACCTGAGTCATGCAGGACAGAAATCGAACCTGTACCTTTCTGATTACCGGTGAGACACTCTAACCATTCAGCTACCGAGATGTAGAACTGCCTATGTGGCAGTCACTATATATCAGCAATGCTTGGTATAGGTTTTATGAGTAGCCTTTGTTCCGATTTTCAGCTTGAGTAGCATAATGAGTACAGGGGCGTCGCCACAGGGGGAATTGCTGGGTCCGGGTCCCCCCACCTCTTTTCCACACCAATTTTATAATTCTGAACGTGTCAATATAATGAGTTAACATAATGACTTCACAGATTAGTCATTTATATATATATATCGAACAATTTGAATTATCTCAAGAAAGAAGTGATATCTGGACAAGCTGTAAATGCCATTCTTTATCATTTCAAGAGTTGTTTCAAATAAGACAAACTAATTAATTTTAGTTTCATAGTCACTAAAATATTCATTATTTCTCGTAATTTAAGCCGTTGTGAGATGGAATGTGAGTTTCATTCTCAAATCTTTGACATTTTTTCTGTTCTAGTGGCTAGCCCTTCGCTTTCCTAAAGCAGCAATATACTTGGACAGTATTCGCGAATGTTATGAAGCCTTCGCAATTTTGTCGTTTCTCGCCTATTTGTTGAGCTACTTGAATTCGGAGTACGAAGACTTTGAAAGTATTGTTAGATCAAAGCCCCAAGTATTTCATATTTTTCCTGTTTGCTGTCTTCCATGTTGGAAAATGGGAAAGTAAGTTGTGAACATCCCGCTGTCAGGAGGGAAGATGGATGGTTGGTTGGTTGATTGGTTGTTGGCAGTGTTCAGCAAAGTACTGATATTTTGTACTTAAGTAAAAGTAAAAAGTAACTCCTCAGTTTATACTTAAGTAAAAGTATGGCCTGAAAATCTTACTTAAGTAAAAGTAAAAGTATGGCAAAAAAAATTCCAAAAAGTACTTCTGAAACAAACGATATATACTCGAACCACTAACCAACATGACAAATGACAATTAATAATCTGGTACTACACTTTAATCTGGGCGCTGTTTGCGGTGCCAACTCAACAGTTGCCAATCACGTACACATGCAAAACCAACTTACATCCACTCTAGATCTCCAGCAGATGGATAGAATGGACCGAGTATTACGCAACTCCGCGTTCCGAATTTCTTTTTTTACTTTGCCGATAAAACAAAAAGTATAACGAAGTTAAAAAGTAATTATTTAACAAAAAAATTGTCTTCGTTACAAGTAAAAAGAATTTACTTCGTTACTGGCGAACACTCATGTTGGTTTGGTTGATTGCCGGTTGGTTGATTGCCGGTTGGCTGATTGCCGGTTGGCTGATTGATTGGTTTGGTTGGTTGGTTGATTGGTTCGATCGTGGATCGATCGCTTGGTTAGTCTGTTTGTTGGATGTTCGATCGATCGATTGGTTAGTTTGTTGGATGGATGGATGGATGGATGGACGGACGGACGGACGGACGGACGGACGGACGGACGGACGGACGGACGGACGGACGGACGGATGGATGGATGGATGGATGGACGGACGGACGGACGGATGGATGGATGGTCGATTCGGTCGGTTAGTCTGTTATATTTTTCTTTGGTTGGTCGATTGTTTTATTTCCTTGTTTAATTCGTTCGTTCGTTTGTTCGCTCTTTCGTTTTTGTTTCGATAAATACGTACCTAAAATGAACAGGTTTTGTGATTGGCCACCAGGAACAAAAGTGGCTAGGGTTGGGACATTGGTTTATTTGTGGTTGATTCTATTGTTTTATGGTTTAATCAACCAATCACAAAACTTGTTCGTATAGGAACATGGCGACCCCGTTTTTTACCTGTCTTTTTACCTGAAAAACACCAGAAATATACACATCATTCTTTTGTTCCAATTTCTACCTCTACAACATCATATAGACTGTCCTTTTATCTAAGAACTCATGTTACCCAATGGATCAATGAATCTCCCCCAGATGTTACTATAACCTTTTTTCAGATCCAGTTCAGTTCCAATAAAATGTTATTTTATTGTTAATTATGATTATAAATTTGTAATTGTGAATTTTTGTCATTTTTGTAACTTGATTGTAACTTAATTGTAACTGCTGACCTGTAAATAATCCTCGTGTGAGGGGTTGTTGTAAAGGTAAATAAATAAATACTAAGACCTGATTGATTTCCTCAGCAACCTATGTTATGCCGTTGTCGTTTCTTTTATGGATACAGCACACATGAAGACAGGAAATATTTTAACGATGAACTAATAGTCTCACTTTAAGTCATATATGCTGAGAAACGGTATGCCTGTTGGTATATGACTGTTTTAATGACGTTTGTCTTTCCCTTTTTGTCAATCATTAGAGAATTTATCGAGAATTGTAAGCATGGGGTAATTTCATACACCGTAGTCAGAATCATCTCGACGGTTGTTGCTTTGTAAGTTTGTTTTTTGTTCGTTTGTATTGTTAAGTTATGATGGTCTTTGATACTCGTGAAATAAATAAAATGCTTCTTAATAATCTACGAAATTGCTGGTAGTCTGAAGATCTCTATGTGCTGTGTTTCAGCCCATTTTGTTTGCTCATGCTTGCTTGTTTGCTTTATTTCTTTCTTCCTTGTTTGCTTGCTTACATGCTTGCGTGCTTTCTTTCTTTCTTTCTTGCTTTCTTTCTTGTTTGCTTGCTTACATGCTTGCGTGCTTTCTTTCTTTCTTGTTTGTTTGCTTGTTTGTTTGCTTGCGTGCTTTCTTTCTTTCTTTCTTTCTTTCTTTCTTTCTTTCTTTCTTGTTTGCTTGCTTGTTTGCTTTCTTGCTTGTTTACACTTTCTTGTTTGCTTGCTTGTTTGCTTTTTGCTTGTTTACACTTTCTTGTTTGCTTGCTTTCTTGCTTGCTTTCTTTCTTGCTTTCTTTCTTTCTTGCTTTCTTTCTTTCTTGTTTGTTTGCTTGCTTGTTTGCTTTCTTGTTTGCTTTCTTGCTTGTTTATACTTTCTTGTTTGCTTGCTTGCTTTCTTTCTTGCTTTCTTTCTTTCTTGTTTGTTTGCTTGCTTGTTTGCTTGCTTGTTTGCTCTCTTGTTTGCTTTCTTGCTTGTTTATACTTTCTTGTTTGTTTGTTTGCTTGCTTTCTTGCTTGCTTGTTTGATTTCTTGCTTTCTTGTTTGTGTATACTTCCTTGCTTGTTTCCTTTCTTACTAGCTTGCGTTTGCTTTCAGTTTGCTTGTTTCCTTTATTGCTTGTTTTCTTGTTTGCTGTCTTGTTAGCTTGCTTGCTTTCTTGCTTGTGTGCTTCCTTGCTTGTGTCTTTTCTTGCTAGCTTGCGTTTGCGTTCTTGCTTGCTTGTTTGTTTGTTTGTTTGCTTGCTTGTTTGTTTGTCTGCTTGCTTGTGTCCTTGCTATCTTCCTTGCTTGTATACTTGCTTGCTTTGCTTACTTGCTTGCTACTATATATCTTGCTTGTTGTTAGGGGTGGGGTGTTTCCTGCTGTTTTTGTTTTAATTCATTTACTTTATTTTCTTTATTTCAGTGTTACAGAACTTTCAGGCCACTATAACGAAGGCGATTTTAACTTTGAATCTGCTTGGTCTTATATAGTTATAATAACGAATTTTTCCCAAATGGTAAGTTATAAAATAAGAAAAAAACACGCTTTGGTTCGATTTCCTGTTTACACGCGTGTTCGTCAATATTTCTACAGCGCCAAAAAGGGCGCTAAATCACTGTATAAAGGTCTGTTTAAGTGCCTATAACGTCAAAAAAAGTTTATTATCTTATTTGGAAGAACATTTAAAATGATAAAAAGTAACTTATTTTGAAGATTTTTGCATCTTCGCTTTGTTTTTGAAATATTTCAGTTTGTTTGGTATGCAAATGTCTGGAATTTCGTCACACATGCATAAAGACGTACCGAGACGTTTGTATATCACTTTCATTCTCAAACGAAGAAGTTTGTGTATCACTTTCATTCTTAAAATCAAGATGTTTTGTGTTGTGGGAGAAACACGCGCACATGTTATTCACACTTTAGTGTTTTCATTTCATGAAGGCAAAGATATAACATTCTCAAAGATATATAACATTCTCAAAGATATAACATTCTCAAAGATATATAACATTCTCAAAGATATATATCATTCTCAAAGATATATAACATTCTCAAAGATATGACATTCTCAAAGATATATAACATTCTCAAAGATATATAACATTCTCATTCTCAAAGATATATAACATTCTCAAAGTATAACATTCTCAAAGATATATAACATTCTCAAAGATATATAACATTCTCAAAGACAAAGATATATAACATTCTCAAAGACAAATATATATAACATTCTCAAAGATATATAACATTCTCAAAGATATATAACATTCTCAAAGATATATAACATTCTCAAAGATATATAACATTCTCGAAGATATATAACATTCTCAAAGATATATAACATTCTCAAAGATATATAACATTCTCAAAGATATAACATTCTCAAAGATATATAACATTCTCAAAGATATAACATTCTCAAAGATATATAACATTCTCAAAGTATAACATTCTCAAAGATATATAACATTCTCAAAGATATATAACATTCTCAAAGATATATAACATTCTCAAAGACAAAGATATATAACATTCTCAAATATATATAACATTCTCAAAGATATATAACATTCTCAAAGATATATAACATTCTCAAAGATATAACATTCTCAAAGATATATAACATTCTCAAAGATATAACATTCTCAAAGATATATAACATTCTCAAAGATATAACATTCTCAAAGATATATCATTCTCAAAGATATATAACATTCTCAAAGTATAACATTCTCAAAGATATATAACATTCTCAAAGATATATAACATTCTCAAAGATATAACATTCTCAAAGATATATAACATTCTCACAAAGTATAACATTCTCAAAGATATATAACATTCTCAAAGATATATAACATTCTCAAAGACAAAGATATATAACATTCTCAAAGATATATAACATTCTCAAAGATATATAACATTCTCAAAGATATAACATTCTCAAATTAAATATAACATTCTCAAATTAGATATAACATTCTCAAAGATATATAACATTCTCAAAGATATATAACATTCTCAAAGATATATAACATTCTCAAAGATATATAACATTCTCAAAGATATGACATTCTCAAAGATATATAACATTCTCAAATATATAACATTCTCAAAGATATATAACATTCTCAAAGATATATAACATTCTCAAAGATATATAACATTCTCAAAGATATATGACATTCTCAAAGATATATAACATTCTCAAAGATATAACATTCTCAAATTAGATATAACATTCTCAAATTAGATATAACATTCTCAAAGATATATAACATTCTCAAAGATATATAACATTCTCAAAGATATATAACATTCTCAAAGATATATAACATTCTCAAAGATATATAACATTCTCAAAGATATATAACATTCTCAAAGATATATAACATTCTCAAAGATATAACATTCTCAAAGATATATAACATTCTCAAAGATATATAACATTCTCAAAGATATAACATTCTCAAAGATATATAACATTCGCAAAGTATAACATTCTCAAAGATATATAACATTCTCAAAGATATATAACATTCTCAAAGATATATAACATTCTCAAAGATATAATATAACATTCTCAAAGATATATAACATTCTCAAAGATATAGCTATAACATTCTCAAAGATATATAACATTCTTATCATTTATAGACCCGGAGCGAGGGGAATTCGACGAAATATTACCGAGGGATATATCATCCCGAGGGGTAATATTTCGACGAATTCCCGAGCAGAGGGTCTATAAATGATATATTTTACCGAAACAATCTTGAATGCTGTCTTGAAACGTCTTGTTGTTCCTCCATTATTTACAGGCTCGTCTTGGTTTACGCGCGACTACTGGCTACGAGCGGGGTATTCGAACTCGAATTCCCCGCTGATGACGTCGTCAGCGGGGAATTCGAGGTTAAAGCGGGGAATTCGAGTTTAAATTGACTGGTCACGTGGTACAAATCTAGCTCTTTGATTGGACAATTTATAGTCGAGGTATAATATTCAAAGATATAACATTCTCAAAGATAAATAACATTCTCAAAGATATAACATTCTCAAATATATATAACATTCTCAAAAATATATAACATTCTCAAATATATATAACATTCTCAAAGATATATAACATTCTCAAAGATATATAACATTCTCAAAGATATAACATTCTCAAAGATATATAACATTCTCAAAGATATAACATTCTCAAATTAGATATAACATTCTCAAATTAGATATAACATTCTCAAAGATATATAACATTCTCAAAGATATATAACATTCTCAAAGATATATAACATTCTCAAAGATATATAACATTCTCAAAGATACAGTATATAACATTCTCAAAGATATATAACATTCTCAAGGATATAACATTCTCAAAGATACAGTATATAACATTCTCAAAGATATATAACATTCTCAAGGATATAACATTCTCAAAGATATATAACATTCTCAAAGATATATAACATTCTCAAAGATATATAACATTCTCAAAGATATATAACATTCTCAAAGATATATAACATTCTCAAAGATATAACATTCTCAAATTAGATATAACATTCTCAAATTAGATATAACATTCTCAAAGATATATAACATTCTCAAAGATATATAACATTCTCAAAGATATATAACATTCTCAAAGATATATAACATTCTCAAAGATACAGTATATAACATTCTCAAAGATATATAACATTCTCAAGGATATAACATTCTCAAAGATACAGTATATAACATTCTCAAAGATATATAACATTCTCAAGGATATAACATTCTCAAAGATATATAACATTCTCAAAGATATATAACATTCTCAAAGATATATAACATTCTCAAAGATATATAACATTCTCAAAGATATATAAAATTCTCAAAGATATATATCATATTTTCAAAGATATAACATTCTCTCATAAGTCAATAAAGTCATTATGCACGTGTGACGAAATTCCAGACATATCAAACAAACTGAAATATATCAAAAACAAAGCAGAAGAATCGAAAATCTTCAAAAGAAGTTACTTTATCATTTTAAAAGTTCTTCAAAATAAAACAATAAAATATTTTTGTCGTTATAGGCACTTTAACTCTTTCCTGTCCGGCCCAGTCAAAAGGGGTCATAGAAGACGCCCGAAGTCGTCAATCGAAAAACACGGCACACGGTAACGCAAGATTAAAAATTGAAATTCGACAAGCCCAGGCACATGAGATCCACTCACACGCCAAGTTTGATTTGATTTCATAAATAACTCTGCTATTGGTGGCATTTTGAATTTTCATGATGCTGTGCGGGCGTGCAAGATGGCATTTTCTGGAAAAATGGAAGTTTTTCAACCTGATTTATGATAATTAATGCTAATTTATATTATCATGATGTGTCTTGTTCGGAAAATTCAAAAGTATTGGTAAAAGCCGGTTTATTGGGTTTTCAGAACATATTTCCAGAGATATTTCCAGAGATATCGATAGAACAAAGAGGGAGTTCAATTTTGGATGTTTTTCAGCGGGACAGGAAAGAGTTAATGAATTTATGTTTCATAGTTCTTCTATTGCTATGTCTATTTTCGGGCGACCTTCATGACATACGAAATGATATACTAAGTAAAAATGTACAAAATAACGTTTTACATGAAGAAAGTTACTTCTAAAGGCCTGTAAAAGAGTTTTCAAATTTGTGTTTCATATTTCTGCCATTGCCATGTCTATTTTTGGGTGACCTTCGTAAATGACTAAGTCTAAATGATACGTAGTAAAAATGTACAAAATGACGTTTTACATGAAGAACGTTTCAGTACAAAAATAAAACTGAAAATGCGGGAAATTACCAATAATCATGACTTCTAACGGCCTGTAAAAGAGTTTTCAAATTTGTGTTTCGTAGTTCTGCCATTGCTATAAAAAAGTCCATAAATCAAATGCTTTCTTTTTTTGTCTTTTTTAGTGGGCACTGTATTGTTTGGTATTGTTTTATAAAGCGACTCATAAGGAATTACAACCTATTAAACCGTTTGGGAAGTTTTTGTGTATTAAAATGGTTGTCTTTGCCACGTTTTGGTAAGTTTTTTGTTGGCAAGTCAATTGTTTTGTGATCCCAATCGTGCACGCAGTCCATGCATTCATATGTTTGTGTTTGTCAAAAGGTTACTTTAGAATATTTTAGGCGTGATTAACATTTAATTTTCGAAATTACAGGCAGGGTGCGCTTATTGGAATTTTAGTCAAGGTACGTTTCATGAGAGTTTTTTTGGTGTTCAATGGTGACCACATATCTCTGTACTAAAAACTAGATTAGAGCAACTGTTCGGGTCCGAGCATCAGAGATTGGTTAATGGTGGGGGGCACACCACCCCCAATAAAACAGAAGTGACATCTTTCATATACATCTCAAATGTGGAATACAAGTCAAAACGTCCATATCAATCCATCTCGGTAGCTCATTGGTGAACCTCGTACCCAGGGTCTTATCTCCGGTGCGGGAGAGCGTAGATAAGACCCTGGGTACGAGGTTGCTTAATGGTTAAAGCGTCTCACTGTGCGGAAAAACATTTTCTGAGGATTTGAGTTGAACGATCGTTCATACCATGATATAGGCGTAGAGATCATACAATAAACTATTAAGGGGGCATCCTATCTTAATTTCAGTCATTCCTGTGTAATCAGTTGAAACACGTATAGATTACTCATTTATGCATAATAAAACAATTATTGGACTTGGTTTTCGCACGATAACGAGAATTATCTTCATTATAATCATGCTCGGCGCTTTAAATATCCAACCAACTCAGACATTTTGAGTTGGTTGGACAGTCTAAGGGGTGTTTACATGAGGCCGGTCTGAGTTCAGGTCGGACTGACTTATAGCAACGCGAAAAGGTGGTAAACTGCCGTTAGGAACGAATTACTGACGTTTCGAGCGGAACCCTTGATCAGATCATCCAGGGCGCTATAAAACACGGGCGTGGAAACGGCCTATAAGCGCGTGATCCATGTGTGATGCGGAGGACTGGCGCGAGCGTGCTGTAGAAGAAAAAAATTATAAACAATGGCCGAAAAATATATACGAGTGCCCGAAAAATATGGCAATACTATAAGGTAGTGTGTTAACAAAATCAATGTTTTCTTGAAGTTAATAATACGAAGCTTTCTTCAACTTTAGATTTACCTCGTAACCTTTTCAATAAATCTACTTGGAAAGCTAAAATTTCAATGGTTGATCGCTGTTCTTTTCAAAATTCAGGACGTTTTATCAAGCATTGACGCTTTGAATTGACGATTACTACTCCACTAGGTAACCAAAAGTTAATTTGACCACATCAAACGCTTGGTAATTTTATAAGCTTTACAATGTATACTGTGAGGAGACCGGCTTTTACCGGCTTTTTTATATTTTGTGTTTTCGTTGATCCGAGATCGATCTAACTCACTAGTGTGAACGGCCCCGTAGTCAGAACACTGGAACCGCGGAAAAATTATATTTTCTTTCTTTTCTTCTTCCCTAGTACTTAAATGGTGTTTTGAATACACCAATCTCTTTCCCAAGTTATCAGCTTTCGAAAGGATGCTGTGAGAAAACCGGCTTTTTAACATTTTCTATTTTTAAAGCCTTGTTTTGGACCCGTTCGTAGACAAAAACAATGCCATTTAGCAACCGCGGAAAAAATTAGGTTTTTCTTGTTTTTTTCTGCACTAGGTACTTAAAGTTTATTTTGAATACACCAATCTCTTGCCCAAGTGATCAGCTTTCGAGTGGATACTGTGAGAAAACCGGCTTTTTTGATATTTTGTATTTTTAAAGCCTTGTTTTCGACCAGTTCGTAGACAAAATCTTGTGCAGTTGTACTGTTGTAAATGTAATAGGAACCGCGGAAAAATTAGGTTTTTCTTGTTTTTTTCTGCACTAGGTACTTAAAGTTTATTTTGAATACACCAATCTCTTGCCCAAGTGATCAGCTTTCGAGTGGATACTGTGAGAAAACCGGCTTTTTTTATATTTTGTATTTTTAAAGCCTTGTTTTCGACCAGTTCGTAGACAAAATCTTGTGCAGTTGTACTGTTGTAAATGTAATAGGAACCGCGGAAAAATTAGGTTTTTCTTGTTTTTTTCTGCACTAGGTACTTAAAGTTTATTTTGAATACACCAATCTCTTGCCCAAGTGATCAGCTTTCGAGTGGATACTGTGAGAAAACCGGCTTTTTTGATATTTTGTATTTTTAAAGCCTTGTTTTCGACCAGTTCGTAGACAAAATCTTGTGCAGTTGTACTGTTGTAAATGTAATAGGAACCGCGGAAAAATTAGATTTTTCTTGTTTTTTTCTGCACTAGGTACTTAAAATCTATTTTGAATACATCAATCTCTTGCTCAAGTGATCAGCTTTCGAGTGGATACTATGAAAAAACCGGCTTTTTTGATATTTTCTATTTTTAAAACAATACCTTGTGCAGTTGTACAATCGAAAGACTCGAAATAGACAAGATTTGGAACCGTGGGTCGAAAACCATACACAAAATATCAAAAAAGCCGGTTTTCTCACAGTATCCACTCGAAAGCTGATCACTTGGGCAAGAGATTGATGTATTCAAAATAGATTTTAAGTACCTAGTGCAGAAAAAAACAAGAAAAATCTAATTTTTCCGCGGTTCCTACTAGATTTACAACAGACAACAGTACAACTGCACAAGATTTTGTCTACGAACTGGTCGAAAACAAGGCTTTAAAAATACAAAATATCAAAAAAGCCGGTTTTCTCACAGTATCCACTCGAAAGCTGATCACTTGGGCAAGAGATTGGTGTATTCAAAATAAACTTTAAGTACCTAGTGCAGAAAAAAACAAGAAAAACCTAATTTTTCCGCGGTTCCTATTACATTTACAACAGTACAACTGCACAAGATTTTGTCTACGAACTGGTCGAAAACAAGGCTTTAAAAATACAAAATATCAAAAAAGCCGGTTTTCTCACAGTATCCACTCGAAAGCTGATCACTTGGGCAAGAGATTGGTGTATTCAAAATAAACTTTAAGTACCTAGTGCAGAAAAAAACAAGAAAAACCTAATTTTTCCGCGGTTGCTAAATGGCATTGTTTTTGTCTACGAACGGGTCCAAAACAAGGCTTTAAAAATAGAAAATGTTAAAAAAGCCGGTTTTCTCACAGCATCCTTTCGAAAGCTGATAACTTGGGAAAGAGATTGGTGTATTCAAAACACCATTTAAGTACTAGGGAAGAAGAAAAGAAAGAAAATATAATTTTTCCGCGGTTCCAGTGTTCTGACTACGGGGCCGTTCACACTAGTGAGTTAGATCGATCTCGGATCAACGAAAACACAAAATATAAAAAAGCCGGTAAAAGCCGGTCTCCTCACAGTATACATTGTAAAGCTTATAAAATTACCAAGCGTTTGATGTGGTCAAATTAACTTTTGGTTACCTAGTGGAGTAGTAATCGTCAATTCAAAGCGTCAATGCTTGATAAAACGTCCTGAATTTTGAAAAGAACAGCGATCAACCATTGAAATTTTAGCTTTCCAAGTAGATTTATTGAAAAGGTAACGAGGTAAATCTAAAGTTAAAGAAAGCTTCGTATTGTTAACTTCAAGAAAACATTGATTTTGTTAACACACTACCTTAGTATTGCCATATTTTTCGGGCACTCGTATATATTTTTTTTCGGCCATTGTTTATAATTTTTTTTGTTCTAACAGCACGCTCGCGCCAGTCCTCCGCATCACACATGGATCACGCCCGTGTTTTATAGCGCCCTGGATCATCTGATGAAGGGCTCCGCTCGTAACGTCAGTATTTCGTTATTAAAATCTTGGCAGTTTACCACCTTTTCGCGTTTCTATATGTCCAAAACACTGCCTCGCAGCACTCTACTTTTATACTACTCTCTGACTGACTTTAGTTCGGATGTAATGATTTTCCTGTAGCAAAGTGAAAACGTGGTAAACTGCCAATATTTTTAGTAACGAAATACTGACGTTTGTTATTTTAGTTTGCGAGGAACTTTTTTATTATTACCTCATGCACTTTCATTCCTTTTCAAGTTTTTGTTTCTTACCGCTTTACTATCGCATAATCCCCTTGAATATTGGACCTGTCATTTCTCCCACCCCTCAGTCTGTTTGCCAATCGACTGTAAAAATAGCAAATGATTTAACTTTTCGTATCTCATTAATTATTAGTTTGTTTATCTCCCGTGCATTTGATTGGCTACATTCTACTTGTGACACCTTTTGGCATATATATATAAGCCCTATTTATTTTATTTCATCTCGTCTTACTCTGATGAAGGGCTCCGCTCGAAACGTCAGTATATCGTCACTAAAAATCTTGACAGTTTACCACGTTTTCACTTTGCTATATATACAAAACACTGTCTACGCAGCACTCTACGATTTTCCTGTAGGTTGTTTACATGGTTCAGGCCGGAGATTCAATTCACGCCGGCGTATAAACTCGGGTCGGTTGCTAGACCGTCCTAAACACTTCAGACCGGCCTGACTCTGGACCGATTTCTAAACAAGATCTAAGTCTGATCCGGCTTCTTATAACAAGCCTTCTAAAAGTTGTAAGAATATTAACATGAACTTAAATATTAACAGGAATATTAATTCCATTGACGATGGTCATATGTGAAACTCATTCAAGACTGAGTGTGAGGCTGGCCTCATGTAAACAAAAACTAAAATGATCAAATACAGGCCCGTTCTGAAGTTAGGCAGGCCTCGTGTAAACACCCCCTTAACTCTTAAGTGAAAAGCGCATTAAACCAGGCCGTTAATATTGTGGGGATCCTCAGTATGTTTCATGGTTGTTTTTCCCCCCTATCTCAAATAGACTGGAGTCATATCTGGCGAAAAAACGTGGGAATTTTACACCGTTCAGGACGTGTCGACCGGCATCCAGGTAAGATTCATAAAAGGTTATTGATATCTCAAAACTTCTGACTACATAGGAAACGCGATTTAGTTACTCAAATCAGTTCTCTGCGACGTCTAAAATATACCTAACTATCTCTAAATGTATAGCCCTAAACAAACCGAAGAAAAACGTTTAAGATAGAAAAGCAACTGAAGTATAAAGTGCATGGGTAAGAAACAATTGACTAACCGAAGAAGAAAAATTAATAGTGCTATTTTATAGATATTATGTAATATTAACTATGTTGTAGTTTTTAACGCTGTACTTTGCAGTTGGTTGTCTTAGGAGTGTTAGGGTTAGTGTTTGTTAAAGGGGTACTCCAGCCAAAATACAAATGACGTTTATATGGAAGATCTTACTGACTTTAGTTTATTCCCAAAGTTTCAGCATTCCTATCAATTTAATTAAGAAGATATATGACTAGTTAAAGTTGAAAATTTTAGGATTTGACGCCATATTTGTTTTGAAAATATGAATTCATTGGGTGCTTCTTTATCGGTAGTGGAGTTGTTTTCATGGTGATCACATAGTGATAGCTGTGCAAGTCAACTCAGTATGCACTGCGTACGTATTTTTTCTTCTTAACATCTGTAACTCTTCGCGCAATATTATCTTTATTGTAGAACTTTTGTATTTGCGTCGAGATGTTTATCGCAGCTGTCGCCCATTACTACGTATTTTCTCACACGCCCTTCGTGGACCCAAACGCGCCTTCGTATCCTTGCTGGGCCTCCTTCGCTTCAATGCTTGACATGTCGGACGTGCGCCAGGACATGAGTGATCACGTTCGTGTGGTGGGGCGGACTGTGAAAGACACTGTGTTGCGAACCGTGCCTCGAAAATTAGACGAGAACGAAACAATACGGTTATTGGATACTCCCAGAAGCACTTCCCCCTCGATCAACGAGGTCACGGGTGTATCAGACTCGAGAAGTACTCATGCGAACGGGCCTGATGAAATGAATCCACGATTAATGGAGGAACAAGATTGATATATTCCTGATGCTCGTGCAAGATGCTTTGTTTATTTTGCATCTTCTCGAAGAAATTAACGAATAATTAATTTCGGAGAGACCAGATAGACCAGATAGATTTTTTCGTAACGATTGCTGCTCTTGTCAGGAAACGAGCTCTTGCTATATGATGATTATTAGTCAGCAATTTGAGAAGTGTTACGTTTCAGACAACGCCACATCAATCACTGTATGCACATTAAAGTGATACCATGATATAGGCGTAGAGATCATACAATAAACTATTAAGGGGGCATCCTATCTTAATTTCAGTCATTCCTGTGTAATCAGTTGAAACACGTATAGATTACTCATTTATGCATAATAAAACAATTATTGGACTTGGTTTTCGCACGATAACGAGAATTATCTTCATTATAATCATGCTCGGCGCTTTAAATATCCAACCAACTCAGACATTTTGAGTTGGTTGGACAGTCTAAGGGGTGTTTACATGAGGCCGGTCTGAGTTCAGGTCGGACTGACTTATAGCAACGCGAAAAGGTGGTAAACTGCCGTTAGGAACGAATTACTGACGTTTCGAGCGGAACCCTTGATCAGATCATCCAGGGCGCTATAAAACACGGGCGTGGAAACGGCCTATAAGCGCGTGATCCATGTGTGATGCGGAGGACTGGCGCGAGCGTGCTGTAGAAGAAAAAAATTATAAACAATGGCCGAAAAATATATACGAGTGCCCGAAAAATATGGCAATACTATAAGGTAGTGTGTTAACAAAATCAATGTTTTCTTGAAGTTAATAATACGAAGCTTTCTTCAACTTTAGATTTACCTCGTAACCTTTTCAATAAATCTACTTGGAAAGCTAAAATTTCAATGGTTGATCGCTGTTCTTTTCAAAATTCAGGACGTTTTATCAAGCATTGACGCTTTGAATTGACGATTACTACTCCACTAGGTAACCAAAAGTTAATTTGACCACATCAAACGCTTGGTAATTTTATAAGCTTTACAATGTATACTGTGAGGAGACCGGCTTTTACCGGCTTTTTTATATTTTGTGTTTTCGTTGATCCGAGATCGATCTAACTCACTAGTGTGAACGGCCCCGTAGTCAGAACACTGGAACCGCGGAAAAATTATATTTTCTTTCTTTTCTTCTTCCCTAGTACTTAAATGGTGTTTTGAATACACCAATCTCTTTCCCAAGTTATCAGCTTTCGAAAGGATGCTGTGAGAAAACCGGCTTTTTAACATTTTCTATTTTTAAAGCCTTGTTTTGGACCCGTTCGTAGACAAAAACAATGCCATTTAGCAACCGCGGAAAAATTAGGTTTTTCTTGTTTTTTTCTGCACTAGGTACTTAAAGTTTATTTTGAATACACCAATCTCTTGCCCAAGTGATCAGCTTTCGAGTGGATACTGTGAGAAAACCGGCTTTTTTGATATTTTGTATTTTTAAAGCCTTGTTTTCGACCAGTTCGTAGACAAAATCTTGTGCAGTTGTACTGTTGTAAATGTAATAGGAACCGCGGAAAAATTAGGTTTTTCTTGTTTTTTTCTGCACTAGGTACTTAAAGTTTATTTTGAATACACCAATCTCTTGCCCAAGTGATCAGCTTTCGAGTGGATACTGTGAGAAAACCGGCTTTTTTTATATTTTGTATTTTTAAAGCCTTGTTTTCGACCAGTTCGTAGACAAAATCTTGTGCAGTTGTACTGTTGTAAATGTAATAGGAACCGCGGAAAAAATTAGGTTTTTCTTGTTTTTTTCTGCACTAGGTACTTAAAGTTTATTTTGAATACACCAATCTCTTGCCCAAGTGATCAGCTTTCGAGTGGATACTGTGAGAAAACCGGCTTTTTTGATATTTTGTATTTTTAAAGCCTTGTTTTCGACCAGTTCGTAGACAAAATCTTGTGCAGTTGTACTGTTGTAAATGTAATAGGAACCGCGGAAAAATTAGATTTTTCTTGTTTTTTTCTGCACTAGGTACTTAAAATCTATTTTGAATACATCAATCTCTTGCTCAAGTGATCAGCTTTCGAGTGGATACTATGAAAAAACCGGCTTTTTTGATATTTTCTATTTTTAAAACAATACCTTGTGCAGTTGTACAATCGAAAGACTCGAAATAGACAAGATTTGGAACCGTGGGTCGAAAACCATACACAAAATATCAAAAAAGCCGGTTTTCTCACAGTATCCACTCGAAAGCTGATCACTTGGGCAAGAGATTGATGTATTCAAAATAGATTTTAAGTACCTAGTGCAGAAAAAAACAAGAAAAATCTAATTTTTCCGCGGTTCCTACTAGATTTACAACAGACAACAGTACAACTGCACAAGATTTTGTCTACGAACTGGTCGAAAACAAGGCTTTAAAAATACAAAATATCAAAAAAGCCGGTTTTCTCACAGTATCCACTCGAAAGCTGATCACTTGGGCAAGAGATTGGTGTATTCAAAATAAACTTTAAGTACCTAGTGCAGAAAAAAACAAGAAAAACCTAATTTTTCCGCGGTTCCTATTACATTTACAACAGTACAACTGCACAAGATTTTGTCTACGAACTGGTCGAAAACAAGGCTTTAAAAATACAAAATATCAAAAAAGCCGGTTTTCTCACAGTATCCACTCGAAAGCTGATCACTTGGGCAAGAGATTGGTGTATTCAAAATAAACTTTAAGTACCTAGTGCAGAAAAAAACAAGAAAAACCTAATTTTTCCGCGGTTGCTAAATGGCATTGTTTTTGTCTACGAACGGGTCCAAAACAAGGCTTTAAAAATAGAAAATGTTAAAAAAGCCGGTTTTCTCACAGCATCCTTTCGAAAGCTGATAACTTGGGAAAGAGATTGGTGTATTCAAAACACCATTTAAGTACTAGGGAAGAAGAAAAGAAAGAAAATATAATTTTTCCGCGGTTCCAGTGTTCTGACTACGGGGCCGTTCACACTAGTGAGTTAGATCGATCTCGGATCAACGAAAACACAAAATATAAAAAAGCCGGTAAAAGCCGGTCTCCTCACAGTATACATTGTAAAGCTTATAAAATTACCAAGCGTTTGAAAATTACCAAGCGTTTGATGTGGTCAAATTAACTTTTGGTTACCTAGTGGAGTAGTAATCGTCAATTCAAAGCGTCAATGCTTGATAAAACGTCCTGAATTTTGAAAAGAACAGCGATCAACCATTGAAATTTTAGCTTTCCAAGTAGATTTATTGAAAAGGTAACGAGGTAAATCTAAAGTTAAAGAAAGCTTCGTATTGTTAACTTCAAGAAAACATTGATTTTGTTAACACACTACCTTAGTATTGCCATATTTTTCGGGCACTCGTATATATTTTTTTCGGCCATTGTTTATAATTTTTTTTGTTCTAACAGCACGCTCGCGCCAGTCCTCCGCATCACACATGGATCACGCCCGTGTTTTATAGCGCCCTGGATCATCTGATGAAGGGCTCCGCTCGTAACGTCAGTATTTCGTTATTAAAATCTTGGCAGTTTACCACCTTTTCGCGTTTCTATATGTCCAAAACACTGCCTCGCAGCACTCTACTTTTATACTACTCTCTGACTGACTTTAGTTCGGATGTAATGATTTTCCTGTAGCAAAGTGAAAACGTGGTAAACTGCCAATATTTTTAGTAACGAAATACTGACGTTTGTTATTTTAGTTTGCGAGGAACTTTTTTATTATTACCTCATGCACTTTCATTCCTTTTCAAGTTTTTGTTTCTTACCGCTTTACTATCGCATAATCCCCTTGAATATTGGACCTGTCATTTCTCCCACCCCTCAGTCTGTTTGCCAATCGACTGTAAAAATAGCAAATGATTTAACTTTTCGTATCTCATTAATTATTAGTTTGTTTATCTCCCGTGCATTTGATTGGCTACATTCTACTTGTGACACCTTTTGGCATATATATATAAGCCCTATTTATTTTATTTCATCTCGTCTTACTCTGATGAAGGGCTCCGCTCGAAACGTCAGTATATCGTCACTAAAAATCTTGACAGTTTACCACGTTTTCACTTTGCTATATATACAAAACACTGTCTACGCAGCACTCTAACGATTTTCCTGTAGGTTGTTTACATGGTTCAGGCCGGAGATTCAATTCACGCCGGCGTATAAACTCGGGTCGGTTGCTAGACCGTCCTAAACACTTCAGACCGGCCTGACTCTGGACCGATTTCTAAACAAGATCTAAGTCTGATCCGGCTTCTTATAACAAGCCTTCTAAAAGTTGTAAGAATATTAACATGAACTTAAATATTAACAGGAATATTAATTCCATTGACGATGGTCATATGTGAAACTCATTCAAGACTGAGTGTGAGGCTGGCCTCATGTAAACAAAAACTAAAATGATCAAATACAGGCCCGTTCTGAAGTTAGGCAGGCCTCGTGTAAACACCCCCTTAACTCTTAAGTGAAAAGCGCATTAAACCAGGCCGTTAATATTGTGGGGATCCTCAGTATGTTTCATGGTTGTTTTTCCCCCCTATCTCAAATAGACTGGAGTCATATCTGGCGAAAAAACGTGGGAATTTTACACCGTTCAGGACGTGTCGACCGGCATCCAGGTAAGATTCATAAAAGGTTATTGATATCTCAAAACTTCTGACTACATAGGAAACGCGATTTAGTTACTCAAATCAGTTCTCTGCGACGTCTAAAATATACCTAACTATCTCTAAATGTATAGCCCTAAACAAACCGAAGAAAAACGTTTAAGATAGAAAAGCAACTGAAGTATAAAGTGCATGGGTAAGAAACAATTGACTAACCGAAGAAGAAAAATTAATAGTGCTATTTTATAGATATTATGTAATATTAACTATGTTGTAGTTTTTAACGCTGTACTTTGCAGTTGGTTGTCTTAGGAGTGTTAGGGTTAGTGTTTGTTAAAGGGGTACTCCAGCCAAAATACAAATGACGTTTATATGGAAGATCTTACTGACTTTAGTTTATTCCCAAAGTTTCAGCATTCCTATCAATTTAATTAAGAAGATATATGACTAGTTAAAGTTGAAAATTTTAGGATTTGACGCCATATTTGTTTTGAAAATATGAATTCATTGGGTGCTTCTTTATCGGTAGTGGAGTTGTTTTCATGGTGATCACATAGTGATAGCTGTGCAAGTCAACTCAGTATGCACTGCGTACGTATTTTTTCTTCTTAACATCTGTAACTCTTCGCGCAATATTATCTTTATTGTAGAACTTTTGTATTTGCGTCGAGATGTTTATCGCAGCTGTCGCCCATTACTACGTATTTTCTCACACGCCCTTCGTGGACCCAAACGCGCCTTCGTATCCTTGCTGGGCCTCCTTCGCTTCAATGCTTGACATGTCGGACGTGCGCCAGGACATGAGTGATCACGTTCGTGTGGTGGGGCGGACTGTGAAAGACACTGTGTTGCGAACCGTGCCTCGAAAATTAGACGAGAACGAAACAATACGGTTATTGGATACTCCCAGAAGCACTTCCCCCTCGATCAACGAGGTCACGGGTGTATCAGACTCGAGAAGTACTCATGCGAACGGGCCTGATGAAATGAATCCACGATTAATGGAGGAACAAGATTGATATATTCCTGATGCTCGTGCAAGATGCTTTGTTTATTTTGCATCTTCTCGAAGAAATTAACGAATAATTAATTTCGGAGAGACCAGATAGACCAGATAGATTTTTTCGTAACGATTGCTGCTCTTGTCAGGAAACGAGCTCTTGCTATATGATGATTATTAGTCAGCAATTTGAGAAGTGTTACGTTTCAGACAACGCCACATCAATCACTGTATGCACATTAAAGTGCCTATGCAATGAAAAATTCAGTTGTAAAATAACTCTTTTGTTTGAAAGAACTCTTGAAACTACAAAGACTAACCATTTACAACTTTTTCATATCTCACTTCACTCTTGAGATATTAAGATTTGTTTAATATGTAAATGATCATACTTATGAGTTATGACATCACAATGCGTAATGACTTGTTGAAACATTCTGCATATCTTTACCATTATCACATGGAATCGTGTGATGATTTGCACATTTGATGTCATTGGATACATCCACGCACATGCACCTGTACAGTAAACACCCACTATGAAGAACCTACATTTTTCCAAACCAGCCTGGGATAGGTTCTTATATATTTGATATCTAACAAAAAATCAGGGTGTTAGGTTCTTATACATTGGTTTGTAATTATTTTACCATGCAAAAAAACTGCAGAAAGACAACTCAATAAACCGTAAAGCCACAATTCAGTAACTGATAAACACTTATGTCAATGAGATAATATGGATGAAATTAACTATAGTAGGCATGAGTACTTTCAGTTTTCTTTGTAGATGATAAGACTAGTATATAACAATATTAAGGTACATCTTCCTTAACACTGAACAGTTCTATTACTGCTACAGCTCATAGTAGTACACTGTTACATGACTGACATGCTGTTGGTGTTCCCACTTCCACAGTGTAGATACAGTATCTAAAAAAATTTAGGACTTTGCTACAGTGGAATTATAAATTGATTTTGTGACATAAGAACCTATTTCAAATATCAGGCTCAAACAGGTTCTTATTGAGAGGGGCACAAAATCCCTAATTTCAGCCTGAGGTTCTTATAGGTGGAAGGTTCTTCATAGCGGGTGTTTACTGTATTTCAAGTGATTTCATTACATAATCTCAGGGATATATAAGCGTTTTCAATAAGTTATTATAAGTGATGTCATAAGTATGATCATTTACATATCAAACAAATCTTAATATCTCAAGAGTGAAGTGAGATATGAAAAAGTTGTAAATAGTCATAATAGAGTTATTTTACAACTAAATGTTTCATTGCATAGGCACTTTAATTATACATGTGATAACAAGGCAGTGATAGGTATTTGTACAGTGTAGGATAATTAAAGACGTATTAACCGCGAGAGTGAGTTATGTACAGGGAAAGTATTTTTCTGAGGTTTTGAAAAAAAACAAATGCAAATACTTTACCGTACAGACCAAGTAAACGAGTTCAATAAGGAATTTATTAGTATATGTTATATGTATTTATTTAATTTTATCCTCTGTTTTTAACTTTAATTTCTCTATTGTCTTCGTCGTCAGATGCTCCAATTTACCTCTTCGCTAGTCATCACCAGAAATTAGTATAGGAAATAACACGGTTCGAGAAGAATTAATGAAAAATCGCACGCGTGTTTGGCGAAATATTCATAATACCACGAGTTTCCTTTTAATACCTTTTCAATCAATTTTACGCGTTCCTAAATACCCCTAAATGTTACTACGAAGCGGGAAAACTGATGATCACTGATGTTTGTATATACTAAAATCCAATGTGATTTTTTACTAGGAGTATTATTTTTACTAGGGGTATTTTTTTTAAATACCCTAGTAAAAAAATTTAAGTTTAATAGTAGTATAGCAAGTAGGGCTGCGAGCTCAATCGACCTCAACCGTGAATATAAATACCAAAACATCACCAAATTTTGCCAAGTCGCGACTCGACAAATTTGGTGATGTTTTGGTATTTATATTTACGATTAACATCGAATAAGCTCGCAGCCCTACTTGCTATACTACTACAGCGATCGTTAGTCAATCTAGACACCCTTCGCACGTTTTCTACTAAATTGATGTCAAACACATGCGAGATTAGCGAAACAATACCAAATTTATACTAAATAGCGACTCTCGCTAAATTTGGCACCATTTCAGCCATATTTAAAAAAATAGAGAGCGTCGTTTCAAAATTCTCACAAATTTATGTCAAATTACATTTAGGAAAAAATAGAAAGTGTCATTTCAACATTTTCGCGTGTTAAAAAAATAAAATGTGGTACGAGCTCACTCCCACATATTAAAAAATAGAGAGTGTCATTTCAACCGACGCGTTCTACTGTTGTCTCAATTCACGCGCGAAAAAAAAAACCACTAGATTTTGATTCTAGTGGTGATGTTTATCCAAATGGATAGCGAAATGGCGCTCTTTTGATTGGCTAACAACATTGACTAACAAATAGCCAGTCGTTTTGCGAATTAGTCCGTTTGCTCACTGTTTTCAGTGGTGTCTCTCACTACAATGTTTTTGTGACCATATGCGTAGGAGTCAATACCATTTTCTAAAAGGTATCGTTTATCGTCGAAGCAGGATAGCGATACTTTATTAATTTCGTAGCTACCGAGCTGATGTTTGACACTTCTAATGGTCTTCATTGTGTGTCGCAATTGTTTCTGCTCTAGTAGCACGCTTTTGTAATCTTCGTGTCTGATTACCTTTTTAATTATGTTCTTTCTAATACCTTTAGCGGTTTTCCCACCACCCCCACCCTCTTTCAAATAGCTGTACATTTTACTGCGCAACCCAACGAACTCAATAATTGGCGTCCCAGCGCACTCGTCCTTCATCTTCCCAATAACTTTCTTATTCTCTCTAAAAAAGAATGGGCTGTCTGCAGGATAGTCGCTATTGTCGAACTTTTCGCACTCCATCATAAAGTCGGAATAAACGTCGTCAGTTTTGATTGAGTACAACAGACTGTCAGTGTCAGTGAAGTGCAATCTACAGGTGTCGCTAGAGTGCTTTTTCATAATATAATTGTAGTGAAAATTGTACATCAGCGTTTTACTCAAGTCTAGTATGCACATACCCACATATGCAGGTCTATTTAGTGTCAACGTTTCTTTAACTTTGTGGACAGCGACTAAGTTCTCGCTAAATATTTTGCAAGACACGAACGTCGGCTTCGAGACAAGCTTTTCTAATTTCTTCGCAGTGGTCACTAATCTTACGTCCACACGCTTCCTCAAGTTTTCCATCGTTTTTCCGAACACACTGTTGTTCATTAACTTGAAGAAATCCTTCTCGAAAGTGTTCTTAGCCGCAGTTCTTTTGACTGTGTTAAAGTCGATGTACTTGCCTAGCCACTTGGACTGGTCAAACTGCAGGACCCTGTGAATCTTATTGATTTTTAATCCAAGATCCATGTACAACTGCAGATTTCCGTAGTGACACACATACTTTTTTTTGTCCATCAAATTAGTCACCAGCTTCTTCACACCACCAACACTCACGTTAAACTTATTTTTGATTTTCGTGCAGTACTCCGACAACATGTCAACGGTTATCTCCATCTTCTCGGGAGCCAACGGGTAATCGTTGTGTAGGTCATGCAAATGGGTTGGGTACTCCAAGTCGACCTCGAGCAGTAAACCTTTTTTACTATTGTTGTGATAGTCGTGCAGATTAACCTTTTCTATTTCTCTCTCAGTCAACCACTTGAAGCCACCCGTAGGTAGACTTCGACTCATCGCCCATCCGTACAAATTGTTGGCATCAAGGTACATCAAATACTTCGACTCTTGCGCTTTATCGTACCCCTTCATATATTTATTATTCGCCACGCCATGTCTGTTGCATATGTAGCTCACACCACCACGCATACCTAATTCTACGAACTGGAACATGTCAATGTCGGACAACAATTCGAGTTCCACTCCAGTCATCTTCAACATAGCATCCCAAGCCAATCCAGGCGATGTGAAATAGTGACACGGGTCTAATTTATACTCACGATGACATGTCTTTCTAAAGTTCTCGAAAACGTCGGCAAGCAAGAGCACGTCACTTTTCAAATACAGGTCGTGATACCCACCCATGTTTTCAACGTCGAAGTAGTCCCACACATCGATGGCACGTTCGTGCATTTCTTCCGTGATGTGCTCATCGTTCAGAACGCTGTAGAAATCTTTTTTGGAGGGTAGCTCGCGCTCGTCGAATTTTTCAAAGGAGTCCATATAATCGTAGGGATAGACCCCCTTTCTTGTCATAAGTGCCAACCCCTCGTCGCGAAACACTTCTGACGTGTACTTGAAAGCGTCCCTTGGTAGGTTCCTCACCAAGTTGTCTAGACCACTACTCATGAACTGAAAGCTGTCCAAAAATACTAAGTTTTTTCCAAGCATGAACGCCATGTACTTCTCCATGTTGTTTGGTATCACATTTATGTCTTGACCAAACTTGCCAATCTCCTGCATGATGAAATGGCTATCGTAACCACGTAAGTTATGAAAGATCACAGGAATTTTGTCAGTCAACTTAAAGTTCACATTACAGTCGCGATGTGCGGACCCTCTGTACTTACCTGACACGTGACAGTGGTCTCTCACTCTAACGTCAGCGCTAGTGTACCCAACACTGCAAATATGACAACTTTTAGCCTCGTCAAAGTTCTTCTTATCGGCATCAGTCAGTATCATTTCTTTGTTAAAGTGACTCTCAGATGTCTCTTTACAATATTCGACAATTTCTAACATCTCCCCAATGAACTTGTTGACTGCGTTTTCACCGCGATACACTTTCACTGGCTTACTGTACTCGTTGTCATAACAACAAACCAGTTTATACCCATAACCACAGTCGACATGCCTCTGGTAAGCATTTGTGTAGCTAGTCTCGCTTGATGGTGTCGCTGTGTGCACCTTCTGTGTGATAGCCTCGAAATCTGCGTACACCACAAATGGTACATTTAGCTGTCTACTAAAATTCTCGTATTTCACTTTCGCACCTTTTTGTGGCATTTTAATAGCTTGCTTCCCATTGATGACCAAACACACTTCAATATGACTTTCAAGCACGTCCTCGCGGGTGAAACACTGCAAACAATACCTACAAAAGTGCTTTCTCGCCTTATACTTTGTCTGGCGGTACATGAATTTGTCGAAATCGCGAATGTACACATAATGCTTGTTGCCCACGTCATTAGTTATCAACAGTAGGTCCATATGGTCAGGATACGTCTCCTTAGAAACGTACACAGGGAATGGCTGCTTATTTTCATACCCAAAAACATTAATGCTAATTTCGTTAGCCTTTTCGATCTTGTTGTAATCTTTGAGTGTGACTGGGAAGTCAATTCCGTCATAGTTCAGCTCACCGACATGCCTAGCGTACTTTGACGTTCTGTCAGAGTTTTTTCCAACAGGAAATTTGTGTGCGAGGTGGCACCATCTAAAACACTCGTTGTCATCATCGTTATTTACGTTTATCAGACCCTTCATACTGTTGCGCAGCTCCTTTGGCAACACAATGTAGCTACTCCCGTGCAAAGGTCTGTAAATAGCGACGTTGACGTAGTGTGCATCTATTTTGTCGATAGTCCATCCAGACCCCTCAGACAACCACCCAGCTATCCGCGTCAAAATCTGCTCCGATCCACGATTGGCGACACCCTCGATGTCATGCTCGTTAATGACGACGAACGTTTCGCTGTTAAAGTAGGCAGTTTTGTATGTGGTCTTATCGAGTTCTAAAATTTTCTCAAAAGTGACCTTGACTGTCTCCACCACTTTCATTCCGTTGGTCTCACCTAATTCACGTCTCAAAAGGTTAGTGACAGCACTTCTACTACCATTTACCTGATTGATGTCTCTGTCGTCAATTACCTCGACTCCATAAGACCTTGTGAACCCTCTCAGTGCTCGATCCAACAGATGCGTTGACGGTGCGAGGTATTCGACTACAGGTTGTGTTTCTTGGTCTCTAAAAAAGCCGTGAACGTTGGTCGCTTCATCTGTTAGTGAATTGACAACGGCTGCACTCGTCTTATGCGCCCGTCTTTTTTTCAGCGGGTTTCTCACAGTCCGACTCATTGGCTTATACTTACACTACACTTTTTTTCTTAGCCCACTCATTGTAATAAATATCGCCACTCTCACACCATCCCAGCTTTGGGTACACCACCCCAAACAAATTGTCGTCGAACAAGTCTTTCACCTTCCCGTCTTTGAGGTCTAACACCTTCTTGAGTGTCTCGACTCGTCTTCTATGACACAACCTAATAATGTAGTACCCGTATCTGCTGACGTTTCTACCCTTTATCAAATTGCATGAGTACAACACATTGACAACTTTCAAGAAGTCCTCTTTTATCAACTCAAGGTGCTCACCCTTCACAACATTCCGTAGTCTCCTCCCCATCCACCAAGACCGCTTGTGAACGCTTTTTAATCGCGTGAGTCTCATGTCGCTGTAACTCTGAGTGTAACCCCATTCGATGTCGCCACACTTTAGACACGCGTACCCACCGCAGTCAGTCACATGTTTCACAATGTCACAATCCGAGCAGTAGTAGAGCCTGGGGGTGTCTCCACACTCAATTTGCGTCTCACTCGCGATTTCGTCAATTGTGTAGCCGTAACTCATCTGCCTCATAAGTTTGTCCATCGCTTATACTACTCCAACATATTTTTTTTCACCGAACTAGCACCCACACTACTATTCCACTACCCAAACCTAGCGCGCTAACAAACAATAATTGGTATTCCTTCATTTCCGCACTTGGTTGGTAGTAATCCGCAATCTTCGGGAGGTCAGTGAACACTCGTCCGCTGTACCGTATGGTCATTACGCTTCTAAGTTCTTCCAACGCGTGGTTTGTGTCATTGATGTCAGCATTAGCGTCAGAGAGCCGTTGTCGTAAACGCTGGATCTTATCTTTCTTGGCGACCTCATTCTCATACCACACTTCTTTCGCACTGGCTAGCTGTTCCAACGCATGGTTGTGCCTTTTCATCTCAGCTTCATAGCCTGAGTGATTAAACTTTGAAAACATAAAGCCAGCGCCTGCAAAAGCCACTGCGTTAAAAATCCCTCCAGCCACAACACTCACCATTAACTTACGTTGATTTGAATGGATCTGTCGGTATCCACTTTTTCGATTGCGCCCATTTTACTAACAGCGTTCCTGCACCAACAGCTGCAGCAAGTTTCACTGTGCCTTTCACTGTCTCTGGTGTTCCCAATGGTTCTCCCAAAGCCTTTTTAGAAATCATACTCACTGCCACAGCACCAGTCGTAACAAGTAGCGCATCGTACAATTCGTTCATAAGTTCTTTTCGATCGATCGCAGCCATATACATTGTCGTGTGTTTTGTTCAAGAATCAAATGTGTCTAACGCTGGACGACGAGCTCTATGACTTTCTGACACACTAGCTGGTGCAGTACTCACAGGTTCTTTTTCACTGCTAATTGTGTACCACAACGAAGCAGCGGCAATGATAACACCAAGTGTTCCAACAATATAACCATAGCTCCACTCACTACCCTGTTCTTCGCTAACTATCATTTCACGCATTTTCTTTTCTTTCGCAGCTTTCGATATCTCAGCCAACTTTTTACCAGCAGCGACGCGCTTTGGGTCCTTCACCTTAACACTTTTCACATCAGCTGTAATCTTCGCTTCAACAGCCGTCTGTGAGTCCTCAACCATCTAATACATTATCACGTGTTATCTTACTCACAGTCGACCTCACAGGTGTCTCACAGTTGACCTCACAGGTATCTCACAGTTCCAGACCAAACGCACTAAAAAATTGGGATTTTTTCTGGGAGTATAACATAATGACTCAAGTCCAAGACACCGCAGAAGAGATGACTCAAGACCAAGCCCGCCAAGAAGAGGAGATCGACGCAATGCGGAGAATGTCCTTTGTCGATGCGTCTACCCCACAAGGCGCCTCTGGACCCAACGTCTTAAAAGGGTACTCGCAAGTCTTCAAGTTGTGCGACCCCGATCGTAAAAACGAAGAGGTGTCGAGACAATTTGGTACCCAGATTCTCTATACAAAGTTCGCTCACGAGGCTTGGGTCGGGCTTGATGAAGTTAGAGCCAACAGGATGGTTAACGAACTAGCCAAGATGATCCCTGTGTGGTGTTACTCACCATTCAAACGTCTTACGTTAGCAAGTAGCCACTACTTGAGCAACCCTTGCGAGTCCGCCGCTACACTACTCGGTAACTACCTCGAAGTGTTCTTGGCGACCCTTCTATGGAAACCATGCTCAACCAAAGCCAAAGCGTGGCTAGAGCTCGCCGCAAACTGTGACGCCAACGTTTGTAGGGTGGGGTGTAATGAAATACTAGGTGCGGGCGATATTATGAGTCACATACTCTCAGACGCTCACCTGGATTTTGTGCACGGCGGCGCGTCGTACAATTGTTACCCATGTGGTGTGGTTACCAACAACCCAATGCATCGCTCAAGACACGAGAGCTCGAGGTCCCATCTTAAAAACTTGGAGCTTCAGCGGATATTTAACAACGAGCAACAGTTGCCGCAAGAGGGGAGAGCATTTCTCTGGAGGTATAGTAATCATGAAGAAAATTGGTAAACTAGAAATCGTGATTGGTCCCATGTTTGTAGGAAAAACGACGGAGACTCTCCGCAGGTTAGTCACGCTAAGTAAATCAAGGCTCAAAGTCCTTTACATGAACAACACAGGTGACACTAGGCGAACTGACCACGCGTTCTCCACACATCGTCAGACCATTGTTGTTGGATCAGACAGTTTACCTGCGAAGTTAATCACCAACCTTCCAAGTTCTTCCGAGATAGTCGATTATGACGTCATCGGAATTGACGAAGGCCATTGGTACTCCGGGTTACTCCCAATTATTCGCGAATACATTAAAGCTGGCATTCACGTCATTATTTGTGGTCTCATAACAACGGAGCACTTAAAAAGACTTGGTGAACTCGACACGTTGTTCCCAATGGCAGACGACATCACATTTCTAAAAGCGTATTGCGCCGTTTGTCGCGACACTTACGGAACAACTGTTGACGCACCATTCAATTGGAGATACAACCCAGGACCATCATTCGTTGGTGGCGCTGAGCAATATCGCGCAGTGTGCAGACGTCATCATCCTTCCACACAAAATTAGGGGTGTTCTCGGATACCTCACTTTATTAAATTTAGACATTGGTCACACGAAGCGTCCAATGTATCGTAGAAACATTTTTTCACACAGTGGTCAGAAGGTTTGTGAAATAAATAGAGAAAGAGTTTCGCAGACACCTTTATCAAGTTAAAAAAAACGTCTTTAAAAAATGCTAGAGCAGTTGTCGCTTCAAACGTCGTCTCAACAACGAGAACGAGTGCTAATTCGACTTATTACTCACTGTCTAAAAAGTCTCTTTACAATAACGTCTCTCATGGTTACTCAACGCTGATTTATTTTTAAATTTACGAAGGCAGTGAGAGCACTGAAACCCAACGTCAAAGAAATATTTTATTACTGTGGTAATAGCGTCGTCGTACGAGTCGCACAAGAGTGTTAGATAACCAGCGGATTTATATCTGAGCAACAGAGACTCCTGCTCTTTGGACGTCTTGCCTGTACCACCTGGGCTCTTGAACTCAATCACAAGCCCGCTATGCTGTCGGTTTGCATTGGCAATAATTAAGTCAGGTGTCCCACGTTGGTAACCTTTTTTCCACGAGTTTATTCTTTTACTCGAAGTGTCTTGATTTTCACCACAAGCAGCTACCAAAATAGCTTCTGGATAATATTTCCTAAGAAAACCAACGACTTTCGTGTGAAGGTCGAACTCAGTGATCATTACGAATTGATTGTGTTTGAGACCAACGTCGGCTAAACTTTTTCTAACGCTTGGTAAAACTTCTGAGTGCACCCACCTTCCGAAGTGTTTCGCACGCTCCATTTTACTCGAGAACGTTAATGAGTAGACCCCAAGTTCGTTGATAAACGAGGCCTGCTCTATCTTCATTTTGCAATCAGGTTCGACGTGGTCGTTGACTACATCTTTTGGTCGAGCATAACCTAGAGCGCTCGCGACTTCTTTCGCTTTGAACCATATTTCACCGTTGTGATTAACCGTCGTGATTTGGTGACCATCGAATAATTGCACTGAGTTGGTTGCCATTACTATAGCCTCGCAAAAAAAACTACTCGACATAGGTGTCAGGTTTTTTATAGATCTGGTTTGTTGTGTACCAATGCAGCAAATACGTTTTATTAGTCTTCAGTTTTCTACGTCGTCTGAAAAAGTTTCTAATGTTACGAATCAGTTTTCTAAGCCAACCCATTACATAACTTAAGTCACGTCTCCTACCACTCCTACTTTGTCTGACTCTGGTAGCGTAATAGGTTTGCCGGAAGTCTTTTTAGACCTCATACCAATTTCAGCGTGGAGCTCGAGAGTAACGTCACCGCGACCAAACGATCCACCAGCTTTGAACATATGGTCAGTCGTCTTATTTATTTTGTATATTTCATGAGGTCTCGAAAAACATGCTCCCATTTACTTTACACCATATTCCTTCATCACTTCTCCACCCATGATTATGATGTCTCGGTTCGTCATGTAGCCACTCACAATTTTCACACCGTAGAATTCTATCAACGATGGGTATGCATAAGGTGCGAGTGGTATTCTTGGTCGATGTATTCCAAAAATCGTTCCATAGGGTGTGCCTATTTTTTTCATATTTGCTACGAAGTCTGAGTCAGTTGACTTAACGTTGTTGACCCTGACGTGCGAATTATCCATTTGCCAATGTATTGATATCATATGCATTTTACTTAGACTTCAGTCAACGCCACTTGGAATAGTGCATATGCTCTCCATTGCTGGGACGCTACCACCATACGCGAGCCCGTTAGTCATACCAGTCTTGTACCCTATGAACTTGTCCCAACTACCATCGTCGTTTGATATAATTGTCTCCCAATTTGACCCAGCGGTTCTCATGGGTAACCTCACCACAACAAAAATGGAAAGATCACACCATTGCATACTGGGGCAGTTAAAATGGAGACCTGACTCAAGTGGGATTGGTGTTAACACAGGGGATAGAAAACTTTGACTCGCACCGCTGATGCCGACAATAGGACCATAAGCTGGGTTGTTTTGCACTAACTTACTTGTTTCACCAATAGCTTTCACATTGTTTGGGCCATTGGTGTGAAACTCCACGTTTTTCAAGGCGTGTGTGCTAACGTTGAAGTCAAGCACAATGTTGTAGGACTGATTCTTGAGGAAACCTGATAGCAATTGCTCTAGAGTTCTTTTATTGGTAGCATCTGAGTCATCGACTGGGTCTGCTACGTTTTTTATTGCTGAGCCTTGCATGTCTATTATTCCAGACATCCTTCCACCAGTCGCGCTTAATTTAGGATCTTCATCCAGATGCCTTTTCGTTCTTTTTAGTATTTTATCGTGAGGGTCATCAGACTCATACCCATAGTTTAGACTCATTACTACTTCAAGGTGTATTTGGTTAACAGATAACCAGATACCGCTGAGAACCCTAAGATTATCGCCAACGTTGTCGTGTCTGACTCGCTTGTGACCACTGCTTTTCTGACAGGAAGTGGTGTCACGTTTTCTTGGTAAACTTTTTTAGCCACAGTCGTTGGTATCACCACCACACTTTCTTGGTGAGCTTTTTTCTTCACGGTTGTTGGTGGTACTACTAAGCGAGTCACCACATTTTCTTGGTGGACTTTTTTAGCCGTAATTGTTGGTGTTGTTGCATTCAAGCTAGTGTTCACTCCAAATCTCATGGTCTCTGTGGCAACCTTTAATAAGTTGTTGTACCCAGCGATTTTATTCTTGAGTATCACTAGGTTACTCGGCATTAACCATGTACTTGGTGACAATGCAAGATTTTGGACAACGTTGGTGTCTCTAATCGATTTATTCATGTTGAGAATCCATGTCGATACGTCATACTGTATAACACTGTCAGAAAACAACTTGCGGAATTCTTGTTGGGTCTCTAGACTTCCTGCAGAACCACCAACGACTGATACACGTGTTCTCGCTTGTGCACCAAGTGTGGAGTACACAAAGGCTTCTATGCTTTGATTTAGATATTGCAGCCCAATGTTGGTAAAGCCATCCGAGAGTCGTGCGACGTATCGTTTGTAATCGTTCTGAACGTCGTTGAGTGTGAAGACTCTGGATTCACCTAAAGTGCCATCGCTCAGGACTTTATTCTGGTAGTAGTGCCTTCTAGGAATCTTGGAAATCTTGCCATACAATTCGGAAGCGCTGAATTCTCTACTTATTGATTTCATGGTCTCACCACCTTCCATTCTTCTCAGAAGTCTTCTAATGGTGAAGTACAAATGAAATCTCATCACACTTGTGACCACAAGGTGAACTTCTTGTGACACTGATAAATGTTGCAACGACACTCCACAACAGAAACTCGCACAATACGTCGCAAACACAACGCGATAGTAAGATTCGCTGTCATCCCACTCTGATTTTGTCTTTGACGTAGTGACTCGCAAGGTTGGCAGCTTTGACATGAAGTAGCTATTTTGGTTAACAAAAACTTTAAAGTTATTCACTGGATAATTCAACACATTCTCTGTTGGATAACCATCCCAAAGCCCCCAGTGGTTCTTATGACCTTTTGGTAGTGGTTGGATAGTTCCACCGCCTCGCCATATTATCGGGAACTTACTATTGTGTAGCCACCTCCACATGCTTTTATCATTTTTGAAGGTTGTGCTGGTTATGTCTGTGCTGAGGATGTCATTGTTTCTGAAATACACGTCGACACTCATGATCTTACCATCTTGCAAAATATTTGGATAGAACTCGAATTTGCTTAAAGTGGCGTGGGGGTACTTTTTGATGAGGTCTGCCTTCGCGTCGTGTGCAGCCTTCGATGTGTTAGCCATCGCGAGTTTGTAGTACTTTCCATAGTACTCATGAAGGGCTTTCTGCATATATAATATACCATATGTTACACATAACACATGCTACATTATATATGGTCAGGGTTGTAGTATTGATTAGAGGCCCAACGGAAACTGTGGATCTACCAGAGGCACTTTTGACGTTTGGCTCAGATCCTCACTTACTAGTAAAAAAAGCGACCATCTTTTGGGACTACGTTAACGTGGAGACCGGTGTGAATGATGAAATAAGTTACAACAGCAACAAGCACGTTTTCGGGTCTGGGTACCACACTTTTAAAATGATTGCTGATGAATTGAAAGGATTAGGGGCTATCGAGCTAGTAGCCAACAAACACAATTCAAAGTGTGAGATAAAAACTGACCAACAATTAGAGCTGTTTAAATTTGGAGAACTCTTAGGGTTCAACGATAACACAACGGTGAGTAGTAGTGGTTTGGTCAGCCCTAATGTTGTGGATGTTAACAAAGGGTTGAAGTACGTACAAGTGGGTTGTAGCATTGTGAACAGACCTGAGAACATTGTTAATGGCAGCAAAAGCGAGGTTATCGTCGAGCTACCATTGACCACCACCCAACCACTGAAGAGCTCCGTTCAACACTTCTTCAACATTGAGTCGAAGGTGTCGATAAACAAAGGCGCTTTTACGCAGTTAGTTTTTAGCGTGACTGACCAAGATGGTGGTGGTGTCAACGTTGGTGACATATTGTTGGACTTGTATGCGACGCTTGAGTAGCTAACGTTAAACGCGTGCTAAAGTAATGAGTCTAAACTATGGGTATGACTCTGGTGGTTACACTGAAAAGCGACGTGTAGACGACAGTCCTCAAAAGTTGACGGTGCTCGTTGAAGGTGTGGAGAAAGTTGTAACTTTTGACTACAGTGTAGTGGCCACACACGATAACCCACACATTGTAGTCAAGACAGCCACTGTGTTTTGGAGCTACAATAACGTGGCGAGTGATGTCGATATTCAATTCGTACTCGCTGCCACAGGAGGACCATCGTCGATAGCCGGGCCAACTCGAGTGGGTAAGGGCTACTACGACTTCGACGCGTTGGTTAGAGCTCTACGACACGCGCTCAGGGTGGTTTATGTAGACTTCGTGGTGGAGAAACTGATAGCCACAGGTAAAAGTAGGGTCAAAGTTCTGCCTTTGAGGTTTGGTGCCACCACTGTATACGAACTTAGGCTAGGTGACATTGGGCTTTTGCTTGGTTTTGCGAAGGACGCAGGAATTTCACCAGATGCTAAGTGGCATGACAGTCCAAACAAGATCGATATGAACAGAGGTCTAAAGTATGTAGAAGTCTCGTGCGACGCTGTTGAGACGGAGAGCAATGTGGGCACTGATGGGAAGCGTAGTAATGTGATCACAACATTGCCAGTGCCCACCGAGCAGTCTCTAGATGGGGGGATACAGCGCTACGCATACGTTGAGTCCAAGGTGAGAATTAAAAAAGGTATTTACTCAAGTATGACGTTTCGTGTCAAACCAAACAATGGCGACGCTGACGTTGGTGCGGTGTTATTGGAACTGTATATTGTGTGAATTATATGGAGCTTGGCGTGGAAACAGAGCAGGGGTTGAGAGACATTTACTACAATCCCAAGACAGGGTACACTGGTGTAGAGAGACTGTATCGAAGTGCATTGGGAGACGGATTGAAAGTAACTAGAAAAACAGTGAAAGAATGGTTGACAGCGCAGGACACTTACACTAGGTACAAACCTATTGTGAGAAGACATAAGTTCCGTGCGACTTTTGTTGGATTTCTTGGTGAAGAGCTCCAAATGGACTTAGTGGACATGAGTAAGTACTCAAAACAGAATGGAGGGTATCATTGGATATTGACAGGTATTGAAATATTGAGTAGATACGCTTTTGGCATTGCAGTTTATAGAAAAGACACTAAGAACATGACTAAGGCTGTTGGAAAATTGTTGGTTGACTTTAAAGATCGGTTTGGGGTCACACC
Source organism: Chrysogorgia sp. JL179-B06 (assembly GCA_035772405.1). Classification (NCBI taxonomy): domain Eukaryota; kingdom Metazoa; phylum Cnidaria; class Anthozoa; order Scleralcyonacea; family Chrysogorgiidae; genus Chrysogorgia; species Chrysogorgia sp. JL179-B06. The sequence continues at coordinate 4,985,149 of JAYKKM010000437.1, read as the reverse complement.
TAAGTTAACGCAATTTGATGACGGACTTGAGTTCTACAATGTTGGTGTGAAAAGTTTGTTGAAAGAACACGACGTTGAGTATTTCAGCACTAAGAGCGATAAAAAGGCCGCTGTTGTTGAGCGCTTTAATAGAAGTCTGAAGAGTATTATGTGGAAGTACTTTTACACCCGTGGAACGTATAAATGGATTGACGTTCTCGACCAGTTTGTGAGCAATTACAATAGCAATGTGAACCGCAGTATTATGATGAAGCCGAAGGATGTCGATAAGTCAAACGAAGGCGAAGTGTGGGCCACTTTGTTTGGTCACCAATTTGCAGACAACCCATTACCAAAGTTTAGAGTTGGTGAGTCAGTGAGAATTAGTAAGTACAAGAGTGTGTTCACAAAGGGCTATGAAGCCAACTTCACTGAAGAGCTGTTTAAAGTGGTAAAGGTTATTCGTGGTGATCCGAATGTGTACGAAATTGAGGATATAAGTGGTGAACAGATTATTGGTAAGTTTTATGAGCAGGAATTATCGCTGGTCAATAAGAAACATGGTGGTGATGTGTACAGAGTTGAGAAGGTGTTGAAAAGAAAGAAAGTCAGAGGGAAGAAGATGGCGCTGGTCAAATGGTTGGGTTATGAGAGCAAACATAATTCGTGGATACCAGAAAGCGATATTCAAAATGTGAGTTAGTGTAATATGGCTGAAGGTGGCTTCGACGACCTTGAGATGGAAAGATCTGACGAATACAAAGATATGAGTGACGACGAACTAAAGTACAGTCTCGAAAGAGCCACTCAAGATCTCGAGCTAGCTCGGGGCGATCTAGGCGTCACAGCCGATGGGGAAATTAGGTTAGCTAGAGTGGAGAGTGGACTGAGGCGCGAACACGACATAAGACTTCGTCAACACATGGGGGAGACTACTAGCGATCTCGTAACGCGGACTAAAGACTACGCAAAAGATCGTGAAGACGCTGCGAGGAGTGGTGGAGGAGTGTATCAACATGTGGAGAGGGTTTTTAGTGATCTCGCAACGCAGACTATTGACAATGTGAGAGATCGTGAAGACATCGTGAGGAGTACGCCATTGTTAGACACCACACACGCAGAGTACGCCAACATACCTGAACTAACACCAACCGAGAACCATGAGTTGAGCGCGCTACTCAATCCAAGCGAGAATGTGATGTCTGAGTCAAGAATAGGTGACACTGGCGCATTGCAAATACGAGCGGACCGTTTTCAAAACTTGATAAATGAAGTGAACAAAAGAATAGCGGAGCTCGCAGTAAAAGACCTCACGGCTGCAGAGAACGAAGAGTTCGTCGATCTAGCTGAAAGAGTGATTGGACTTAAAAAAGCTAGAGACACGCTTATTGAACAGCGAGAAATAGAAGAGGTTAGAGAGCAGCAGGAAGTCGACATTAACAGATTGCAGAAGTTCAAGAAATGGGCTAGAGAAAATATGGTTGGGATGAGTGCTTTAGCGATTTCAGTAGCTGCAATTGTGACGACTGTTATTATCGCTGGGAGGTCTAACGTTATGAAAGGCGCTATGGTCACGAGGTCGTTCGCACAGGCTGTTAAGAACGCGATAACGAAGATGGGTCCATGGGCTGTTGGGTTGGCTAACTTAGTTTACGACGCGCTGGTGACAGGTGCAAAGGGTCTCGCTTGGCTAGCTCAAAATCTGTGGGTGTTTGCGGTGACATTCGCGTGGCTTGCGTATAATTATTTAAACTAGAAAGAAAATGTGATTCGTAGGAGTCAGAGAGCGATATTCAAAATGTGAGCTAATGTAATATGGCTGAAGGTGGGGAAGTTTTTGACGAGATCGAGATGGAAACCCTCAATAAGTACGAAGACATGAGTAATGAGCAATTAGAAAAGACGCTCGCCGATGTTGAAGACGTTATTGAAGGCATGTACGGTAAGCACACTGAAGACAACATGCCGGAAGACGTTCGTGTTAATTACAACGACTATCAAGACTATGCGAAAAAGATACTGAGTGAGCTAGACGCGAGGCGAGGTGGGCAAAAAGAGACGTCATTTATTGATACTGATGATGGTAAGACGGTGACGATAAGGGGAACCAACACAGAAGTCCCTGCAGTGGAGTTTGTTGAGCAGGAGTCATATGGTGACGTCAATGACGAGAGTTTTAGTATAGCTTTTGAAGAGGAGAAAGAAATTGAGAGAAGGCTGGGCGAGCTAAAAGCATCCAACAAAAAGCTAACAGAAAACAACGTAAAAAGAATCAAGCTAATAAACAAGAAAATACGTAAATTAAGCAAAAAGGCACTCGGTCAAGACGACGCGTCAAGGGAAATAGTCAACAGGTCGCAGGTTACGGACTCGGGGGCTATTCTTTTCAAACCGGTAAACAAAGACGGTAAATATGGAAAACCCAAACTAATTCTAAAACCTGGGAAAAAAGGTTTGATCTACAGTAAAGACGCGAGTAGTAAAAACGCGATCGAGCAGTTCAAAAAGTTAGTTAGTCAAATCCCTGAGAATGCAGAAACAACAGTTGTCACAACAGAAGTGACCTCAGACGACCTCCCAGTGATTGAGACAAGAGTGGATCACGACGACATACCTGGGTTATCACCAGACGAGAACCGTGATCTGAGTGGTGTGGTTAATCCAAGCGATAGTGTGGTGCCTGAGTCAAGAACAGGTGACGATGGTGCGTTGCAAGCGCAGGTAGACCACTTTCAAGAGACGATAGATGAGACGAGTGGGAGATTGGCAAAGCTTGATAAAAAAACTAACCAAACTGGTCTCACGCCTGACGAAGAGCGAGAGCACGTTGGTTTGGTTGAAAGAGAGTCAGGACTCAAGCAAGCCAGAGACAGAACTATTGAACAGCGAGAAATAGAGGAGGTTAGAGAGCAACAAGAAGTCGACATTGACAGGTTTCAGAAATTTAAGGAATGGGCTAAAGAAAATGTAGTCGGGTTGAGCGCTGTAGCGATTTCAGTAGCTGGAATTATAACAACTATCATTATCGCTGGGAGATCTGCTGTTATGAAAGGCGCTATGGCCACGAGGTCATTCGCACAGGCTGTTAAGAACGCGATAACGAAGATGGGTCCATGGGCTGTTGGGTTGGCTAATTTAGTTTACAATGCGCTGACGTTGGGTGCAAAGGGTCTCGCTTGGTTGGCCCAAAATCTCTGGGTACTTGCGGTGGTACTCGCGTGGTTCGCCTATGATTATTACAAGCTAAAACGGTAGCGATAAAACATATGTAAAGTATATGAACGTCACGTCGGCAGAGTTGAGCCCTGGTTTTAGACGAGCGACCATGGGCGTCATAAAAGGGGCGAGAACGCAACACGTAATCACGTTGAACCCTAATAAAGTCAGTCCTGGCGAGGAACTTTACATTGATATACCGAAGCTCAAGGTTAGTAGCTGTTTGGTGCCTGGATCGTTGGGTCTAGTGTTCGACTTTAAGAACGCAAACGCTAAAAGCTGGTTCTTGAACAATGTGAGCAAGTTGTTGGTTGAGAAACTTGTTGTGAGACTAGCCGGGGAGACTGTGTACGACAACAATGGGGAAAATTACATTGGTGTCTATCGCGACCTTTGGGAAAGTGTTACTGCGCGAGACCAAATGATTGACTATGGTGTTGGTGGTGAGAACTTGAGAAAGCTAGTTTCTAAGGATGACAGTGGTGCGACGAGTGGGAATGTTACTAAAGTTAGTGACGCGTTAATGTTTGGTGTGATTGGAACGAAACTGCGGATTAAGCTTGGCAAGATCATGAATGACCATGGGTTGTACGCTCCTTTTAGCATGAACAACAACTTGCAGTATGTGATCACACTCCCGAAGGCCACAGACATCATGGTGGCGCAATCCGGTAGCGCTGTGGGCGGATACACTCTGGAGAACCTCGAGCTTGAGTACGAAACGATTGATAACCAGGAGCTCGCTGATGAAATAGCGTCGGGCTACGCAAGTGGCCGTAGTCTGTCGTATGAGCACGTCACGTTGATGAAAACCACCGAATGGGATAAAGGTACGACCATTGTGAATGAAAACGTCAATCTTCCAAGAAAAAGCATGAAGGCAATCGTGTTGCTATTCACGAATAAGGTGCGAACAGACAGCGAGGAGTTTCTTTACCCAAATATTGAGAATATTAGAGTCACAATTGAAGGTGTGCCAAATAGCGTGTACTCACAAGGCATCCCAAAGTCGAAGTTCTATGCAGAGGCGAAACGATTGTTTGGGCTAGGTGAAGAACACGCTCAGTTCATGACCATACAGAAATTCTATAAAGATGGTTTTGCGTTGGTCGTTGACTTGAGGAGCGTTCAAGATAATCGCAATGTGGCCACTGGTAAGAAAATTGTGAACACACAATCCGGCGTGCTTCTTGAGATCACTAAAAAGACGACGACTGCGAATGTTATGTGCAGGGTGTTTGTGATGAGCGATGGTCTGGTAAACTTTATGAACAATGGGTTGCAATCAATCCAGTATTAAATCAAACGTGGGTTAATGGAGACCCCGTTTAATATGTTAATTGTTGGTATGACAGCTTGTGGTAAGACGCATTATTTACTAGAAACACTAGAGTCTGAGTATCGTGGTAAATTTGACTACATTGTGTTGATTTGCCCCACTTTTGAGTGGAACAAAGCGTATCAAGATTGGAAATATGTACACGACCCTGATGTGTTGGCGATAGACTGCGCGCAGGATAACGTCGACGCTGTTCTCAAGTGTGTAACAAATATTTTTAAAGGCACTAACACTCTGATTGTGTTGGACGACTGTGCGAGTTCTCAAGACGTCAAGAATAGGACTAGTCAGTTGGTCAACTTAGCTTTTAGTGCGCGACATTTTATGTTGAGCGTTATTGTCATCACACAACAACTGACGTCGATCGCAAAACCGTATAGAGAAAACATTAGTAAGCTCATTTGCTTCTACTGTCCGAGCAGAAGTGATATGAAGGTTGTTATTGACGATTATCTTGGAAACATTAGCAGAGAAAAATCGTCAGCGATTGTGACCGCACTAAAAAATAATAAGTACGCTAGACTAGAAATCTCACTGCGCTATCCATACAGTCACGAAGTTGTTATTCCGCAATAAAATATGGGTATAAGTAATAGCGTGATGGTAAAACGCAAAAGTGAGGAAAATCCTACGATTGAGGAATTAGTTGAGGAGACTGATGACACCTCAACTGTGGAAGACAACGTCGACGTTAGGAGATCCGAACTTATTAGACTGTCCGGTGACGGTGTGGTAAGTCAGTCCGAAGCGTACATTAAAAAAGCGTCCGCAAAGGTTATCGATAAGATATGGCGCCAATACGAGTTGAAGAGAATGGAAATCGCAAACGCTTTTCTCACTGACTTGCTAATCAGCAAATTCGCTAGCTTATTAGATGGGTTGAACGCCATTGAGAACCCTGACGAACTAAATGATGAGTTGCAAAAAGACCCGTTATTAAAGAAAGACGTCGAAAGCATTGTCGCGGTTGTGACACCATACGTGCCTTTCTTGGGCTTGTTGTCTGGAGGAATCACAACGTCGAAGTATGTGTACGATCACCATTTTAGAAAAGAGGCGACAAACGCTGAAAATAGTGAACAAACGGACTAATCTATTATTAACAGGTGGTAATAATCTAATTTGCATAACAGGTGGCAATTTTATCACGCGTGAGACACTTTTACGACACATAAATTTGTAAAAATGTTTAAACGACTATTTTTTTAAATGTGATTTGACAAATTTGTGAAAATGTTGAAACGACTATTTTTTAAATGCGATTTGACAAATTTGTGAAAATGTTGAAACGATTATTTTTTAAATGTGATTTGACAAATTCGTGAAAATGTTGAAACGACTATTTTTTAAATGCGATTCGACAAATTTGTGAAAATGTTGAAATGACACTCTCTATTTTTTAATATGTGGGAGTGAGCTCGTACCACATTTTATTTTTTTAACACGCGAAAATGTTGAAATGACACTTTCTATTTTTTCCTAAATGTAATTTGTGAGAATTTTGAAACGACACTTTCTATTTTTTAAATGTGGCTGAAATGGTGTCAAATTTAGCGAGAGTCGCTATTTAGTATAAATTTGGTATTGTTTCGCTAATCTCGCATGTGTTTGACATCAATTTAGTAGAAAACGTGCGAAGGGTGTCTAGATTGACTAACGATCGCTGTAGTAGTATAGCAAGTAGGGCTGCGAGCTTATTCGATGTTAATCGTAAATATAAATACCAAAACATCACCAAATTTGTCGAGTCGCGACTTGGCAAAATTTGGTGATGTTTTGGTATTTATATTCACGGTTGAGGTCGATTGAGCTCGCAGCCCTACTTGCTATACTACTTTTAATACTGATGTCATTGGCCAATCAGGAATGAGTAAATTTGATTGAAATGGTATTAACGACAAAATGGCCGCCGCTCGAGGGTTAATTCACACACAATCCTTAGAAAATGACGTCCAATTTTTCTGCTTATTGAGTACCTCGTCTACCGTTTGCCGACCTCTTAATATATGCAACAACGATTATCAAATTATTCAGTCACTGCTTTGATTAGACAAAATTTAGAGATAACTTTCGTCAATACTTGTGCCTTTATTAATGACGGAAATTTTAAAATGCCCATTGTCCTGTTGTCATTACAAGTTTGGTGATTATTAAAATGTTGGTATAAAACTTTAACCGTATTACCCAATATTCAAATTTTAACATATAAGATTTTTTTAAGATACTCAATGACGACAACAACTCAATGACGCGTAGCGGCTATTTTATTTGTTGGCTGTTTTCAACACAATTTGGCGGATCGTAGATTTGACTGATCTAATAATTTGAACAAACGGTGGACGAGCTACTCGATAAGCAGAATCTTTATTTTAATATTTTCGCTCTATGTAACTCACTGTACGCCATTTTCTAAGGATCATATACGTAAATTAGGGCCTGTTTATATGATCCCCGGTACACCGGGACGTCCCGGTATACCGGGATCTCGGCTTGTTTATAATTTACTTGACCGGTTGAAGCAACCGAGATCCTCGGTACACCGGGACAGATTTTTTTCCATATAAACGCAACATCCCGGTACACCGGGATGAAGTGAATTGAAATTTAGAACGTCGTCTGAACCCGGTAAAATATCCAAAAAGTGACAAAATGAAAAAAACATTCGTTGGGATGCTTTTTATCAATATCTGTATTTGTATCTGTATCTGTATTTGTAATCAAAATTATTATCAATTATTATCTTTATAAACAGGCCCTTAGTCTTCAAGCGGCGGCCATTTTCTGGTAATGATATTTCGCTTCACTTTTACACAAGTTAGGCATTTACTCAGGGTAGCCCCATAGTAATTCTAGAAATAAGAAATTTTACAATAATTTAAAAATTCACAGAAGCATCCTTAAAAAATTGTATGCACCTCTACTTCTGCCTGAAGATAATTACACCTCACTCTCAAGCTAGAACTAGAGAATGCAGATGGGAATTCTCCAGAAACCAAAACGTTAGTCTGCACAATTTGCCATAAAATTCAGTAACACAGTAGAAAAAATAAAAGAGACGTAATGTATGGTCATATGTTGACGTACTCATTTACATTGTCAATTCGTAATAATTTGATAAACTATTATAAAATAACATTTCGTAAACGCAAGCGGTGATTGGCTAAAAGCCATGTTTATATAACTGTATGTAAACATGGATTTTTCCCGCCATTTTTATAAAATGGACTGTAGAGACGAACCTTTGCTCACAAACAGCTAAAATGTCGATAAATATGTTCTGTGACAGCCAATAAGAAGCAAAACGAGAAGATTGTATGCTTTTCTTCACAGTTAAGAGCGTTTATGTTCATTTGAGCAGCACGACGTTGTCTAGCGTGAGTAAGGAGAATGTATATTTTCATCATTTTAATAAGAGTCTTATTACTTATTTCCTCAGTATTATTTTATAAAAGAAATAGAAAACATCTTTCCGTGTTTACATACAGTTATAGAAACACTCGTAAAAGTTTGGGAGAACTCGAAATAGCGTGGAAACACTCGCCCTGCGGGCTCGTGTTCCCACTAATTTCTCGTTCTCCCAAACTTCCACTCGTGTTTCTATAACTGTATGTAAACACGGAAAATGTTTTTTTTTAATTATCATTTTGTGCTATGATGTATATATCTTTAGGAGTGTATATTTTAATTAAACAATCTTTTAAAACTGATAAAAATGGTTTCCTATAAATTCCTTTACGTGTTTTTTAGCTGGATTACAAAACATATTTCTGTTCAAAAATTAATTTTCTTGACAATTCCTCGCAGAAATCGCTGAAAATGCGATTCTAGAACTTCAAAAAATCAACTTTTCTAGTTGAGTGCATGCCCCAGACCCCCTAAGGTCGCGGCTTTCCACGAACGTACACCACAACTAATGTTGCTTGACTAATAATTATAGTCATTGCCACCGACCAGTACAGAGCGAGTGTTAGGGATCCCCCCAATCTATTTGAGTTTGCCACGTCACTGTTATTCGCCAAACCTTTAGATGAATAACTTTCAAGAAAAACGTTCCAGTGCATTTTATTGCTTGGTATTTTTAATGGCTCTTTTTTATTTTTACTCAAAACAACTAGAAAAATGTTCCCGCCAAACTTACCAATCCGTAAAAAATCTATGGCACTCGCAGCTTATAGATCCTCGAACATGGAAAACTGTCTGTCTAAAGTGCAACACATCGCGAAGCCTCACTGAACCCATATCTTGCTGTTATTAGTTATTATTTTATTTTTGTAAGGGCCCAATGTAATTGGTGTTTAACTGTTGTGGTGACCCTGCTTCTTCTATGTATTTTTAAGAGGCGAAGCTAAATAAATAAATAGACTGGGGCGGGGCTTCCGGACAAGTTATGGTTTACAATGTACTTTTGTAAAAATTGAAAAAGATTTCATAAATGTATCAATGATATATATATATATATATTATATATATATATATATATATATATATATATATATATATATATATATATATATATATATATATATATATATATATATATATATAAATCCGCGAAGAAATCCAAAAATTAGGCCTAATTTAGAGAATAACAAAATCCTTATGATAATAAGGATTTTTTATTTTTTTTATAGTATATACCGTATGCAGTTCTTGACAATTAACCAAAGCTATTTTATTTCTAATTCGTGATAGAATTTAAAGGCGCGGAAAATTCTTAACGTACGGATTTCGATGAAATAAATTATACTCCAGCTAAATTAATTGAGTTTTATAACGGGCGCCAATAAGATTGTACACGATTGTCCTTCCAATTCCAGGGCCATTTTCGCCGGTACGAGGTTGCATGGGCGGATAGAAATATCACCTTGCCTGGCCATGTGTATGTTCATTGATATTTTATACAGGTTTTTTTTTTTAAAATGCTAATGAGTGTAGCGTCAACCCAGTCACATTTCGGATACAATATTCTACTGCTAGTGAAATTTAACATAATTCAAACGTTGATGATATACTTGAACATTATACTAGAGATTGTATCAACATTTTCACTCAAATCCTCAACCAGTTTATAACACGAAAGGCAGGAAAAGAAAGCTAAATTCCTGCGGGGGGTGACGTCACACTCAAGTAAGAAAAGAAAGATCAAATCAAAGAAATATTTCACTGTTCAACAATTTACATTATTATACATTCAAACTTCATTCTCGTTTCGTATTGGTCAACATTCTCCAGTGAATTCTCAATGTCCGGCAGGCGCGACGTCATTTCCGTCGAATACTTATCAATTATTGAATGAGGTTGAGCATGATAAGAAAAATTACCAAGGCCGAAGTTTGTGTTATCTGCCGAAGCCGAAGGCTGAGGCGGATAACACAAACGGATATACGGATAACTGAGGCGGATAACAAAAACGTCATAGCGTGCAATATTAGTTTTTCATATTGCATCAGGTGACATCAATCGTGCAATAATCTTTTGTCATGTCACAACTCAATATTTGGTAGGGCAATGAGTTGATATGACGATTTCACCGTTGGCTGTTAGCCAATCAGCGATCTCGAATTCTTTTAAATAAATAATAATGTGAATTATTGGACGGAGGTGTCCAAAAAAAATTATGACTGATGACGTCGCTAAGAAAAGCGAGCGAAAATTACAAAATAAAAGATGGCTCGTAGAAGATTACTACCAGACTGTCACTTTGTTTGTATATTTTTAGTAAGACTATTTTGAACAATGTATAATAAAACAATTATTGGATTCGGCTTACGCATGACATCAAGAATTATCCAGACCTCGGTCAATGTTCTCAGCCTTCGGCTTCGGCAGATAACATTGACCTCGGTCTGGATAATTCTTGATATCATGTTCAGCCTCATCCAATAATTGGATATTATATAGAAAGTTTATAAATAATAAATACATTAGGGTGATGGGCACTTTAAGATTAATCTTAATAGCACTCCTTCGAGATGACGTCAATAGCCATGTTTGCATTTACCCATAATTATTGCGGCCATAACTAAAGAAGTCAAATTTGGTTTGTTTGTCAGCATTTTGAGCTATTAATAGCAGCCAGACTCTACGCTATTGATTCTCATTGGTTTTTGGCAAAGGATTAGGTAACGAGAACCACATTGATGTCCTGGGTCTGTAAACGTGGCAGACTATGGGGACGGGGATTAGAATAATGTGCGCATTTAGCCCTCAGCTATAACGCGTATATATGTCAACGACGGGTTGGACATGCCGTGTAAATTGAATAAAATATAAAGAAAGAATAAAGATGTGTATAATTGTATAGTGCATCGAATACCACTCGATACAACCCGTTATACCTACTCCCAAACCAAAAAAAAACCGTACGGAAAAGATAAAGTTAGGATATGTGTATATTTTAGATGATATGGAATTAAATTCTGGAATCATTACCATAGCAAATTAGAAACTCTGACTTTTTAAGTAGTTTTCTTTTTCTTTTTTCGTATTAATAGTTTTTGTATAGTTATCATAGTTTTATTGGTTAAATATGTAGTATTTTTGATTTGATAATGAAATGTAATTAGTTTTATCAGTAACTTATAAAGTAACTTTAAGAATGTATTGTTGTAAGCGCATTCATGAGACTATTGTACAATGCTAAAACGTCTTTATCATTATTATTATTGTTATTATTATTATTATTATATTATTATTATTATTATTATTGATTATTATTATTATTATTATTATTTAATTGTTAATCACAGCAAACTATCTTAACGCCGCTGTCTTAAATGAGGCATCATGCTATTTCCCGTGGCCTTAGGTGCCTTTACATAACATGCTCATCCGTCCTTTATGTATCTAAAACTTTCCTTAAAATCCTAGCTGATCCCAGTAAACATGCCCTCGCAGTTTGCCCCAAGCCATTTCTCCAAGCCCTTTGGTAGGGTACCCAACGCACCAATTATGATGGGTAAGACGTTTACGGTTTTGCACTTCCAAATTCGTGTAATCTCGCATTTCAAATCCTGGTAATGTTCAATTTTCTCCTTTTCTCTGCTGTTTACTCTAATGTCGAAAGGGCAGGCGATATCCAAAATCAGGAATGTTCTATCTTTTCTTCGGCACAACGATATCAGGTTTGTTATGCTCAAGAGGGTGGTTGGATCCTAAATTCCCATGACAATTTCATTTTGTCTGACTCGAGCACTGGTTCTGATTCATGATTATACCATTTGGCCTTCATTTCAAAGTCGTACCGCTCGCAGAACTGCCAGTGGATTATTTGCGCAACCTTATGTCTCTACCATCCGGTACTGTTTCTGAGCCAGCATAATTCCTTCAGCTACAATATGGCTTATTGACTCCTCTCATCCTACACGTCCTGCACGCGCATAAGATATATTTTGCTTATCGATCCGATCATTTATGCTATTTGTCTTGAACTTACACTGCCATTATCAATCCTTCTGTCTCTTTTTTAACCTTCCTTTTTTGAGCCACTCCCATGATGTTTTATCTTTCACCTCTTCAGTGTTCTTGAATAACTGTCCGTGTAGGGGTTTATCCAAATATATTTGCTTCCTTGCTTCCATGATCGCTTGCTGTCTTATCTTTACCCTCATCTTTCTCTCGTAGAACGTTCTCCCGATGAACTGCTTTGAGCATCATTTCCTTACTACTTTTAATGAATGCATTCAAACTGTTGTTCTCAATTGTCACACAGTTCTCAATACTGATCATCCCTCTTCCGCCCTCAGATCGTTTCCAGTATAACTTGTCTACATCCGCTTGTGGGTGTAAGGCGCAGTAAATTGTAAGCAGTTTTTTTTTGGTTTTCCGGTCCTGGCCTGAAGTTCTTCCTAATAGTCCGATCGATAATACCTGATCGAACTACCGCACGATAGAGACAGATATTCTCTCCATTCAGTTTGGACTTCAGAATTTTCCTCACGCGACGGAAATATTCCTTTTGGACTATTTGCTTCATCTCAGTGTGCTTAATTCAAGCAACCCGAGGTACTTGTATCCATCATCATCACCATTCACTGAATAGAATAGTGGTGAGAGACTGTCACCTTGGAAGATTTCTCTCTTTATGTTTACTTCACCAAGTACTTTATTTCCAGCCGTTAATTCCGTCTTCCATTTTTTCGTACTGTTCTGGAGGAGCCCAATCATATTCTTAGTAACTCCGAATATACCCATACTCTGAATTATCCACGAATGAGGTACCATGTCAAAGGATATTCTGTAAAACAAATAAAAAAACTACTTTTGTGTCTCTGTACTGTACCTGAAAGCACTGTAAAATACCTGAAAGCACTTGGCTTCGCCTTGTCTTTTCACTAGATTTTTCCCGTTGAAATGACGTCATTCATTTTCCTATCACAGTACAGAGACACGCAAGTATTTTTCTATTTGTTAAAGTAGAACTGTGCCAAAAAAATACTTTTAAAAAAGACGTTTAAGTATGTTTACAAATTTTAATTTGAGTTTGACGATCATTCATGTATCGTCTGTCCACTCCAAGTTCCTATATTCATTACATCACTGTATATAATATATACTGTTGTATATTATACAACATTGACAATATTAAACACTTCATTGTTGCTTACGAACCATTTTCTAGAACTGCATGAAAGATTAAAATCCACTTATCGTCCACTTATCGCCTTCAACTTGCAAACAATTACCGATAAATCTTTCTTACCACAAAATATTGGTCCATACTGATGTGTTTTGAAAATGAGTTTGAATAACTGTCTAATAATACCCTCTATATTTATCCATGATTGTTATTTTTTCGTGTCAATGGTATTGACCTTGAACCGAGTCGGGATATTTATTGATGTATGTACGTCATTCACCAACTTTTACAAATGCAATTTATAAAAAACAATTGGCTAAAAACCTACAAATATTTATCAATTATTGGATGAGTCTAAGCAAAATATCATGATTGTTAGTGGCGAGCTGCCAGTTATTTTTCGAAGGCAGAGGTAAATTTAACTGTTCGCGAGACACTGACAAATCATGATATTTACGATAGACAAATTCAATAATTGATTTATCATTCTGCGATATATAGGCAGGATAAGTTTGTTGAAGTCGGTGAAAACTACAACACATGACGTTTTAACGATCTTAGCAGACAGTAGCTATAATCTCTTTAGAGTTAAAGTCTCGTTTCTCTTCGTAAAACTGTATGCTAAGCCGGACGCATAACTTAATGAGTTAATGGTCCCTCGCGTTCAAGTTCGCATTTCAATGATCGAGAAGATTCTGTAGCTATTTTTAAGTCAAAAAAGGAAGTTCCTTAAACGTTTCTTGATATTTGATCGGTTATCAAAACAAGTGGCTTTAACTTTATATGATGACATTAATTATCAGCAGGTCAGCAATAAGGTGTTGATTTGAACTACTGCAGGACTTTACAAGCATTTTATAATAATGTGTTTGCGAAGTGCAGATATTGCACATATTGTTCATTTGTTCTTTGTTTGATGACAAATCTCTATAAAATCAATTTATCAAAAAAAGGAAATATAGGCACAGTATGGCTTATATATCTAGTGGGGGTGTATCCGTGTGTGAGTGGTGAACTAGATATTTTTTTGAAAGCGAGATTTCAGCTGAAATTTCAAAATGCGAGATTTCTGCTGAATGTGCAATTTTTACAATTTATGATATAATGATAATGCTAGATAATTCCTTAATACTAATAATTGTTCTCGAATTTAATATTTTATTGCAAATTGAAAAAGAATTGAGTAAAACCACACACTTTGATTAGCTAGTAAGCGTACTTTATTTACGTTGACGTGTACGTGGACTTGATTTGTCTTTTTAATAATTTATCGCAACAAAAATTCAAGCTGAATATAAGCTTAATCAGGTTACTAACACAACAAAATGTTTTACATGCAACTTTAAGCGCTTCCAGAGACAGTTTAATAATAAAATTAAACAACTTTTTATTTCGAAGTATTTGACAAAGCTAGTCCTGTTGGAATATAGTAGTTTGGCACTACGAAAATGCTTTTGAATCATCTAAAAACAGGCTCGGCCATTTTGGGCGGCCATTTTGAATATGACCGTGACATCATATGCTAGAAGCGTTTTATTTCTTACTGTTGTACTACTTCTCTTGGAGTCATGTTTTATCCAGTTTTTGGTTGTAATAACGATTGCGAAAATAACGCTGAAAAGAAGCTTAATTTATTTGCATTTCCGCCAACACAGCACATGACGTCATTTGACAGAGAACCGTAATTCACCTTTAAAACGCATTACGACCATGTTCACAACTTCAAACTACGATACTACACATATTTAAGTCACATACTTTGATACAAAATGCAGGACCTTTTTTAACATATGAGCTCCTTCCCCCCAATCCCCACTTGTGCCCCCCCCCCCCACTAATCAATCCCCCCTCCCCCCAGGAAAAGTCCCTTTTTCTTACATTTAATCAACAAATAAGTGAGGAATAAAAACTAAACAAATGGAAAGTAAGTTTTAGCCCTTAATTAACAACTTAGACATACTTAAATTATCGTGTTGAGCTACGTGCGCGAGTCCCCCGCTTTAAAATCCCGCAAACAAGCTAGTGTTTTCACCATGTCAAGACGAATAAGTCGAAGTGATAAACGCAATATTATATGATCGATTATAAGCACAATGTGTTGGTAGCTTATGAAGACTCCTAAAGTGTATATATTGGTTCCGTACTACTTATGAGTTTATATTAACGCGTGTTCATAATCTTCATGCCCCTTTGTAATCGTGCATTTTTAGCAACGGCGTGGTGCCTTAATTTAGCAAAAATTCTTATCAGAAATCGCCGGAAAAGCACTTCTGGGCTTTGCAAAATTAAAAATTTTCCTGAGGAGGCATGCCCCCAGACCCCCCTAGTAGATTACCGTTACCCCTTTCGAACAACCCTGGATCCCCCACTGATCATGAATTGAAGAAACATATTTTTAAATAAAATGGCAGATATATATATATATATGAATTGAAGAGAATGACAAAGAGCAAGAAAACTTCTCACCAGTCCAGATAAATTTATCTGGACTGGTGAGAAGTTTTCTTGCTCTTTGTCATTCTCTTCAATTCATATATAATATCATCCAAGAGCATAACCTGTATCCATGTTTGTGGATCCTTCTGCTAGGAGCATCATTGTTTTGGTCTGCCTGTTCTTTTTTAAATTCAACATATATATATATATATATATATATATATATATATATATATATATAAACGAAAAATCCTGCCTCAGAAACAGTAAACAAATATTTTGGCCACGAAGGTCCCTTCTAGAAAAATGACCCCCCCCCACGGTAAAATCCTTAAAAAAGGCCCTGACAAAATGTACTTGTTTTTTGTTACCAATGTCCTTTAAGTTTTCTTTGTTTTATTAAAGTACATACAAACTCTCAGGCCAGCCTTTTAGAGTGTTTCATTTTCTGACTTTTTCTAGTTGCCATTTTCTGACTTTCTCTAGATGAAGCACAAACATGTTTGAAACATTAAGTGTGAAGTAAATCTCTTGCTTTAAACATTTTAAGATAATGTTCTAACTCGATGTCGTCCGACTCTAGTTCTTTCGTCCTTGTATTCAGCCAGCTCACGTGACTTCCGGCCGAATTACGAACTATTTCGTCCGATCTATTATGGCTAGATCGTTTCCCCAGGTATTCCTTGGCGGTATCTTGAGTCTGTTTTCGTTTTAAATTTTGTGTTTGTCTCTTGTCGTTACATTCCAACATTTGTGCGTTATTCTTGTTATCAACTACTTCCTTATCATGAACAACAGGCAAGTTATCTATCCGTCTTTCCTGGTTATCACTTTCGAACGATAAAGGAATCGCCCGAAAGGTTTCTCTTTCCAGCGTATCGCCTAATTGCTGTACAATGCTCTCTTGATCAACTGTAGTTGCTATCATTATAAAGTTAACTTTGTTTCCGCGAGCTCTTTGTTGTAACTTACTGGGTAGTGCAGGCACATGGTTGAGTATCTCCTGAAGTTCATTGGCCTCCAAATCACTTGGTTTCTGACTGTCGTTTGAATTATCAGGCATGCTGTTTACACTTTTTTCAGTACCGTGGTAGTTAAGATAATTCTTGTACCAAAACTCCAAAAAGTCCAAATCTGTGTGCATTCCCATATCTTCGCTGCTTGGTGTTAGCGGTTGCGCCTCAGCAATCGAGGAGAATAGATCAAGCGAATTAATTGCATCCAAATTCCACGCCGAAGCACGTTTACTGTTTTTCAACATGGTAGTATGGTTAGGATACATGCTTAAGTCTGAGAATGTACCATCCATTTTCGCTATATATAGCTTCTGATCTTGGAAAAGTTGATCGAAAACGTTGTTTCAAATATCTGGTATACTCTAGTTCTTTGTTACAGACCAAAGGCTTTCTATAATAATAGGAGAAACATGAACTTAGTTTTTCGTTATAAATAACTAATGGTAATAATCTTTATCCTGACGGACTTAAATCTATGTTCGAATCTACATCAAATTAAACGTTCATTCATATAACCATGGATAGTAAATAGACTATCCATGATATAACTTAAGAGGCACGCTCTAATAATATATTTGTTCCCAGACCTCGCACCGAAGCGGTTAAGCATGGTCTTCCAGATGAGACTATAAGGCCAAGACATCGGTCTGGTCTTTTAAAGCTTCGCTCTTGTGAAACTATAATAGTTCATTTATAATATAATAAGTCCCTGCTATTATAATTAATCCTTTCGTATTAATTTACTTAATTTGTTTAACACGGCTCCCTGAAAGAGCATTATTTTAATGAAGACATACCGCTTGTTATTATTTTAATTTTAGTAAAGATGATTGATCGATGATGATGATGATTATGATGATGATGATAGTGATGATGATGATCATCATTATGATGATGATGATGATGATGATTATGATGATTGGATTATGATTATGATCATAATGATTATGATCATGATGATTATGATCATGATCATGATCATGATCATTATTATCATGATGGTGATGATGATGATCATTATGATGATGATCATGCATGATGATTATGATGATGATTATGATGATGATGATAATGATGATGATGATGATTACTGAAATGAAACGGGCAGACTGGGCACGGGCGGGGAGGCCGCGTTGCCCAGTTTTGGATATATATATATATATATATAGGAAGCCTTATATATATATTTAGGGACCTTAAGATCTTCGAAGCGGCAAGCTCGATGACGCAGCTTTCAAAACGTTAACAAGCAGTGTAAATTTAAGCGTTTGAAAGAAGCCATGGTAAATTAACTACCATTTGATGTTTGAAGCTTATTTTATGACCTCCAAAACGCTGCAGTTCTGATTGTAGTGTTTGATTTGAAGTCAACTGTAAGGAACAGCTCTCACCTCTCAGCGAGTTCACGTCGTCCTGAAGACGTGAAAATGGTGCAAAAATGGAGAATGAATAATCTTTAGTTCCGAGAGTAATCTCAACGTCGTCCTTGTTCTGTGTGTAACGCGCTACCCACAGCATTTTCACGACGACTTCAACTCAAATACAGACTGTTGATTAAGATTAACTTTAACTTGGTCTCCACAACCTACTTAGACGTATTGATGCGTTTTAGAAGTCTAAAACATGGTTGGCAATTAATGATAACTTTGAGTTTGATTTTCTTTAAATGCTAAAATATAATTTGTTTAGTAACCCGAGTCTTAGACGAGCGTTTTGTAAAATTTCCTAATATTTCCAGACTGACCTTTTCTCCATTAACTCTCTAGATATGTTTATAATATTTTGTGCAACATTTACATTAAAAATCGTCGTTAAAAATCGTCCATAATTTAAAAATCAATTTTAAACATTATATATAGTATTAATATAACTAGTTACTCACCAGCTGAATTGCGAACTATCCCAAACGGCCGCAAAGATCGACGACGCTTAGAAATAACATGTTTTTCTTTTTTGATATTGTTTACACCTTCATGGAAATCAGCACGTACTTATAGTGTACAGTATTAATGTAAATTGAGTTTCGATCGTAATATGCCAATATTCAGGTGGAGATACAATATGTGTGGTGCATGCATGTGATCGAGTCCTTGCATGCTCTTTGGATCTTGTAAAGCGGTATATTGGATATAGGAGAATCTTATATTTTTCGATCTCCGCGTCGGTACAACATAAACGTGACATGGTGTTGATTGAACATCTTTATTGCAGTTAAGTACTTATGAATACTTATATCAAGCAGTAAGCCGATCACTTTAAAAACCACTGTAGTGTCTCTTTAAAATTATTCACTCACTTCGAGTGTACACTTGTATCGGAATAAGTTCCTGTATAATTGTATATTGTATTATGATCCGTACATTTGCTGATTTCTTGTCCACTCAACTTAGGAAAACCTTCCCCCTTTTTTTTTTCATTACTAGTATATGAGCTACAGTTCGTTTGCATTTGCAAATGAGACAATGGAAGTCAATTCATAACAAGTACAAAATTACGTACGCGACTCGATGATCTTTTTCAACTGTTCATGCCGATGTATATAGTCATTTATAATTAATATACAAGTGTTGTGCTGCGTCAAATACTCTAAAAGGTTGGTGTACTGCCAAAATAGTGTGTAGGAGGAAGTCTATGAGTGATACACTCAGACGAAGGGTCTCGCTTTCGATTCACTCTCTGACGAAGGTCCTTTTCTCGAAAGGCTAGTCCTCCTACACTACACCAATCTTCGGCAGTACACCAACCTTCTAAAGTATTCGATTTGTATATATTGCATAATAGTTCGCTTTACAGCCATACAGACTACAGTACCATTTTACCTGACCATCTTAACCTCATATCTTATTTGAATTTCTAGGCATTAGTCGTCATCGTTGTACGAATAGTGACGACTCATGAAGAGCTGAATCATGAGTAAACGGGGCATCCGTATAAACTGCAATTCAGTCTGTTCTAATTTGTAATACTTGATGTAAATCAGGCAATAGCCACTTCCTGACTTCCTTCACTAACCACGAAATAGTGGCTCCAAGTTGGGGTTGGTAACGAGATCATAATACATTGTTATCTTTCATATTTAACCTCGATTTCAAGTTGTTGTTCGTGATCATTTAAGGAAATTCGAGAAGGGTCTATTGAAGGCGAGCTTTGCATCGAGAGATTGCTGTCAACTAAATAAAGTGGACTACCAATTTTCACCTCAATGCTCAAGACTGTAATAACAATTGAGGCGACAAATAAGCAAGATCATATGATATTAAGTGGGCGAGAAATGATAATTGAGCGAAACGTCGTCAGACTGTCTGTTTTTGGTTCTGTATACGTATGATTTCAGAAAATATATTTAAATTATTTTGAACTCTGAAAACGCATTACCAGTAATTTATGTGGAATAAATCTTTAGAAAAATAGCATAATTGGTGGTAATTTTGCATGTTTTATAGACAGCGCGCATCCCTATAGGCCAAAACACAAATGAATTAAAACCGTTAAACATGGCCGTGGGAACAAGGGGGGCCAGCGCCCCCCCCCCCCTAATCGCCAGAAGCAGGGGGCTGAGCCCCCCCCCCCTAAAAATTAGACGTGAAAGCACGAGTTTTTGTGTGTGATAATTTCAGCTTTATTCTTTCATATCTACTTTGTAGCAGTAAGGTCAGCTTTGTAACTGACCCCAAAATGCAGGAAATCGCGTTTCAGAGAGTTAGAAATCAAAAATTTGCCGGTGGAGAATGCCCCCGTACCCCCTACAGGGTTCTCGCGCCTTCGGCGCTCGGCCCCCCTGACCTGAAACATCTTCCTACGGCCCTGCTTAGAAACAAACTGACGAGCTTATTCCCTATTTTGTTAATATATCACTGTTTTAGTAAATAAATAATTAAACTAAATAATTTGAGCAGTAGAAGTTTCTACCTCGCATCCTAATCCTCTCAGTCTGTCCTCAAAACCCACACATCCGTCCTCCTACGCATGAACTAATATCGGCTTTTAAACGACCCCGGTGAATCATTTTGATGTAAAGGAATCCATGGTATTAAGTGAATTAAAATCCAAAGTGAAAATTCTAGAGCAACTCTCATTACTCATGCAAGTCAAACGAAGACGAGAGTTGATCAAACGAAAACGAGAGTTGATGAGAGTCGATATAGACAAGGGCTATTAGTACCTGTGACTATTGCTACACCGCGTTCGCTTTCACCTGGGCATATGGATAATTGCATAGAATTGTCAATGCGCGAAAAGATAAATCTCCGGTAATCCAAATTTCTTTCATAGCTATAGATCCTTAATGTATAAATCATCCTAAACTAATTTTCTACATCTGGTTCTCTGTTTGTTAAAAAAACGATTGCTATTTAAATGTCATTTTCTATTTACAATAACAAACCAGAAACAGAGTATGAAATACAATTTGTGTAACTTATAACCACCGTTAATATAAACGACCCTTGCGGCTTCTGTTTTCCGTTGTTGGATACAAATAATGTGAATCGGCATCTATTATATAAATATTATATTAATATTCTATCTAAAATATCTTACTTGAGACTGTCGATGTTCTTACCGCCTGGAATTACTTGGAGGATGGATTCTGATCAATGTAAAGTTTCTGTTCGGCAGTTCGTTCCATATACGTATGAGCCTCCTGTGACATTAATTAACTCATTCAGATTCTGTCTGTATCACTCGATCCCACGGGCCCTTGATCCAATTATAATACACCCACACCATTGCCTGCCGTGCTCACTGAAGTAATATCAGTCAGAGTAGATTCTGGTCGACATGTTAAATAAAAATCAGATATTTTACCTACCACAGTATTTGGCACTGCGACGGAACAGCGAATACTTACTGGAAAACATTGCATGCAGTTCTGTTAAAAACAGAAATTTGATGAATAGGCGCATCTATAGGTATAGGCCCTAACCCAAATTACTACAGTAGGACCTAGTCATTGTGGCATCTACATATGTTTAATACATCATATATGGTTTCCCTCAGTTGTATACATTGAGACGTACGTATATTTATATCCATTATTTTTCATTTATGTCGAACAGCGTGGGGATCTCAATTTATCTTTCTGCGAAAGCTCGAATCTTGCATGGAACTCTGAAATTGCAGTGACAGCAATTTGAGATTGATGCCTTATTATTGTTGATATTTGTTTTCTCACATCTCTCCTTTTTCTTTAAATTACAGAGGACATCTCCAACTCTAATGCTTCTAGACTGCGGCTTGACGAGTGCCCAGTCTGCAGTGCCTCCCACGCGCGCAACACCTCTCGTGCAGTTTCGAAACCCTTTGACGGACGCTCCCAACATCTATAGTTATCCTTGCGTTTCCGGAAGGAAAACTACAGATGTTGCAATATCTGATTTATGCATCGTTGAAAAGGGTGGTTAACACCAGGCAATTTTCCTTGCAACGAGGGTTAGGATTCGGATTAGGATTGAAGGGAGTTGGGATTCAAGCGAGTCATTGTTTAGGAAAGGGAAAACTTACTGTCATCGGTTTCGTAAACTGTCGTTACCACCACTTACTGTCGTTACCATCACTTACTGTTGTTACCATCACTTACTGTCGTTACTATCACTTACTGTTGTTACCATCACTTACTGTCGTTACCATCACTTACTGTTGTTACCATCACTTAGTTTCGTTACCATCACTTACTGTTGTTACCATCACTTACTGTCATTACCATCACATACTGTCGTTACCATCACTTACTGTTGTTACCATCACTTACTGTTGTTACCATCACTTACTGTCATTATCATCACTTACTGTCGTTACCATCACTTACTGTCATTACCATCACTTACTGTCGTTACCACCACTTACTGTCGTTACCACACTTACTGTTGTTACCATCACTTACTGTCATTACCATCACTTACTGTCATTACCATCACTTACTGTCATTACCATCACTTACTGTTGTTACCATCACTTACTGTCGTTACCATCATTTACTGTCGTTACCATCACTTACTGTCGTTACCACCACTTACTGTCGTTACCATCACTTACTGTCGTTACCATCACTTACTGTTGCTACCATCACTTACTGTCATTACCATCACTTACTGTCATTACCATCGATCACTTACTGTTGTTACCATCACTTACTGTCGTTACCATCACTTACTGTCGTTACCATCATTTACTGTCATTACCATCACTTACTGTCGTTACCATCACTTACTGTTGTTACCATCACTTACTCTCATTACCATCACTTACTGTCATAATTACCATCGCTTACTGTTGTGACCATCATTACTGTCGTTACCATCACTTACTGTCATTACCATTACTTACTGTCATTACCATCACTTACTGTCCTTACCATCACTTACTGTCGTTACCATCACTTACTGTTGTTACCATCACTTACTGTCATTACCATCACTTACTGTCCTTACCATCACTTACTGTCGTTACCATCACTTACTGTCATTACCATCACTTACTGTCGTTACCATCACTTACTCTCATTACCGTCACTTACTGTCATTACCATCACTTAATGTCATTACCATCACTTACTGTTGTTACCATCACTTACTGTCATTACCATCACTTACTGTCGTTACCATCACTGTTGTTACCATCACTTACTGTCGGTACCATCACTTACTGTCGTTACCAGACTTACTATATATCGTTACCATCACTTACTGTTGTTACCATGACTTACTGTCGTTACCATCACTTACTGTCGTTACCATCACTTACTGTCATTACCATCACTTACTGTCATTACCATCACTTACTGTCTTTACCACACTTACTATATTTATCGTTACCATCACTTACTGTCGTTACCACACTTACTTATATCGTTACCATCACTTACTGTTGTTGCCACACTTACTATATATCGTTACCATCACTTACTGTCGTTACTATCACTTACTGTTGTTACCATCATTTACTATCGTTACCATCACTTACTGTTGTTACCATCACTTACTGTTGTTACCATCACTTACTGTTGTTACCATCACTTACTGTTGTTACCATCACTTACTATCGTTACCATCATTTGCTATCATTACCATCACTTACTGTTGTTACCATCACTTACTGTCGTTACCATCACTTACTGTTGTTACCATCACTTACTGTCGTTACTACCTCTTACTGTTGTTACCATCACTTACTGTCGTTACCATCACTTACTGTCATTACCATCACTTACTGTCGTTACCATCACTTACTGTTGTTACCATCACTTACTGTTGTTACCATCACTTACTGTCATTACCATCGCTTACTGTCATTACCATCACTTACTATCGTTACCATCACTTACTGTTGTTACCACCACTTACTATCGTTACCATCACTTACTGTTGTTACCATCACTTACTATCGTTACCATCACTTACTGTTGTTACCATCATTTGCTATCGTTACCATCACTTACTGTTGTTACCACCACTTACTGTCATTACCATCACTTACTGTTGTTACCATCACTTACTGTAATTACCATCACTTACTGTCGTGACCATCATTTACTGTCGTTACCATCACTTACTGTTGTTACCATCACTTACTGTCGTTACCATCACTTACTGTCGTTACCATCACTTACTGTCGTTACCATCACTTACTGTTGTTACCATCACTTACTGTCGTTACCATCACTTACTGTCGTTACCATCCCTTACTGTCGTTACCATCACTTACTGTCGTTACCATCACTTACTGTCGTTACCACCACTTACTGTCGTTACCATCACTTACTGTTGTTACCATCATTTACTGTCATTACCATCACTTACTGTCATTACCATCACTTACTGTCGTTATCATCACTTACTGTTGTTACCATCACTTACTGTTGTTACCATCACTTACTGTCATTACCATCGCTTACTGTCATTACCATCACTTACTCTCGTTACCATCACTTACTGTTGTTACCATCATTTACTGTCGTTACCATCACTTACTGTCGTTACCATCACTTACTGTTGTTACCATCACTTACTGTTGTTACCATCACTTACTGTTGTTACCATCACTTACTGTTGTTACCATCACTTACTGTTGTTACCATCACTTACTGTTGTTACCATCACTTACTGTTGTTACCATCACTTACTGTTGTTACCATCACTTACTGTTGTTACTATCACTTACTGTTATTACCATCACTTACTGTCATTACCATCACTTACTGTCGTTACCATCACTTACTGTTGTTACCATCACTTACTGTTGTTACCATCACTTACTGAACTTACTGTTGTTACCATCACTTACTGTTGTTACCAGCCTTAACCTCATCTTTGACTTACGATAATTTGTGACAAACAGTGAAATCTAATTAGCTCTGCCTGATACATAACATATGTTTGCAAAAATTACTCCGTAAAATTAATTCAATTTAATAACTTACTAATACGGTAAACCTGTCATGTGTTTTACGCTCTCTTTGTCAATTTTTCTTTTACATTCTTTAGTTCCTTGACAAAACACAATGATACAAATCTATTCTGAGTCAATGACTTCTTCATGCATCCATTTTTTCCGATAGATAGAAAAATATTCCGCCAAACAGCCTTAGAGGAGACAACGCCTCTTTTCCTCCCTAAACTATGTGATTAAAATTCGGGTATTGTCCAACTCCAGAGTGGGGATTGATAACGATAATAATAAATATGATTCGGTTAAAAATATGGTGTGCGACAATGATTGCTATACACAGTATAGTGTTTAAGTTTCCCTTAAGACTATAGTTCAACATCGCTTCGACTACAACTTCCCAATATTTCCTCAAGTTCTGACAGTTTCGACTGTTGTGCTTTCAGTTGTTCTTTCAGTCTAGCATTCTCCACCTCGAGTTCTTTTGACTTTTCCTCAATCCAAACAAAACGAGCTCTCTTTGCTTCGCGCGATTTCTTAGCAGCTTCGTTATTACTGTTTCGACGCTTCCAATACGTCTCATCTTTCATGTTTTCGACACGTTTCCGTTTCTGCTTCGCTGCTGCCGGTGCACTTTCTCCTTCGGCATTACTTTTGGCCTTGTCGCTTGCCAAAGGAGATTCCAGTTCCGATTTTTCGGACACTATATCAACCATGCTTTTGAGAACATTATTACTATCATTGTTTTTCTTGTCGTCTTTGAATGGTAAAGGAACCATGCGGCAAGTCTTAGCGTCCAGGACACTCTCTAGCTTTCGCAAAACATAATCTTCGTCAAGTGACGTAGCAACCAGTATCAAATTGACTTTTTTCTCTTGTAGTTTTTGTAGCAATTCGTAAGATGGTGCCTTTACATACATTTGGTTCGATGTCTTTAAGTCAGTGGCGTAACACGGTGGAGGTTTCTGGTCGTTTGTTAACGAATGCGTAGACGACGATTCGTTTTCACTAACACTGTCTTGGGAATCGTTGCTACATGTATCCCAACATGAGAAGTCTAAGTACTCTGGTCCAGTGTCCATTCTGAAATTATTTTCCACCCAACATTCATGATTCATGGCCATTAGTTGTGAAGAGTATAGGCTTGTCAATTGAAATTCGACGAAGTCATGTGCTTTGTTTTTTATTGCTGCAGTTGGGTAGCTATCGAATTGCAAAGTATCCAAATCTGCAAACACGCACTCGTACATTTCACTTCACACTTGCTACGCAGAGTTCTACAGGGAAAAGGAGGTATAAAAATGTCAAATTTCTCCCAAAAGTATTCATTCGTATGAGACGATAGTTCATATAATTATAAGGGTTTTACAACCGATTTCCAAGGCCAGGTTCAAACGTCGCATTTAATTGAGACGAATGTAATTCGAAATCAACGTTCCAACTGGTCAGTTTTCGTTTGAAAAGGTTTTCCGTTTTCAAGTCCGTTTTTGTTTGAAGACACAACTTTTTTCCATTTTGAAAATATATCGTCCACACAAAAAAAACCCGATTCGAAAACGATAAATACCTGATTGAGCATGTGCAGCTGACTTGAGTCATTGATCACATGATCATCGTGACGTCAACGTTTTCGAGGTTGTGTTATAATTGGTATACTACTCTATACAAGTAATATTTTGCATTTCACTCGTATAATCTGTATATTCTAAGGATTTACGGTGAAAGAAAATTTCGAGTGTTGGAATATATACATTTTAAGACCAAACCGGGACCAGTTGCGAAAAAGCAACTCAATTGAGGCCTTCCGGCTGGAATTGAACCCGCGACCCTGCGATACTAGTGCAGAATATATACATTTAAAGACATTTATATATTCTAGATATTTTTATATATTCTATAAAAGAAATATATTTTATATAGATATATGGATATATACTCTCTCTTATATATAGTATTAAAACTGTATATTTTTTAAAACTGTATTTAAAAACTGTATTTTTATTCTTCTTATAACTAAATATTATTGCTCCACAGCATGAACAGTGATATGTGTACACGATATTTGCCTTATCCTATATATTATATATATATATATATAGTTTGAATAGAAATAAATGTAGGCAGACCAAAACGACGAATCTCGCGGTAGAAGGTCCAACATGCATGGATACAAACGCTGCTCTTGATTTTATAGGAGAATAGAAGAGAATGCCGAGACAGACAAAACTTCTCACCGGTCCATAAAAAATGTTTTAATACGTTTCGGACATTCGTCCTTCTTCAGTTAAAACGATTTGGAAAATCTAATGATACAATGATACAAAACATTATCAGTACAGCACATCAGAAACCGCTTTGGTAAACACGGCGAACAGTAACGTTTCCGCTGTCTATCGTGAAACCGTATTATAGCACGCAAACAAACTATATATGCGATAACAAATATATATAAGCATCATGCACGCGATGTACAACTGAAATATTAAATGCTGCGTTTACAAATTGCGATCAATTGGGCCGTTCTCTTATCATGGTGCATGAATCACTCGTATGTAAAAAGAGCATTCGTGAGCAAATGTCACAATAGGGACTTTAACAAACAGGGTTGGTAGTTAAAACATAAGCACTGTTAATTATTGACTATTTGATATCCGAAGCTTGTTTTTTCACCACCAAAACGCTTCAGTACTACAAAAACGATTGAAGTACTGTCTGTTTTGAAGTCAATCTTAAGTAACAGCTTTCACGTCTTTGCCGAGTTAATTCACGCCGTCCTGAAGACGCACAAATACCCAGAATGCCATTGACGGGCATTGTAAACACAATTACGAAAACGATGTACAGATTACCCTTGGCACTACAAAAAATTATTTCTCTTTGTTTTGTATGAAGAATTGTTTTCGTTGGAAGGACGCCGTCCTCCATGTATGCCGTTAGTCTCTTGAGTTAACCACTACAACATTTACCTTTTTTAAACACCTGATTTTAGGACTTATATAGGTTTAAATTAATGTGTGGATTATGATCTATATGCAGTAAACCATTAAACAAATATATAAACCAAACCAACCTACTTAACCCTTACCGCTAAAACAATCGATCAAGGTAGCCTTACTATGCTATTAAGTGCCGACCATAAAACATCGACCCGATTAATCACAATATATGTAAACGTATACCTTATTAGCCGAGCAAACGGCAGCATTCCAAGGGAACATTATCAGGTACAAATAATTTTATGATACTTCAGCGGATGGTACTCCGTACTTACATAATAATACTCTGGAACCGAAACAGGAAACCTGTCTGTTTTGTATAGGTGTTTACAATCTTTGATTTTGCTCAAAATCTCGGTGCTCACAATGTACAGTAATGAGTGTAAATGCCAACAATTATCCAACAATTCTATTCTGTAACAATTCTGTT
The DNA here is from genome assembly GCA_035772405.1 of Chrysogorgia sp. JL179-B06. Classification (NCBI taxonomy): domain Eukaryota; kingdom Metazoa; phylum Cnidaria; class Anthozoa; order Scleralcyonacea; family Chrysogorgiidae; genus Chrysogorgia; species Chrysogorgia sp. JL179-B06. The sequence goes on along the minus strand of JAYKKM010000437.1, from coordinate 4,956,777 downwards.
ACCCAACAATTCTCCAACAACTCGCATCTGGATGTTCCAGAAATTATATTCAGTATAGCCGGGTCAACCCTATAGTTTACTCGACCACTTCTGCTCATACACTGTACGAAACCAATGTATAACTTCCCACTAAGTCCAATATAAACGGCAAGTTCCTGCCTCAGTAAACGCACGTTGTACGCTTGCGCACGCTAATCGGATGCTGCATTCGCCAGCTGTCTGGGTGATGGTAGAGTAAATGACTCGTTTCGGCCAATGTGGTGGTAAAATTGTATGGCAGCCAGTCATTGCGACTACTGTGATTCAATGACAACATAGGTTCGCCCCTCCATTGTTCCCAGTGCTCAATAATTCATTCATTGGTCAATAATTCATGCAGACACACTATAGGTGTATATATGTAGACGAGCTATATAGTTGTTGATAATAATAATATACTATAGAGACTTTAATCAAACTCAAATCAAACATAATACAATGGCATATACAAATACAATAAGACGGATTTGATAAGGGACTAGCGAACGGACACGAAGTCCAAACTAGGCAAACCCCACACCCATATAGTTTAGACCTATAGGTGTTCCGTAAGTTATCTGTCGTGCATATATAGATGTAATTATGTCACTCCGCGAAACTAAAAACTAAAGTGTAACCTTGACAGATGATTGTTTATTTCTTACACTATAAGCTCTAGTTTTTCTCCTGTACCGGATTGTTATAGAGAGTCAACTTCTACAAACTATTATAGGTGTTTATATAACACGTATATACGTCCGATGTATTGTCAATCTTATAGAATATGCATCAACGCATGAGTATTGGCTAATATTCCTGATTACTTAAGTAGGTTAATTGAATCTACCCAGAAGAAAACGATGCATATTATTCTTCCAGACGTGCCAGCCTTATATGAAGTGACACTTCTGACTGTGAACTTCCATCATTATCTTATCGCTGTAATCTGCCTTGTATGAAATTATAATATCCAAAATGAAGAGGTGATGGCGAAACTCATGTCTATACACTTCATGTAGCTATAGTGTAGAGTATATGAGTACTCTCTATACGCTCACTGTCCACATAGGTTCAATAATTTTGTCACATGTAAATATCAGTCGTCATTGTAATATCTGTAATCGTGCTGACTCTCTTGTAATTATTATCATAATTAAAGTCGTAGCGACTGTTGAGACCGCGAGCTCTGCGACTGCAATTCCTGCCGATTAATAATGGAAACTAGGCTATTTATCTAAGTACAGTGATAGCTTATGGTTTCTAAAGTATACGAAGGGACATTTAGTATTTTGGTTGGCGCCATCAGTGTTCCATAATGATAATGGTCAGTTCTTGTGGGTAGATTATTTTGCCGCTGTCGTACGTATGGCCAGGAAGAGCCAACACAGACTGGCAGTAATATATAAATATTGTGTATTAACATTAACAAGTGTCTATTTAATTGTCTTTGTCGGCTCAAGAATGACTTGACACATGACGATGACACGCAATATCACCACCGCCTTCCACCGCCTATATAGACCTGTCACCTGTGCATGTGTTCCCCAACTGTACATGTTCCCAATAACAATGAATATTACTATAGTTCAACAATGAATTAAGTTCAATTGTAAAATGCATTGCACTCTCAGTCGGCCATTTTTTGAAACACGAAATTCATTTAGTGAATTCGACGTTTTGTCGAGTTGATTTTCGGACTATACATTTATGTGCAGCCTCGACTGGCTCGAAACGTAGAACTATAGCTCGTGGAAGACCAAGAGGCGAGGTTAAAACCCAGAAAAATGTTCTGAGCCCCAGACGGTAATCGAACCCGCAACCTTAATTTATGTTCTGAGTTTTCGTTAAAGGCTTGAATAGCGAACAATTACTATATTGAAATAACCAAGCTGAATAGGAAATATGAGATTGAGTGAGGGAATGTCAGAGAGAAATGTTCGCGAGTGACGCATCAACTAAACTATATTTTTAAACCATGACCAAAACGCAGTGTGATTTGTTCGCGAAAAACCCGCTGCAGCACTTGGCTGAATGATTAAGAGGTGAATTCAGTAGAACCAACAAAAGTATTGACATAGCATAACGCGGTGAAGACCGTATTTGCTAAAATTTTCATGATAAATACGGTCTTCACAGCGTTTACGCTATGGTAAATGTAATATTCAATACTTTTGCACCATATATATTTACGCAATTGGTAAATGGGAGTAAATCCATTTTTCCGTACAGTGTGCAGTGAACGGGTTTAAAGAGTAAGAAAAACTGCAGTTGTTGCTACTAACCCACAAATTGCCATAATGGATTAATGAAGAAGGGAAACTTAGATAAGATCATAGAGAGGTAAGAGGTATTAATTCGCCCTCATTGTAGGTGTAGCGGAAGAGCTTAAGATCAGCTGAAAAGTTTGAATAATCTGAACAAGAAGCTGAACAGTCTAAAGAAGATAAACTGGACGGTGGACCGGTGACGGGTGTGGTCCGTGAAGATAATGAACAAGTGGAAAATTGGGGGAAAGAAATGGAAAGAGAAGATATGATCAATAATTCACAGCGCTAATATCTATACGAAGCAGCTGAGCGGAAAAGTAGCAAAAACAAGCAAACAAAGACGTCTTATACTGTGGCGTATAAGTATAGAGATATATGGATAATTATACATCTGGTGGAAAATCGAATAAAGAAGTCATAAAGAGCTTGCGGAGCTACCAAATCTTGTTTTACCACATTTTATAGAACTTTCGAGAGATGGTAACAAGTTGTTCTAATTGAGCCGAGATTCGATGTCGGATGTAACCAAAATTTGCCTACATGTACCTGAAAGAGCATGGAAAACCAAAATCAAACATGTCATCGATGTCATCGCTGTTTACGACCGAGGGCTTCGAACGGGCAAAACAACCAATATGATTGAAGACCACGAGTATGGGAACTCGAGATAATGAATGGTTATATTGATTATTGGGAGGCTACGTTCTAGCCAGTTTCGATACGGATGCCCAACACTGTTCCTAGCATATACTCAATGGTTAATTTAGGCTCCGACCACACGTATACGCATTTTCAGATCTATCCGTTTTCATTTTAAATATTCATGTTTACGTCCACAAGAACGTTTTCTTATCGTTTTCGATCGTTTTGGCGTCCACATGAAACGCTGAAAACAATGAAAAACGGCGCTCGTGTAATGCGCAGACTGCGGTTACTTTTGTCATAGCGGCAGTTAGTGCGTAAATAACCTCTTAACCGCTCTGGGTTCTCTGAACTAGTGACAAAGTGGCACCATTGTAAAATTCAGCGTTCTTCGAAAATCTACTTCTTGAAGACGTAAACGTACGCACCGTTTTCGAAACTCTCAGTTTTCAAAAGCCTCCGGTATGGTTGAAAGGTATTTTCGAAAGCCTCCGTTTTCGGTGAAAACAGAGACTTTCGAGATCGCTGACTCGGCGTCGGGAGGGAAGCCGAAAACGAATAAAAAAGTCTCCGGTTTTCGCATGAAAACGCATACGTGTGACCGGGCCTTAGAGCGCATTATGGGTCGTTTTCACATGACGTCATCACCGCGATGTTGATGGAGTTTTAATTATCTTCTTTTGTTACGTACACCAACATGGCCGCCATGCACTTTGTCATTTTGGTTCTTTGTCACGTGATTGCCATCAATAGCCGTGAATCACGACACGGTTACCAAAGCCTAGCAATCCGATTGGCTGATAGCCTGCGTGTTGTGTATTTCAATCACAGGAAATAGGAATATTCAATTGAAATACACAACACGAGGTCTGCGACGCAGGTTGATTGGCTGATGACTTTGTGGAAAGATTGAGGAAAAGAACGGCGTTGAAAATTTCTAACCCGCATGTCCTGACCGTGTGTCTCAGCTATAGCTCAGTGGTCTGAGCTCTAGGTTCGATTCGTCAGATAAATATTCAAATTAAATATTATTCCGTGTATATATAAATATGTTATTTGCCGTTTTTGGTCAGTCCGTAAAGAAAAATAGAAAGCTTAAGCAAGTCACGTTCTAGAACCACTTACGCCGTATTATTTCAATGCGAAACAAGAGGGTTTCAGAGGTTGTGATTGTGGCGAACGTGATTTAATATTCATCAATAATTTTGTGTTAACCGGAGTCCTATACCAAAAAATTTTCCTCTTCTTTTTAATAATTAAAATCTACTTATATACCTGGTTGTTGGGTGAGTTAGTCTGACTAAAAAAAGATGTTGTTTCAATACATTGTTGCCATGGTTACCAAGATATGACACCCCATGGTGAACAAAGCGTACGTACTTTTATAAACATGACTAGATAAATAACAATGATAATTAAAACCTGGAATAACTATTATTTAGTCACAAACAACATTGTCTACATAGGAGGTAATCTAGAACTATTGACATAGAGCCATAATAAAAGTTTGGCAGTCTGAATACTAGAAATGTATAGAATTGGTCTCACTAAAACTATTACTATTTCATAACAATTCAATTTTGTCAGTTCATCTCCAAGAGAAATGTATATACTGTTAGCCCTGAAAATTTGATAAAGATAGCTTAAATACTGTTTGAGATATCCTGCGCGCAATATCAGAATCGGGCTTTTTTGTCAAATTGAGAAAACAGCTTTAAAGTTAATCTAATCATTAACAAGATAATTACCCCAAAAGGTCCAATAAGGTATATCTGTTTAGAAAGCTTTGTTTGTTTTGGGAAAATCATTAATTGTACTGCAGTACATTAATAAAATAATTGTACTCCTCTCAACCAATCATAATGCAGTAATTTTGTCTACGCATAATAACTTGCTTACTTATATTTCAATACTGCTTTCCCAGAACAGATTTTCCCGTATTTGATACTTCCACTGTCCCGTTTTGGCAGAATTTTATAGTTTTTCAAATTATTTGGGAGCCCCAGTAGCTACGCCCCTAAATGTAACAACGACCTCTATGCACGAAACGTTTTCAGGACTGATTTTTCTGCATATAAAAAACTCAAACCATAGCCCTAATCCTAAGCCTTGCCCTAATCCTATCTCTCTTACGATAATGCTTTATTTTATAGCTGATTAATTTCGAATTTTACTACCGATAGTGTCGTGTCACCGTAAATGCAGGGGAACGAAGTGCCAACCAGACCGTACGTCAATACCAATAATCGGCTTTTATTTAGTATCGAACCAGTCGGTGAAAACTAAAACAATATACATACATAAGGTACTAAATACGGATATACATTAACTAGACGACAAATAATACAAATACTAACAGAAATACAGCTTACATCTTTGCTTCGACTATCCTCTACGCGAACTCCGACCGGGCCAGGTAAATGTATATTATTTCTCCAATGTGTTGGCTCTTTCTCCAATGTGTTGAACCCCGGAGCCTAACTATTCTGGCGACTTTTATAGTTGATCATTGTCTAGTCATGCGTTCATCTCGTGCATGAATAAATTAAATAACTAGCCAGCACACTCCTCGTCCAAGGACGAACTAGATATCGTCCTTGCTACCAATAACTTATAATGTAAATTTTATGTACTCATTATGAATACGAGTTTGCTAATTGGTCTAAGATAACATTTCTTTTCCCCATCTTTCCAAGTCATAACTGTTGCCTTTCTTACTTTACCGTCGTTGTCACTCTTTATTGCATCAACGACTCTCCCTAGAGGCCACTCGTTGCGGTGTGTTTCTTCTTTCATAATAACAATGTCTCCGACTGCTAGGTTACGCTGTCGTTCGTTCCATTTTGACCTCGATTGTTGGTTCTGAAGATATTCGTTCTTCCAACGGGTCCAGAATTGATCCGCCAGGTACTGCGATCTTCTCCAGTGTCGGCAGGAATACAGGTCATGGGACGTGAAGAAACCAGGCGGTGAAGTGAGAGGTCTCGTCTTCATGGTCAATAGCATATTCGGCGATAGTGGTTGAGGCTGATCTACGTCGGATGGCAAGGTGGCAATAGGACGAGAGTTAACTATCCCCATTACTTCGGCCATAAGGGTGACCAGCAGTTCGTGCGTAAGTTGCGAAGGACCGAGGTCAGCAAACATTCCATTAAGGACTTGCCGGATAGTGCCAATTTGTCGTTCCCAGACGCCACCGAAATGCGACGCGTGGGGTGGGTTGAAGATCCACTCGCAGTTTTGCTCCGTGACGTAGGTGGTTATTGCTTTCTGGTCCATTTCACCCAATGCTTGATCTAGCTCAGATTTTGCTCCTACAAAGTTTGTGCCTCGATCACACCTCAATACTGATGGCGGTCCACGAATTGAGAAGAAGCGTCTAAGAGCGCAGATAAAGGAGCTTGATTCCATTGTTTCCAGTACTTCAATGTGGACCGCTCGGCAGTTCAAACATGTGAAGACTAGTCCCCATCTTTTCGAGTTCACCGCTCCTCCTCTTAGCTTTCGTGTACGTATTATCCAGGGGCCAAAGACGTCAAACCCAACGTTCGTGAACGGTGGTGGGGTATCTAATCTGTCAGGTGGTAGATCGGCCATGTGTTGTGTCATTATTTTTCCTCTGAGTTTCTTGCAGACGACACATTGACTAATGATTTTAGAAACCATTCTCTTTGCTCCGATAATCCATAACCCCGCTTGTCTTATCGCACCATGAGTGATCTGTCTTCCTTGGTGATGCAGTTTATTGTGGTAATGGATAATTGCTAGTTTCGCCAAATGACTTCCTTTGGGTAATATAGCCGGATGTTTTTCTTCAAACATCTCGTCTGCTCGCCTAAGTCGTCCACCGACGCGAAGAACTCCGTCGTGATCGATGAATGGGTCCAGGCGATATATACTGGATTTCGGAGCGATGTTGCTTTTAGGCGATTTTCGCTGAAGAACCTTTATTTCCGGTGCATATGCTTCCATCTGGGTGGTTTTGATCATCACTGTCTCGCTCTGTTTCAGTTCTGCCGCAGATGGACGTCTTGGCAGCTGTCTTAATGTCGGTGGAGTAGGAAGGCGGTTACAGACGTTCTTGTTGTCGGTGGTTGAAATTTGGCGTTGGGTTTTCAGCAACTTTGCTCTGATGATCAGGTTGGCTATGGCTCTTCGAAGAGAAGACCATTTTGAAAATAGGTTGAATCTATTTGAACCCAGTCCCTGAGTTTCGCACAGTTCGCTAGTGTACGTCGTGACTTGAACTCGAATTTCTGGGTCGTCGTCGGCTATTTTAAATTCTCCGGAATCGAGTGCTGCAGGAAAAGATTCGGAAGAGTCAGCATTTCTTAAGAATTCGGGTCCTATATGAACCAAGATGACTCCATTAGGTGTTTGGCATGTTTGCCTCTTGTCGCTATATCAGCTGGATTTTCCGTTGTGCCCACGTATTTCCACTGTGAGGGATCTGTAATGCTTCGGATAATTTGGACTCGATTAGCTACGTAAACGTAAAATCGGCGATTCTCATTTTGGATGTAGCCGAGAACTACCTTGGAGTCGGTGTAGTAAATGGTTTCGTCCACGTTCAGCTTCAGTTCGCGGGTTATCCATTTCACGGCTTTGGCTGAGAGTACTGCGGCACACAGTTCTAATCTCGGAATGGTCGTCGCTTGCTTTGGGGCTAGTTTAGCTTGCGCGAACATAAGCGAAACATTAACTTCTCCAATTTGGTTGGTCAACTTTAGGTAGATTGCAATGCCAATTGCGCAGTGGCTGGCGTCTGAAAACGCATGGATCTCTACTCTTCTGGTTTGACTTGAACGTCCTGGGAGAAAACATCTCGGAATGAGTATGTCTTGTAGGTCTCCAAGTGTATCTCTCCAATTCTGCCATTTCTCTCGGAGGGAATGGGGGAGCGGATCGTCCCATCCAAGGAGTGGCTCATTATCTCCTCTTTCGCTTCCTGTCGCGGTGAGTTGGCGTAGTAGGAGCCGTCCCGGTAATGTGACTGGGATTGCGAGGCCAAGAGGATCGTATATAGAATTAATGACAGACAGAACTCCGCGACGAGTGAACGGTTTGTCGGGCAGGGAAATTTGGAACGTTAAGGTATCCTTTTGTAAGTTCCACATCACGCCCAAAGAGCGTTGCGACGGTAGTGGATCTCGCTGGAAGTCTAGGTTCTGTAGGCTGTCGAGTCGATCTTCTTGCGGTAGTGCCTTCATCACCTCCACTGCGTTCGATGCGATCTTGTGCAACCTAATATTCGCTGTTGCCAGCATTGCTTGTGTTTGCTTGATTAGGTGTACGGCTTCTTCGGTGGTTGAGCAGGATGTTAGGCCGTCGTCGACGTAGAAGTCGTTATGGACAAACTCTTTCGCGGCGTGACCAAATTGCTCCTCGCCTTCGTCGGCAGTTTTTCGCAGTCCGAACGTTGCAACAGCAGGACTGGAGGTATTACCAAACAGATGTACGGTCATCTGGTACTCGATAATGTCCTTCGTTCTGTCGTTGTTCTCGAACCATAAGAAACGCAACAGGTCTTGATGTGCAGGATTTACGTGGAAATTATGAAACATCTGCTCTATGTCACATATGACTGCTACGTTGTCTCGCCTGAATCGGATGAGTATGCCTAATAGACTGTTTAGTGTATCGGGACCGGACAGTAGTTCTTTGTTAAGCGAAGTTCCCTGGAATTCTGCAGACGAATCGAATACCACGCGAATCTTATCTGGTTTTCGTGGGTGGTAAACTCCGAAGTGTGGTAAATACCAAACTTTCCCTGGCTCATTGGTGTCACTGCAGGATGATGGTACTTGTATGGCGTGTCCGCTTTTAAGAAGCTTTTCCATAAATCGAAAATAATCCTTTTCCATTTGAGGTTTGCGTCTGAAGGAGTGTAGTAGGTTTCTCATACGACTAGTGGCGCTGTCACGATTGTTCGGAAGAATTGCATCACTCCTTCGAAGGGGTAGTGGCATCTCCCAATTTCCTTCTTTATTTTTATGGATACCTGCTTCCATCATTTGTATGAAACGTTGGTCCTCCACGGACATGCTTGGCTCGTTGTCGCGGTCCGTTGTCTGGAAGATATCGGTATAGTTCTCCGGTGTTCCATTCCTTACCTCGAATCTATTTGGACAGGGTACGAACTCGTGGTGCAGGGTCTCTCTAAAGGCGCTACTTCGTGAATCGGTATCGATCTTGGGTTGAGTGTGGACATCATGGATAACTTCGTGGGACGGCTCGTGGCAGACAGTGCGATGCGTTCTAACGTGGACGGGTCCACCTTGACGGTTGAGACAAACTTTCCCGCAAACGGTCCAACCGATAGCCAATCTGTGCGCCCACGGCGCACCATTGGGCCCGTTACGGACTTCTCTGACCTTCATTAGTTCGGGTGCATCTCGACCAATCAGCAGCTCAATCTCGGCTTTCGTGTCCAAGGGGGGAATTTCTTTGGCGATTTCTCGCAGATGGTCGAATCTCTTTACTAGCTGTGGTGATGGAATCTCGCGCTTGTCTCTGGGTATATTGCAGCATTCCACCAAGGTCGGAAGTTTCATGGTAATTCCTTTTGTTGACGTCACCATCAATCCCGGAACGCGACGACCGTATCTTGTCTCTCTTGACGCACTACAAGTAGACAGGAAATACTTCTCCCTTGGTCCAACTATCTCCAGCTCGTCTGCTAGTTTCGGGCTTATCATGGAGGCGTTACTTTGCTCGTCGATCAGGGCGTAAACTCTAATGGTATTGTCAGGTCTACTTTGATGGAAAATGTCGAGTAATACGATTTTACTGCAGGAAACCCCGCCAATAGTGTGGCTATCGAGGTCTGTACGAGATGATATAACTTCCTCCGCGTCTTCTGCCTTCTTTCTCCTCACCATATGAAATACCTCCAAGTGACGGTCGCTTCCACACTTGTCGCATTTGACGTTTGCTTTACAATCTTTAGCCAAGTGTTTTTGTAGCAAGCATCGAAAACAGAGCCCAGCCTGTTTCACCCACTGGGTTTTCTCCTGAAGGGTCTTACGTGTGAAGGCTCTGCATTCAGGCAAGTTGTGACCTCTGCTGTCGTGGAACGTACAATATTTCTCCTCGTTACCTTCTTCATCCATGTTGGCATCACCTTTCAAAACGGTGTGTAGAGGGTCGAATCCCATTTTGTAGGAAGTTCGTCCATCGAATTTCTCCTTTTCTTTTCTTGAAATTTCTGTGGCCGTAATATTTGGATGATTTCTTAATACCGATTGCTTCTCGATCATAGAGGCGAAGACTTTAAAGTCGGGATAGGCATCGGAATTTTTAGCGGCAAACTCGACAACTTGCTTCTCCCATTTGGAACAAATGGACGCTGGTAAGTTGTACAGAATAGGTCGGATGGTGTTGGGATAATTTAGACATGCGAGTCCGGGAAGTTGGCCAATCTGGGAAGCCACATCGATGCACAGATCGGAAAACGCCTGGAGTTTCTTCTTTTCCCTTTCACCAAATTTCGCCGATTCCTTCAGTCGCACCAAAAATGTGTTAGTTATTGTAGCCACGTTGCCGAAACGTTTTTCTAGCTCTATCCAAAGCTCCTTCAACAACATTGAGGGGTTGACATGTTGCCTCTTACGGAAACTGTTCACCAATTTCTGCGGTTGTCCCCCAGTGTACATATGTAGATAATTCATCTCCTGTTCTGCGGTGACGTCGGAATCGCGGATCATGCCTTTGAAAGCGCTTTTCCACGGCTGGAACATCGTAGCATCTCCGGAAAATAGATCAGGATGGCATTTTGGAAGACTTATCCTGGCTAGGCTTGCCGCCAGTTTGTCGTTGGTCGCCGCGACAGCTCCCAAACATTCCTGTACTATTGAACCGGGATTCTGTACTTCGTTTCCTACTGAAGATGACTCTGAGCGTAGTTGATTCGCGGTTCGATTTGTTTCTGGGACGACGTTCCGTGGTTCTTCGACGGAAAATCGAACACCAATCTTCTTCGCGCCAGTTCGTTTAATTTCCGGAACTACATTCTGTTGCTGTTTCTGTACCCAAGTTTCAGTGCGTTCCTTTGACGCGATGCTTGTTTTCTCTTCTGATGTAGTAAACGAGGATAACCTTTCTTCCAAGATGGATTGTTCAATGGCATCTAGTTTTGCTTCTGCCACGGCTGTAAGCTTTCTCGCCGTCAAAACTGCCATGTCGTGGTCGTGTTGTGCTCGCGCTGCTGCTCTCTCTCTCTCAGCCACAGCCTCTCTTTGCTTCCTTTCGTTTTCCTTGTCAGCTATCAATACATCGTATCCCGCTTGCTCTCTCGCCGCGGCTGCTTCTGCCAACGCCTTTATCCTGGCGGAAGTCGACGATGCGTGCGATGAATTAAATCTACTAGAGTGTCTCGAGCGTCTTGATTCCTTCGATGATAGTTCATCCCTACCAGCTTCTATGCTGAGCTTCTCGGTCGCTTGTAATAATGCAGCTTCTGCGTGTTGAAGATACTTTTGGGTTGTTTCTCTGACAACTACTTCTACCTCCGCGGTTTCGTCCCACCTGTCCTGAACGAACAAACGTTCTAGGTTTCCGAAGCTACTTTCGAATGTTTGTCTGCTTATTTCTAACGAGGCAACTGCGTTCTTCAGCGTTGACTGTTCTCCTCCTTCAACCATCGCTTCGTGAACTAAACCGATGGCCCTTTGTAGTATTTTAGTTTGTTTGTTGAAGGCTGATGTGTTGTTTACCAGCGAGTTCTGAAATCCTCTATGAGTTGGAATTCGTTGGCGTCTATCGTCCAGTCCGAATGCAGTGGTCTCGGTTTCTTCGGGAATATCTGACATTTTAGCTTTAAGGTTGTCTTTGTTCTTTGTGCTCGCTGGTCCGTAAGATAGTTAATATATTCAAGCTCCTGAACAATATATTCAAACGAGTGCATGTGAAAGTCAAAATCCAGAGATTTTTCACTGTCGTGTCACCGTAAATGCAGGGGAACGAAGTGCCAACCAGACCGTACGTCAATACCAATAATCGGCTTTTATTTAGTATCGAACCAGTCGGTGAAAACTAAAACAATATACATACATAAGGTACTAAATACGGATATACATTAACTAGACGACAAATAATACAAATACTAACAGAAATACAGCTTACATCTTTGCTTCGACTATCCTCTACGCGAACTCCGACCGGGCCAGGTAAATGTATATTATTTCTCCAATGTGTTGGCTCTTTCTCCAATGTGTTGAACCCCGGAGCCTAACTATTCTGGCGACTTTTATAGTTGATCATTGTCTAGTCATGCGTTCATCTCGTGCATGAATAAATTAAATAACTAGCCAGCACAGATAGTCTATGTGACATCATTTGGGGATTTATATGAATCTTCACCCGTTTTCTGTTTACAACGGAAACTATAGTTACAATACAAGTTATTTTCTTTTACATTACAAAGTTTTAGGTTTATGTGAACCACAGACCTGCAAAGTGGTTTTTCATTTATTGGTTGAGCGTTTTGTTATTATTATTGGTTACGTTGATGCAAGATGTTTTTTAAATTAGCAATTATTTCTCTTTCAATAGAATAAAAACAGGATTGTTTCGGTTAATACATTTCTCTGGCTAATTATTCTTGGCCCATATTTTAGGCTAATTGCGCCATGCGCATTGAAAATCTAGACCTCTCCTACATATACTACTTTCGGCAGTACACCAACCTTTTAAAGTTTTCGATTTGCATTTCAAGACTGCGCATGCTTATACGCGCGGAACCTGAGAATTTAAGTAATTTCATTCGATATAAGGCATGGATGAAATCAATGCAGGACAATCCGCGCCAAAGTCATTGATAATTCATTTGAAACTTATCTGGATGCTGTCTGTGGCACACAGGTACCTGCCACTGCGGTTAACTGAATTAATAGTTATTTTGAACATGACTATATAAACAGAACCAATTACAAAACTACCCGATTTTAGTAATAATCGATTCCCTCCAAACATCGTTGACCTTCGCGAGATGATATTAATACCATGAGTATGGCATTTACACAGTGAAGTATTTACGGACTACAGCAACGAAAACCGGCAACCTTACATCAGAAGCTGCTGTCCGACGTTAAAGCTCGCGACGGAAATATACATAGCTGTTCGCGCAATTGAGTGAATAACGTACTTAGCCGGTATGGATCAGCCTGAGCAAACACAGCAACAGGAACCACAGCAGCAGCAGGAACCACAGCAGCAACAGCAACCACAGCAGCAACAGCAACAGAAGCAACAGCAACCGCCATCGTATCATCATGAGTGGACGACAGGACCAGGTTATTATTATTATCCAGGTCCTCCTCATACTGGATATGTCCGACAAGGATTCTATGTTGAACAACCTTATCAGTACCATCCTGGCGTTGGTGGCGACCGTCCCTCTGTGTATGTTTATCGCGACGAGTATCAGCGAAGGAAAGATGCTGAAGCTGGATTGTTTGCCGTGATGTGTGCTGCTCTATTTTGCTGCTGTCTAATACCACCAGTGCCTCTCTTTCATTAATTTATCAAGAACTTGTACTGCAGATTCCAAACACGAAGGGTATAATTCTACACACAGTTTTGAAAACCAATTTTAATTAAAATCTAATTATCTGTTAATAATTCTCTATGCCGCCATGTACATTATTGATTATTTTACTAATCACATGCACGTAATACTATTGATATGTTATAAATTAATTAACTAATTTCCACAAATACAACCTCTACTGACGTTAAACCGGGTCGTATTAGTTCCAAAACGACCTGGTTTGACGTCAGTGGATTCAAAGCCAAGAATCTCAAAGACTGAACACGAGGAAACCATGGTATTGCAATGGAATACCATAACAAGAGGTACATGAAACCTCCCACTCGATTCGGGTCATTTAGTAAATGATCCTCTTCGAGCGAGAGGTTTAATAGGTAATACACCTCTTTTTATCGTATTACTTATAATAATACTTTTACGAAAAAATTGATTTTCACCCACTTCAGAGAGTCAGTGGATGACAAAAACTAAATATTGTTTGATCTGCATAATTAGTTGCTAAATATTTTTTAATTTATTAATATTGTGATTACTTGATATTAAAGGGGAATTGTCCCCAGAATTTAAAGTAAATTACTTTTAAATAAAAGGCCTTATGCTCTTGTGGTATATGCTCTTGTGTTCGAGAAATAACGTTTTCATTCTCGTATTTTATGCTTTTGGACGCCGCCATTTTGTAGTTTGCTCGACGGCTGGTTTTCTTTTCAATTGTGACGTCATACGAGTGTTTGTCTTTTGTTCCTTGCGCTCAACAACATAGTCTCTCGTTTTCTATGATGATATTCGTCATACGAGCAGACACGTCCGTATGATGTATTTCATCATACAGGTGTTGATCGTGAGAGTCGCACATGCGTATAACAGTCAACTACTATCCCACATGCTACTATCCACATCTCTCACTAGTCTATTAACGTAACACCTCAAATTGGGGAATGGAGGTTAGGATGGGGAAAATTCTGCCGGGGGTTAAGGTTAGAAAACCCATTAGGCGGGGGTTAGGGTTAGGATCAATGTTGTTTTGGGGTTAGCAGCTCTATGATGCATATCATCATACACGCATGTCCAATCGTATGATGACATACATCATACGAAATGAGAGAATGTACTGCGCTCAATGACGTCAAAATGACGTCAAAAAGCTCAATAGCTAACTGCATGTCTCGTCTAACTTTACGGTTATTACAGTTAGCTTGCACCATACATACGTTTATTTTTGTAACTACAGTATACATACATATTTAAATCTGGTGCTAAATAAAATTATTGATTGATTGATGAATTGAAAGCAAACTCCCGCTGTACATCGGGTCTGAGCCGTCAAGCAAACTACAAAATGGCGGCGTCCAGAAGTATAAAATACGAGAATGAAAACGTTATTTTTCGAGTACAAGAGCAGATATCGTAAAACTATTAACATTTCTAAACATTATACTTAAAGGCCTTTTGTTTAAAAGTAATTAACTTTTTGGGTACAGTTCCCCTTTAAATAAAAAATAATGAATTGCAATTAAAGGTGCCGTCCAGTCCGTTCTGCGCATGTGTGATATTTCAAACGTGCGGGTCCCCATATGTCAACAAATTAACTCCAACGGAATAGATTTGCGACAGTTCGAAAGCGATTATTCGTCAAAGGTGGCGAAGTCGCGAGTGGTAGTTTGATATATGATCCACATTTAGGACTAACAGAACAGCTTCTTATAACACGTTTTTAGTTAGGCGGAAAAGCTCAAGCATATGGAAAACAAATTATCCGCAATAGTTCATGTTCAATGTTTAAATAATGCAATGTAATGTAAACAAACGATGTAAACAGAAACGTGGACATGCGCAGAACGGACTGGACGGCACCTTTAACTTATACCCCCGGCTTTCGAGTAATTTTTTAAAGAGATCCATCACTGAAACAAGTTGAAACCAACTACCAGAACGTTATATAGCAGAGTGAAAAGGTGGTAAACTGCCAAGATTTTTAGTAACGAAATACTGACGTTTCGAGCGGAGCCCTTCATCATTGTAAGACGTCACTAAAAATCTTGGCAGTTTACCACCTTTTCACTTTGCTATATATCCAAAACACTGTCTACGCAGCACTCTACTTTTTTACTAATACCAGAAGGTTAAATATATGCACCAACGCATAAAAACAAACTACAGTGAGATGCGTCAAATTTCCACTTATGCAGAGCTCGAATCAAATCCCAGCCCAGGGGTTTGCCCAAGAAAATAAATTTGGGGCTTGCTAAATATTTTCTCGTTTTTCCTATATATGGACTAATTTATCATCTACGTATATTATCATTTCGATTACCTTCTCTAGTTATTACAATATTTCTATTATCATCTATATTGTTTTCTCTGTTATCATCTCTATTATCTTCTATCAGTTATCGTCTCTGGTATTATTTCTAGATCTGTTAATATTGGTATACATGTAATCATCTCTATTATCATTTCTATTATTATCTCTATTATTCTTATCATCTACAGTTATCATCACTAGTTGTGCGTTGGCCATCTTGGCGGTCGGACGTGCCTCCATGCAGTAGTTCTGGTTTAGTTTTTATTTTATTTATTTTTATTTATTTATTTATTTGCAAGCTTTGACACATTGAGTAGCAGGGAAACCCCACAGAGCTTATCGCTCCGTCCTGGGCTCCCTGGTGATTTTTACTTAGTAATTTCCTAATTTTACTTCATCATATCCGGAGGGTGTATATCGACTTCAGTACAGCCTTTTACTCAAGATTGCCTTGACCACTTTAATCTAACAATGAATATTTTCCGAACTGCTTTAATTTGTTTTCAAAAAATATCGAGTGGGTCTACATTTAAAGAAGAAAGTGGTAGCCTCAAGTTGTATAAAGTTCTCAAACTTATAAACGTTGCCCTAGTGTTGCTGAATTTATTTTGCTGTCTGGATATATTTCTACAAACCCTGGATCTATATTAATCTGAGTCCACCTCATAGCAGTAAAGCACTTTCTCTTTGTCAATAGAATATTCAACGTCTAATATAATTCTTAGTTTAATATGCAAAGTTTGAGGAAGGTAGTCATGCTAGGGTCGTCATCGGATTGGATGCTGAAGCAAGGACAGCAGAGAATTTTAATAAATTAAAGGACATTGGCAACTTCGGGACTTAAATAGCCAGAATATAGTAGTTTGAAGTCGTAAAGTGTTTTAATTGCACAGGCAAAATTATTAACCTGAATCATTGTCCGCCAATGCGTGTGACGTCACAACCTCGTGTCTGTATAAGTCTGAAACTTGATTTTTATGAATGTTTTTTAAAAAGCATTCTGCGGAAACTCGGCCACCCACAGAGTAGTTAATTCAGGTTTACCCCGGGTGTGACGTCACCAACAAGATGGCGGATGATTGGATTGTCTTTGGTTAAAATTAGTTATTTTGTTTTGTAATAGAGTAGATTTGTTTATTTGGATTTTGTTTATTTGGATTGCATGTTTGTTAATCAGAAAGTCGAAAATTGGAAATTATGATTTTTGTTGGCAATGTATTTTAAACCGGATTCCATTCTATGATGACATAAAAATGAACAAATGTATATAATCTTCAAGAGATTGTTTGGATATGCACCATCTTATATATAACAGCTTTTTTAAACTAATAATGCGTTGCATAATAGATCAAGCAGATTTGGATCTATAGATTTTTTGGGGAAGTTATGGACTCTTATATAATTTTGAAGTTTTATTATAGAATTTTAACGTTATTCTTTGTTCTTAACAAATTATGTTGTTGTTTTTATCGTAATTTAAGTTCATTTATAATCATATGTTAGTATTTCTGTTAAACTTTTAGTGTTAGTCTTTTGACGGGATTTCTTGTAATTTTGTATTTTTAGTTAGGTCCATAGGTTTGTCAGCTTTTTATCTGTTATGTATTAGCCTCTTTTAAATAAGGTAGTTAGGGACCAGCCATTATTTATGCCGGGGGTGGCCTGGCAAGATTCATCAATAACTTGAACAAAACCTTCTGAACCCCTTTAATACAAAAAGAAAATTCCATGACCCCCTTCTACCTTTTGCACAAATACAAAAAATAATAACATATTAAATAACTATAATCATTGAGTTTACTTTATGGCCTTCATCACTAGAACAAACCCTGCTATTAGCAGAGTTTGTTCTAGTGATCAAAGCCATAAGGTAAACTTAAAGTAAGAACTGAACAGTATTGAAAGTTGAGCATAATTTATCAGGTAGATTTCAAATGTCAATTTTAGAATAGGGTATATTGATATTAATCAACAATAAAATAAAATAGATGGACCCTCCTCCTAAACCTATAATTTCTAAGTGATCCCCCTCTAACTCTGAAAAATATATGATCCACATAGGATTATTAATATAATCACCCCTAAGATATTCCCGTAAGAATTACTCGATCGTATAAGCCTCGTTTATCTGGTAAAGTTCGAGAGAACACGAGAACTAGGAGTTGCAACTTAATTGAAGTTGTCTTAGAATCAGGACGAGCTACAATGCCAATGGTTAATCGGAATGTTTTACCTAATGTGCTACTTTTAAATGCAAGATCGGTTTTTAATAAGGACGAGTTAGCTGTGTTAATTGATCAACATAATTCTGACCTTGTAATGGTTACAGAAACTTGGCTAACGGAAAGTATTCCAAGTGAAACAGCGCAAATTCCTGGTTTAACTCTTATAAGAAAGGACAGAGATAGCGGCAGAGGGAAGTGGTGTGGAAGTATATGTACGCGATCATATTCCAGTTAAAGTTCGTAATGATCTGATACAAACGACTTTCGAATGTTCATGGATAACGATACGACTAAAATGGCTTCCTAGATTGATTTCCAAAATTGCTGTGGCATGCATTTATTTCTCTCCATCATTGTCATCAAGTGACCTTCAAAGTTTTTATGATTACTTTTGTTATTGTTGCGACAACCAGAGGAACAGCTATTCTTGATTTAATACTAACAAATGTAGCCACCTGGTATGACGATCCTATTGTTTTGGCTCCGATAGCTACATCTGACCATTGTGTTATTAAATGGCAATCTAAAGTGCAGGTTGCTAGCAAGGAAAAGAATATAATAAGATATATAGATCAAAGTAAGGCCACTCAGACAATCCAGTTTACAAGCTTTTAATGAATATTTAAAATGCTATGATTGGTCACCTGTTTTTAATGCTACATGTACGAATAGTAAAGCTGATTTGTTTCTAGAATTGACCAACAAGATGATTGATGCTTTTTTCCCAGAGAAAATCGTAAAACTACATGGGAACGCGGATAAGCCTTTTATAACTGGTAGAATCAAGCGTCTTTTAGCCAAACGAGATAAGGCATACAAGCAGGGTAGAATTGGATGTTTTAAAGCTCTACGTCGATTAATTTCATCTGAGATTTGTAAGGAGAAGAAATCGTTTTACGACGACAAAATTCGACCAACCCGTTGTTCTAATCCAAAAGCGTGGTGGAAGAACATCAATAAACTTGTGGGGAAAAGGAATAACAGGGTGAAATTATTAGATCCAGAAACCAACACCCCTGTGAATGATAAACGAACCGCTAATCATATGGGCTCATTCTTTGCGAGTCTTACAAATAATTTTCCATAGATTCGAAGTGAATGGATGTTATCTGGAACGTCTGATCCACTTCCTGTGATTGAATGTGCGAGCGTTGAAAATAAGCTTAAACATCTTAATGAGAGCAAATCACCTGGTCCGTATGATCCAACTATTAAATTAATTAAAATGTTCGCAAAATCATTCGCCATACCGTTGACTAACATATATTTAATGAATCGTTCGGATCTAGGACATTTCCGGATATATGGAAGAAGTACAGTTTATGTGCGGTTCCTAAAGTTATGCCTTGTTCCGGTGTGGATGAGTTAAGACCTATCGCACTAACAAGTGTGTTATCTAAGTTACAAGAATCCTATGCTGTCGAGTGGATCCATGAAGATGTACGAGATCAGTTAAATCCTTTTCAATTCGGTGGCCTTCTTGGTGGATCAGCAGTTCTGGCTCTTGTCAACCTCTTGCACAAATGGTATAAGGCCATGGAGGTCCGGGGTAAGATTGTGCGAATAATATTCCTAGATTTCCGTAAGGCGTTTGACTTGATTGAACATAATGCTCTGTTGGAGAACTTCTCGAAAATTGGTCTCCGCCCGGCTCTGATTGCGTGGTTGGGATCTTACTTATGTAACCGATCGCAAACTACCAACTATGGAAACGAATGTTCTGATGCTGAGTTCTCCAGGGAAGCAAAATTGGCCCTATAGCCTTTATCGTTCATATTAATCAACTACCGTTAACAACACGTCGATATAGGACTACCCCTGATATACCTTATCAGAAGTAATCGATGTTTCCAATCATATTTCAGGCCATCCTATTGGTAACTCTCAAACCAATGTAGAGAGTGTTTTACAATTTGCACGAGAACAACATATGGAACTTAACGCCAAAAAATGTAAGGAAATGCAGATTGATTTTCGTACGAATAAAACAGATATCCATCCTATCTACATCGCAGAGCAAGCCATGGATAAGGTCAGTTCATATAAGCTCTTGGGGGCCTGGGGCTATGGGTTGATGATGACCTAAAATGGAACATCAACACTGCCTATTTTACAAAAAAGGCAGCTATAAGCGCCTATACTTTTTAAAGGTCCTGAAAAGCTATGGTGCTCCTACGAATGATTTGAAAACATTTTTTGTTGCGGTAATAAGATCAACCCTCGGATATGCATGCCAAGTTTGGAATGGGAACTTGACGAAAGAACAAAGTGGGGATATTGAGAGAATTCAAAAGCGTGCCCTTAGGATAATCTACGCTGAGTATGATTACGAGAAATTATTACAAAATGCCGGCCTAAAGTCCCTTAGAGAACGCCGGGATGACTTGTGTGTTGACCTAATTAAAAATATGTCCAAATCAAGTCATAAGCTGCATATTAGTCTTCTTCCAAAAAAAATCGGACACATGAGAGAGAGAGATACCAGAAAAAATGAACAAAGCTATTATAATTATATGTATAAAACTGAAAGATTTAAACATAGTCCAATAGTTTCCGCTATTGAACAGTATAACTTGAAGCTTAAAACCATTTACTCCAACTGATATTTAGTAAATTTTTATTGATACAGAAATTTTAGTATATTGTATTTATTTATATAGTTATACTGATAAGTAAATTATCATGTTATTAACAGTGCATGCAGTAACATTAGAATATTGACTGTATTTTTTAATATTATTGAAATTTAGATCTTGTAAACATATTGTAATTTAGCTTTGTTAGCTATTGAATATGAAATAAACCATTATTATTATTATTATAAATGTTGGTACTCCACTGTACAAAGTTACTCTCCAGTTAAAATAATTGTGGTGTCAATGAAAACTGATACGCAGTCAACCATACGACATTACGTTATTGATGAGTTTACGGTAGAGCTATAAGTCAGTTCAAAAATTTTGACATGCATGCATGTGAGATGGATAAAGAACAAATTTTCTTATTACAAATTTTTCTCTTATCCAATGTTTCATATATTGTTGTAGGGTCTTAAAGTGCCACTACGATGAAAATTCATCCCCGTTTTTGAGGGTCGAAAGTGATCATCGATGTAAAAAAAACAACTAAAAAATGGTATTTTGAAGTCAGTATTTTGAGCTCTGAAATCACTATTATTTAGTCCACCATTACTAAAAACGTGTTCCAAAGTGAACCCGCAATTTAAAAAGGTAATATTGTTTATGACGTCAGATTCTCAATGCTACTTGTTTTCTTAGAGAAGTAGATGAAATGTTCAGCCTTTTGTAGTGTAGTGACTAGTGAGTATGAGTGGTTGAGCGAGTGTGACGTATTGCATGAGGACATGTGAGTTAGTGATGTATATAGAAAGAGCGGGAGAACACGTGTATTAAGAGAGCAGAGAGAAAGTTTGAGTGAAATAAAACAAACGGTTTCGTAAAAAAACAACACTAGTGGAGTTTCTCAATACATAACACCTTTCAGACGAAGAGTTTGAATAAACGACTTTGATTTACTTGAAGAATTAGCGATGTGGTGAGAATTTGACGTCACTTCGTTACGCTGGTCAGGAACATGAACGATTAATGGCGGACATAACAACTCCAGATTCGGAGTCAGAAAAATAATACTTGCCATCGTCTAATCGCAAAACGGTTTCGACCGAGTAATATTTAGCAGCTCTGCTTTACAAATACGTAAAAATATCGATAGGTAAAAATTTGATCGTAGTGGCTTTAAAGAGATAGGTTACTAAAGGAATGGATAACAAATAGCGCCATTTGCAAATTTTACGTCAGAGCGGAGTTACGCGCAAAAAAATTATGGCTAAAAGAGATGACTGAAAAGGACCTTTGTTTTTGTCTGGTCTTTGTTTCGTTAGGTTAGGGTTAGCTACGGTTAGGTTTAAGGTTAGGATCAAGGAATTATGATTGAGATTAGTACATGTGGTTCTATAAAATTTGAAGGACCTTTCATTGAGTCACCCTTTAGCCTTCGTTAATATACATGCCTGCTGTATAGTGAACGTGCGTGGGAGAGCTTGGATCGAGTAGACAGACGATACATGGACGATCGTCAAGCTTGTATCCTCAGAAAAATGATTGACAGGAATCAAACCTGCAACCTTCTGATTGCCGTTGAGACGCTCTAACCATTGAGCCACCGAGAAATGGACTTAATGGAGTGATTGATATACGAACTGCCTATGCGGCAGTCACTATATATTCCTGTCTGGGACTCAGAATCATTTTTCTGAGGATACGAGCTTGACGATCGTCCATGTATCGCCTTTAGCCTTCACCGCGCAAAATATCCTAAATCGTTTTAAATGAGGACAGGCAATTCGAACGCAACGTGTTGCGAATCCGTTTTAGTTTAATTCATCATGGAGCTAATTCGCATCTGATACGATCTTTGTTTGGACAGGGCTATTGTCCATTGAAAATGTATTCATTCAAGTAAGAATGCTTCGAAGTTGAACAGTAATAGCATAATTGCCTCGGTAATTATTTTGTTCTGGCTTGGCGATTTAATCTGCAATTCGCCCTCTAACCAGGCAAATTTCTAATTTTGCCGACATTAACATGCATGAGCATTGAGCAAACATCTAAACAATACTCTTTTACACAACAAAGAAATGTAGACAGTTACAGCAATGCAAACATTAATATTCTCTTCACATTTTCACTCAATATTAAATCTTTCATAATGGCATTCTTTTATATTCATTTAAATTAGCCAACGAGGCCTGCAAGGCTAATTTGGACTAATTTGAATGTTTATACTGGGCGTCTATGGTTTCACGGAACACTTCTAACAGTGCATTACAAATTTATTTACCTTGTCGTCAATCATGGTATTACAAATACCATGACATGTCGGGAAATTAGTGATTCTCAAGCCTCGCGGGATTACTAATTTCCCTCTTATCATGGTATTACTTATAATAAGGGGGAATTCTCATGTCAACATACAGTATAATTAAGCTTCCTTTATTTTGGTCATTATATCTCCGTTATCTTTAACAAAAAGGGTTATAAATAATTTCCCATAATACTAGTATTTACTATAACTATCAGTCACGATATCTAGTCACCAGGTTCACACGGATGACGCAACAACATCAGCACTGTTGTGGGTAGTCAGGGGCGAACACTTGCCGGGGTTCGTTGCCGTAGACCCAAAAGCGAAAGTTTTCCTTTTTCAGCTACACGAACAGCCCGCAGAATATGACGCTATATAGACAAACGACAGAATGTTAGAGGCTGCAGTGATCTCGAAAGACTGGATCGAGCAACTATTGTGCAGAAAATAAATCCGGAAGTTATATAGTTCTACAGTGTGTATAAAAAAAACCTGAAGAAAACGGTCTTATACTCCTGGGAAATTAAAAACACGATATTAATACACCTGGGAAATTAAGATAACTTGTAAACGTATGAAGGAGCATAACTGCAAAGAAACATGTTAAATATATTAACGTTTCTTTGCAGTTATGCTCCTTCATACGTATATCACACATACGTAGATATATACATATCAGTATACTCACAATGCTAAACTAGTTAAATGAAATAACTTATTTTTACTCACCAAGCTCACTCGCAGCGAATTCCTAGTTAGCTTCACTGAATTTAACTGCTTAGACGACAGTTTGGCTGGCATTTCTTCCTTGACCGTTGACACGTAGTTGTTCGACATATATAGATTTCACTTTTCTTTCAGTTTCGAGTTTCTCTTCTCGCGGCCTGAGAGTGCCAAAGAACGACTTGCGTTTGAGCTGCCCTTTTATAGCCTACGCTAAAATTGCTAATAGATTCACGACTCAGACAAACAACCCGAAGTGTGTATAAAAAAAACTGAACCCTTTATACTCCTGGGAAATTAAAAACACGGTCTTAATACACCTGGGAAATTAAGATAACTTGTAATCGTGTGAAGGAGCATAACTGCAAAGAAACATGTTAAATATATTAACGTTTCTTTGCAGTTATGCTATCTTAATTTCCCAGGTGTATTAAGACCGTGTTTTTAATTTCCCAGGAGTATAAGACTGTACAGGGTGTATAAAAAAAAACGCGACCTTTAGAAATTAACCTGTTGTTG
Organism: Chrysogorgia sp. JL179-B06; assembly: GCA_035772405.1. Taxonomy (NCBI): domain Eukaryota; kingdom Metazoa; phylum Cnidaria; class Anthozoa; order Scleralcyonacea; family Chrysogorgiidae; genus Chrysogorgia; species Chrysogorgia sp. JL179-B06. The sequence continues at coordinate 4,932,648 of JAYKKM010000437.1, read as the reverse complement.
TTAAGCACAAGATTTTATGCTCCTGGGAATTTTAAAATAGCTTCTAATCGTATGAAGGAGCATAATTGGATAACAAATTGTCAAAGTACTAATTAGTCATATCAACAGTTCGAATAAAAATGGTTCAACTGACCACAGAGCAACGCTGAGTTTTTACATTGAGTAAGTACATTGAATTTCGGTATAATGTAAAACAGTAAAAACTCGTTTCTCTGTGGTCAATTGAACCATTTTTATTCGAACTAATTAGTACTTTGACAATTTGTTATGCAGTTATGCTCCTTCATACCATTAGAAGCTATTTTAAATTCCCAGGAGCATAAAATCTTGTGCTTAACAACAATAGGTTAATCTCTAAAGGTCGCGTTTTTTTTATACACCTTGTACAGTGTGTATAAAAAAACTGAACCTGCATAAAATTAATTATTATTTGCTCAGAGGTGTCTAGGGCTTTCAAACTACTACAATACTGTTTTTATGCCGGTTCAGTTTTTTTTGATACACACTGTATTACCTAAAATTAACAGGTTTTGTGATTGGCTGGAACAAAAGTGGTTAGGGTTAGGACATTGGTTTCTTTTTGGTTGATTCTATTGTTTTATTCAGTTTTAATCATCTGATCACAAAACTTGTTCGTATAGGTAGTTGCAGGTAACCGAAACAAGGAACACTTGGAGAAGCAATTCCAAACTTCTTAATATAAAAAGATACTGACTGGTAAAAAGATACTGACGTTTCGATTGGAGCCCTTCATCAGAGTAAGAGGAGATGAAATAAAATAAATAGGGCTTATACAGTATATATATATATATATTAATATCACGTTTGCGAGTTTTCCCTTTGTCTTAACGGGTTGATTTAATCACTAATACACCCGATTGAAGTTGTATTAGAACTAATACGACCGCGGCAAACCGTGACGACAGGTAGTATTACACTAATACGACCTATGTAAAACGTCCTGCCATCTCGAAGTATGCAAAGACTGCCGCACCCTTTCGGGAAAACTCGCAAACGTGATATTACAAAGTAATATCATGAAATGAGGCGTATTAGCTATTAAACCGCGCCCGCTCGATGAGGGTCATTTAGTAAAATTCCCGAGGGCCGAATTTTACTAAATGAACCTCATCGAGCGGGCGGTTTAATAGCTAATACGCCTCATTTCATAATATTACTTATAAATATATGTCAAAAGGGTGTGGAAACTAATAATTAATGAGATGCAAAAATTTTAAACATTTGCTATTTTTCAACCATCTCCGCTGTCAACAATCGAATCGTTCCGGCAGGACATAAAGAATCAACAACAATGGCAAATAAATGATGGAGCGATTGTCTTCCCACCCGGCGAACATTTTTGGCATATGTGCATGTTGAAAGCATGATCCACAACAACGCCAGCAGATCAACGTTAGCCTGCGAGCAGGCTCTAGATCAACGTCGAAATTCACGTCTTTCTACATATATAAATCCTATAAAACGTCCTTCCTTAAATAATATGCCTGACTCTTAAATCATTTTACCAGATTTAAAGATTATTTTCGGAGACAACCGAACTTTACTGAACATACTTGATACTTTGAATGACGATAAGAAGAAGAGCTGGCCAGAATACTTTACGTTCCCAGGCATTTTGCAATGGCCCTGGGATCGGCTGGTTCATTCTATAATCTGATTGGCTTGTCATAAAACGCAATTATTCAGCCGAGTATAATTTATTCATCTAAATCTGAATGCTGTCTTTTGAATGCTGAATTTTACAGCAAATTAGAAGTGATAGCTTTCGCTAAATTGGATATATGCTTCTTCATACCTTTTGTAAGATATAACCATGGATGTATGGTGGATTATTAACTTTGTTAGCTGCTTTTATGCCTACGAATGCTGACATGAACAACTCTGAAGAGCATTGAACATTTTTCAAGTCAACAAAGTAGACAAAGCCACCAGGTTGTGTTTAGGGTAGTATGGTATATATAATTCATATATCACACAATACTGAATAATATGTATTTTATTTATATTGCAAAAAAATTACTAAATAAATTAGAAAAACTTCAAAATAATTTGGCCGATTTCAGTTGAGTTTGTAACCGCTCTCCAAACATCTGCTCAAGCATGTTTTGTTTTTACTATCTCCAAGGCCTGCAACTCCCGGTATATTGAAGTAAAAAGATTTATAAGAAACTTCACCCGACGAAAGACGTCACATAGACTATCGGTAGTAAAATTCGAAATTAAAATCAGCTGTTATTTCTAATTTTCTAAAATAAAGCATTATCGTAAGAGTTAAGGTTAGTATTAGGTTGAGGGTTAGGGACCGTTCATTATTTATCGGAGGGTGCGGGGGGGGGGGATGGGTGAGAAATAGCCAAACTTTTTTTTTTCTGGTACCCCCAAGCAAAGTTAAAAAATTTGGGAGCCCCCCCCGCGCCGCTAATAATACCTTGAAATATTTACGTTTTTTTCTTTTTTTCTTCCAGCTCGTTCCCCAACAAATTGTTAATTTTTCCCCGACAGGGGGGCTATGCCACCCTCTGGCACCACCCCATACAATTAAGGCTATTCTGTATGATTTTACCCAATAAGAAACATTTGTTTGTATAATAATGTTAATAATTAATAATGGTAAACTTTATTTACGCTCTGGCTGACTAGGCCTCTAGCAATACATACTTATATAATAAAAATAGATACAAGTTCATTTCAATATTCATTGAATCTTATTTTTCGAACTGTATTACGAAAAGACTGCAGAGTATTTAAAGATCGTACTGTATCTGGTGGTATAAGAAATAGATTTCAAAGACTCTTATCATCAAAGACTCTTATCATCAAAGACGAGATCAAAGACTCTCATCCTTGTTTATTAAAAGTTCAGGTCCCCCCATTTTCTCAACCACCCCCCCGATAAATAATGAACGGTCCCTTAGTGTTAGGACTATGTTTTTAAATTAGGATACTCATGAAACGTCAGCCGAACTTTGGAATCTCTTGAGAAGATTTGTAAAATATCTTGTCGTCCGAAAATTTCATCTTCATATTATCTTTCCCCCTGCTAAAGTTAATTACTATTTACAGGAAATGACGTCAAAGTAGGAACACGCAAAGACATTGCACATTGATTCAACAGTGAAATACAAAGAAAGTTTGACAATTGAGCGGATTTTGTCTAGTAAACAGGTCTGTTAAAAGTTCAGAGCTACAAACGTTCTTTGTATTTCACCAATTTAAATGTGCATCTATAAATTGGCCTTTGTGGCCTCGTTTGTACGACAGCAATTCAAAAGAATCTTTGCTTCCTAACGAGGTTTATATGCACATAAAAGAATATTGGTAAGCATTATGAAAGACGTCTATGTCCTTGCGTGTCCCTCCTTTGACGTTATTTCCTGTGAATAACACATAACAAAGTAACACGTAACCTGGTCCCTTCTTATCTCTCGGAGGAATTTTCCAGAAGGGACAGAGCTCATGATCACAATATTAGGGGTAATCATGTTAATTTAAGTATTCCCAAACCCATAATGGAGCAGTTGCCTGGAATTCTATACCTATATCGAAATAAGACTTTTAGAAAACATTGAAATTTTTAAAAGCAAATTGACTTTTTAACAATATTTAAATATAGTACTTTGCTGTATTATTTTAGTATATATAGTTAGTATATAATTAGTTTAGTATAGTATATAGTTAATTTTTATGATATTAAATGTAAATTATAGTTCTTAAAATTTTTATCCAGTTGTTATATGTATGTAATTTTTAACTTGTACACGGCTCTCTGGAAGAGCATATTTTATGAAGAGACCCCCGTGTTTAAATAAAGTTCATTCATTCATTCAATAGTAAATCAACTTTAGCATGAATATACGTATCGCGATTCCCGCAAAACGCAAGATTTACCGCACCTTCCCGCGCGAATGCGCGTGGTTCTCGCGGGATTTTTGGTAGGGATAATACACCTATCAAAAATCCCGCGCGACCATGCGCATTGATGCGAGAAGGTGCGGTAAAATCTTGCGTCTTGCGGGAATCGCGATACGTGTATTATATTTCTTCTTGATAGAACCTGAAGAATACGAATAAATAAAATCCCCAAACACCGGATATTTTAACAATTTAGCGAGTCTTCAGCGCAGGCAGATCCACCTGAAATAACATCAGGTGGATTAGTGTGCAGGCTTAATTTCCGGCCTTCGCGGACTAGCACTTTAGGTTTTGAACATTTGTGAGTTGCGTTACAGATAGCTGTACGGTAAGTCTATTAAAGATACTTATTTTAACATGAGTTACCGACAAGTGAGAAGTGATGTTGAGTGTGATACTGTTGTTGACTACTTAACAGTTAAGACAGTTAACTTGTTATTTTACGACACCATAAAATGTTGAAATATGAATGACATACAGGTCGTCACAACATATATGTCATTGTGTATGTTATTAAAAACCTCTCTCACAGTCTCACTTGACTGTTAATGTTATCTTTGAATGATTGCTTTAAGGCTTTCCTTTATAGTAATTGAATGTATATTCTAATAATGTATGTTTACGGACCTGTACGTCATTCATATTTCAACATTTTTCTTTACTTTTTATATAGTGAATCGTTTGTGAGTTTATTGCGTGATATATTTGGCTGTACAGGAGCTTACTGAAAGAACGTGGTAGGTCTATTAAAGATACGAATTTTAACACGAAATACCTTAATGTACTACGTGATATAAAGAGAATTAGAGATTTTGACTTTTGTATTTGTCGAAATGGCGTGAAAGTATGACGTACGTACAGACGGTCTGTATGTTAAACTATTAAAGTGCCGAAACAGCCCTTTCGTATTTTAGTTATCTGTATAGAGGATCAAAAAATAGCTGATAAGTTATTTTACAGTTTTTGATTTGGACTTTTCGTTTAGAAGATATTTTGCATCCAAATTAAGAAATGTAAAGCAAATTATAATAAAAACAAGACGCCCGCTAGGCGTTAACTCGGGGCTTGTTGAAAGACATTGTAAGCAAATTCAGTGATTTGAATTCAATATACACAAATCTATAGTTGTAGGTACAATGGTACATATAATGATACAGCTGTCAGTGCAGGGATGGTTAAATTTTCCATCATTGCAAACCCATAACATAGTGTTGGCCAACGGCTTTGATTATATGAAAGTGAGTTGGCTCAGTATCCAATATAGTCTGCCCTGCCAAATGAGCCATCCTGTTTGCTGACCTAATCCAGTTCTAGTCAACAGGGTCAGCCTGGCAAGCGAGCCGGCCTGTGCTCATGTAATAACAATTTATATGGTCAGTCTGGCAAACAGGTTCAGTTTGAGCAAGCATTAAATCAGTTAATCTTTTTCTCAGTGTATAAGGCATGGCAGTAAATCAAACCATTTAGCTGGCAGTAGCAAGGTCAAACAACAACAAACTCTTTACTCCTTGATCTTGATAGTTGGTATGGGTGTCAGAGATTTATATAATGTGTGTTCATTTGTAAGCATTTGTGTACAATAATACATGTATGAACAATCGATACAAACTTACTGATAACCCAGAACATTTTGGAGTCTCATTTAAGCTTACAGGTAAAATATCGAGTGAAACAGGGTTACTCAATGGCAACAATGAGTGTCAGAGATTTATATACTGTACGTTCATTTGTAAGCATTCACATATAATATGAACAATCGATACAAACTTACTGATAACCCAGAACATTTTGGAGCCCCATTTAAGCTTACAGGTAAAATATCAAGTGAAACAGGGTAATTAATTCGATAGCAACATTGCATACTTTAATAATAGTACTTGGTATACAGTATATGAACAATAAACTGTAGCATCGACTTTATTTTGTATAATTACATAACAATAAACAATACAGGCAACATAGCTTATAAAAATATTACAGTTACCTCAGAACAGTTAACATATTTCCATACAACATTCATATGTTGAGTCTCATATTAAATTATTAAACATTTAGTAAGACAAAAAGCGTATGGAAACATATAATTTGATCGAGTACAGGTTCTTGAAATCGTAGACCAACCCGTTTCAAAAGCGATCTGGATTGTGAGCGTATATAAGATCAAGATACTTGCCAGCCACATCAAAGATTTTCAGTGAAGAGCACTTGAAGAAAGGTGTCAGATCAGATGAGTAAATAAATCACAAATATGGCTGGCGCATTGAGATGTTTTCAAAGATGTTTTCAGTTTCGCAAAGGTGAAAAGCCTGGGTATGAGGTTGATCGGGATGATGCAATAATTAGCCTCCCTAAAAACGACTGCGGGGGCAAATTTTTTTTTGGGATCACTTCACTGCGCATGTATAGTAATCCCACATTCATAGTCTCGCTCACTAGTTTACTAATTTAGTCAATAATGATGCAATAATTGCCATTTCGCCCGAGTAAAAAGCAGATTCTGGAGTCTGGAAACTAGGTTGTGACGTCATTTAAGAGATGAGTCCAGGATCTTCTAAACAAACGAGCTCCATTCCCAGATTATACTATAAAAGTTATCGTTTACGTTGAACTATTCAATCATGCCAGACAGATACGCAGTGTATGGATGTTCTAATTTAAGCGATTTTGAAAGAAAAAATGTCTGGCCATCGTATTCCTTACTTGAACGATTCTTTACTTGAACCTTGAACGATACGCGGACAGTAAACATGAATATCACATAGAGATCTTGCAGTGTGTTTAATACAGTGTTTACAACTAGTTCCCCGAGGCAAAACACACATTCATCTCTTAAATGACGCTACAGTGTGGCTCGTTCCAGGCCTTTCTAATTTGCGGCTTTTTGATATAAATAGCAATGTTTAAAGAGTGATATCTTCCAAACAAAAAGTCCAAATTAAAAACTGTATATTAACTATCACGTCTATCGGTTACCTTTTCATCCTCTATACAGATAACTAAAAAACGAAAGGGCTGTATAGGCACTTTAATTTATTATATGTCTTGACTCGTGAGTGCTCTTAACGCAGCTTTTCTACAGTGTGATTGATTCCTGAGTAGTCTTTACAAATCAATAAAGACCTGTCATTACAAAACAACTGAAAAGTTTTAAAAAATTGCGGGAAAAATGAGGAAATGTGAGAAATTTAAAACTAAAGAACATGATTAAAGGGTCGACCCCTGCGGACCAAGTGGCATTTGTCAAAGCTTGCAAATGATGTTAAAAACCATATAGTGGGGCCAAAAATGCAACAAATACCCACCCCCAGGAGATAATTGGGCAATACAATCATTCAGACAAAAGCAGCAATGTTTTTCATAAGGAATTTTTTCATTTGCAAAGAAAACGCAATTTTGTCAATAAAAAATGCATGAAAAAGCATACTCATGATTCAGAACCAGGAAAGAAAAATATGTCAGTAATAAGAACATATACATAATACTACCAAGTTTTTCAAGTAATCTAAAACCTAAACAGTTTACATAAGAGTACAGTGTATCACACACTTACACTGTACATAATAATAATAATAATAAGCTTTATTTACTCAGGGTAACTCCATCAGTCAAATGACTGTTCTCCCTGGAGACCCTGATTGACCTAACTAAATACATGAGTAATTTATAATTAAATATAACATGAAATTAATTACAATAAGTTGTTAAGAATTATAGTTTAAAATACAACAATGAAAATTTAAATTATTATGAGTAGGACTAAGCAGTAAACACGACTAATTAATTGGTATTAATGTAAGCACTTTTAAATGCTGCAAGAGAATTTGCATTTTTAACATCAAATGGAAGTAAATTCCAAATTTGTGCTGATGAGTATCTAAATGTTCGTTTTAGATTATTTGTCTTTGGCTTAGGGAGAACAAAATTCTCCTTTTTTCTAGTGTTATAGGTGTGTCTATCCATATGACGAACAAGATTAACATTTACACCCTCTGATTCCATATTTAAACATTTGTACATAAGTATGGCTTTATGTAAATGTCTTCTCTTCTCTAGCTTACACCAATTCAGGTCTGACAGTACTTCATCTGAAGGTGTCATAATATCCCGATTAATATCACACTTACATATCTTTGTTCTATAAAAACTAGGCACATTAAATCCTATAAAAAGACGCGTTAAATCGAGCGTGATAAATCGCTGAACCATGCGACAGTAGGGTGATCCTTATTTTATTATTTTTTTATTTTGTATATAAAGTCTCACCCTCTTAAATGGTTCTAATTGGGTTAAAAATGCTATGTGTAAAATTGTATTAAAAACTATTGTTAACTAGACTGTTCGATTTTAAAGGAAATACACAAAACAATAATATAATTGACAAAAAGCCCAATGAATTAGCTGTCTACATTTTCTTTAAAACAATATGTCCTCTCTTTCTTCTTGACCATGCTCTCGACCCAGTCTTTTCTCTCGGCCGTAAACATTTTAGCATAAATTAACATGAACATGAATATATTATAATGCTTCTTAACAACTATTGATATTTAGAAGTAGCTCAAGGACCCTGAAATTTTTACTATAGTATCGCAATGAGAAAAATCAGCCAAATTGTCCAATATGCTATAAGTCCTCAGGGGAGTGTCGGATTGGTCTAAAAATCCATTAGTGAGTAGTTTAGACCAAAGATAACCAAAGATAACTGTATAACCAACTGTACCAACTGTAACAACTGTTTACTGTAACTGTAACTTTAACTGTATTACCAAAGATATAGGGCTCCAAAGTTCTTAAAATTCTTATTAGTTAATCAAGTTTGGAGCCCTATATCTCGGAAACCATACATTTTTGGCTATACGTTTGTCTTAAAGTCAAATAGGAAACCAGGTCTAAACTACTCACTAATGGCTTTTTAGACCAATCAGACACTCCCCTTTGGACTTATAGCATATTGGACAATTTGACTGATTTTTCTCATAGGGATACTATACCGTATATCTCGGTGTATAAGTCGATTTCCTAGGACTAAAAATTGATGTCAAAAACCCGACCTCGACTTATACGAAGGGTCATGAAATCAGAGAACGATAGACTAGTACCCAGTCCTAAATGAGCCAATCGGCTTATTGCTAGTCTTTGTGTCTGTCAATCGACACGTGCTACAACATTGACATGCCGTTATAGTAAAACGAAGAAATCAAATTAAAGGTTGTAGACTTTGCCAAAAACTCAAACAACTCTGCTGCTGGGCGTAAGTATGGCGTTTACGAAAAGCTTGTTCGAGACTGGTGAAAACAACAAGAGAAAATTCAGAAGTTACCGAGGACAAAATGTGCTGATCGTGGATCGAATTGCCACTCGCCGAAACTTTGTTTGTAATATCCATTTCTTTATAAGACTAGCGCATACTATTATATATAGTAAGTTGTAACTGTAGGTTCGATTAAAAGCGTATTTATTTGTCCGTAAAATACTTCCATTTTCTTTTTTAAAGATTCGTTGTATTACGCTATTGTTATTAAAATTTATGTGAATATTATTCTGTGTCTGCTACAAGTAACTATTTGGGGACTCGACTTATACACAGACTATCCTAAAAATCACAGTTTTTTACCCAAAAAATAGGGGGTCGACTTATGTGCCAGGTCGACTTGCACGCCAAGATATACGGTAGTAAAAATTTCAGGGTCCTTGAGCTACCCCCTAAATATCAATAGTTTTTAATACAATTTTACACACAGCATTTTTAACCCAATTGGAATCATTTAACAGGGTGAGACTACACAAAATAATAAATAAATAAAATAAGGACCATCCTAATGCGACAGCTATAAGTAAATGGCAAGCAAAAACCCTCTAATTCCCCGGTCTCCGCAGCACATTTTTGCAACAAATCCCTTGGCACACTGGGTTCCCCAGGGGTCGACCCCACGGGATGGCTGCTGATACCCGCATTGTGTATTTCCAGAAAAAATCCATAACCCGGGTGGGGGGTCAGAGTCGTCTTAATTTTCCAGATGGTCATCGAAGTAGTCAGTAGTCACATATTTGGTAAAATATCTTTCTACTGATTGTACATTTAACGCAGTGTAACAAGATAGAACATGTTTTGCTGTGTCGCAGTCTTTATATTTTAGATATTACGGCCTGTAATTACTACCAATAGTCGTCAATGCAACTATTAAATCTTTGTCCTTGGCGACGAATATATGCAGACGAATATATATATATATATATATATATATATATATATATATATATATGCAGACTTTATAGTCTCCACGTTTGCACCATGTTAGCGACTGGAAGGAATTAAAAGATTCAAGGTGATCAACAATTGCCAGTTTTGTCTTGTACTTGCTCTGAGAAATGAGTAAAATCATGTTGACTAAGTTGGTTTACTTTCCAAATGTCGACTTCAAACCGCAACTCATCACATTGTTGATGTCATTAATGGCGGTTTAACACAACAAACCGTGGGGGCACTATTTTTCAGAAAAACCGCGAACTTATTCTTGCTGTCAAGTACATGTAGCAGGCTTTTGTAAGCTGACTTTGAATTTTATTTAAATTCGAAGTGGCGTTGTTCATACTCAAGAGTGTTTCTCTCCATAGTTTTTGTGGACGACCGAAATTTCGCAAGTATATGAGCTGATGAGCAGGACAATGTGTGCCTATCACGTGGGTTAGTTCCTCTGCCTCTTGTTTAAGGTGCTTCGTTGAGTCCAAGCAACATTGATAGCACCTTGAATTTCGCTAGATTTGAATGTTTTCAACGTGTTGCTCTTACAAATATCCTCCGCTTTCTTGTTCGAGAATGTGCGGTAGACTGTAGTGTTGCGTTAATTGCCTGTGCTCTCGTTAATTTCGCTTGCGCTGAATATCTTGATCTTTGTGTATTCTGTGTCTTAGTGTCTATACAGAAAGAACCCTATTCTGTTACATTGCACTGCATTTTAAGACGATTTGCTGCTATTCCCTGCTATGCTATTCGCATTTTTAAATTACATTGAAGTTTCGGAAATTCCATGGGTGGGGGGGGGATGTCAATGTTTGACTGGAAAAAGTAAATTCCCGAGGGGTGGGGGGGAGGGGGGTACTGGACAAATTGCCTTCCGTGGGGGGTTATGGATTTCTTCTGGAAATACACATTGACAAAATTATCATGTCCTTGGTCTTTTTGCACAGACTTTGCTCCTTCGTTGCTCAGTCTGTACTGAAAGGCAGCAGGCAGAATCATTTTGCCATAAAGACCTCCTGCTATGTCAATAAGTTATTTAACAATATACACATATCATGTGTCAGTGTGACAGACTGTACACCATTTATTTTTATAATAATAATAAAAGCTTTATTAAGGGTAAAATATGTATGACAACCATGGGCTGGTTTACATGATGCCTTCAACATTTTGCATTTCCTATACCTATACATGTATATACTGTGGATCTTCAATAAATAATAGAACAATGGTTTTGTCATGGTAATAAATTTGAACAAAGCTTTAAAATACATAGAAACCATGGTGAAATGGTAAATATTTCTTACAGTATAATAACTGATTGAAAACACCCATCAATATATTATCAAACATGGTAATATGTATATGATGATATTGATAATATATTAGTAGGGGTTTTCAAAAAGTTCTTATAAGAACTATTTACCATTTCACCATCGTTTCTACATATTTTAAGGTGGTCGTCTTATACCACAAAAAACATATATATTTGAGCAAATTTTTGAATTACCCGTACCAATCCCATAAATTAAATGGTTAACCATATTAAAATAGATAATTGAAAGAATTATTTCGATTGCAAAGATAGAAATGTTGAAAATTGAACAAATTTCAAGGCTGGAAAAACGAATATTTTGCTTTGATTTCCATGTATGTATATTTTTTCCCTCACCACCCCTCCCTGAATGAATTTTTATTGTTTTTAAAACATTAAGAGTGACTTGATTGTTGCGTGGCTATAGTCATGTGAATGTTGGCGAGGACATCATTAAGACCAATGACCCAATCCCTGGTCCTGTAAAATAATTTACGGGATACTTTGACTTTGTTGCTAATGAGGGAGGCTGTGACAGTAGGAAACTGGTAGCGCCTGCCATGCCATTGTTGTAAAACATAAACACGATTCGGTTGATTAGTGATTAAATGCCCCTCAAGCCTCGGGAGGTTTAGTAGAAGTCCCTCGGGCTTCGCCCTCGGGACTTCAACTAAACCTCCCTCGGCTTTCGGGTCATTTAATCACTAATCAACCTCAAAGCCATGCTATTACTTATAAATATTGTTCTAAGATGAAAGGGAAGACTGTTCCACAATCTTGGTGCAGCGACTTCAAAAGCCCTTAGACGGTACATCTAACAGTTTCTGAGAACTAGATCGTAATGAGCGAGAATGAATCCTATAGCTTAAAAGGTTAGAGATGTAGTCAGGTGCCAATTAGCCATTAAGACCTTTATAAACGAGTAGAATGATATTTCGGAAGGCCAAACAGTAGTGCATTACAATTGTCCAGCTTAGAGCTGATAAACGCATGAAGCAAGGTTTCTGTCGTATTTTGATCCAGTAGCTTTCTAATCTTACCAATGTTCCTTAGGTGATATTAAGACGACTTACAGATCGCTGCAATATGCTCATTTAAGCTCATACAGCTATCAAAAACCACCCCCAAGTTTCTAGCTGAAGGTTTGGGAGTAATCTTCTCATCACCAACTTGTACGAAATCCAGAACAGGTTCAGGACAATACTTACATGTAGAACTAATGACAATGAGTTCGGTTTTATCTTGATTTAGTTTGAGATCGTTATTCACCATCCAACAATCTATGTCTCTAGCGCAGTCTTCAACTCTAGACTTCACAAACTGAAGATCTTCATAGGAGTCAAGCATAGGAGTCCGTCTTGAAAGTCACATATAATATAATATATCTTCTCCAATATAAAATATAAAACAACAACATGACAATATCAACAAGAACACTCAAGAACATTTTATACATACATTTCTGTTGGAGATGAACTAAAATAATTGAATTATGTTCAATTGTTATGAAATAGTAACAGTTTTAGTATTCAGACTGCCAGACCTTTATTATGGCTCCTATGTCAATAGGAGACAAATGTTGTTTGTGACTAAATAGTTATTCCAGGTTTTTATCATTATTATTTATCTAGTTATCATGTTTATAAAAGTATGCTCTTTTCACCATGGTTGTCATATCTTGGTAACCATGGCAACAATGTATTGCAATAATTTTATTTTTAGTCAGAGTAACTCACTCATGAACCAGGTATAAGTAGATTTTAATTATATTAAAAAGAAAAAAGGAAAACATTTTTGGTTTATAGGACCCTCTTTCAAATTTATTTCCATGGTAACAAAATCGTTCTATTTTTAAAAGTGTTACAATGGTAGTCAGTCAGTGACTTGAATAAATTGGTGATGCTACTATGTGACTTCGCTCTTGTAGAAATCGAATTCAGTTAATAAGAGAATGTGCCAGTTTGGATATCGCTCCTAAGGATATTCTTAAACAGATTTCAATGAGCAGGGCTCAACACACGTTGGTCATTGAGAAAGCTTTTATGTCAGATAACATCAATAAGTAAGAAAGTAGATTACATCTCTTGACATCTTTAGTGTGAGAGTTGACAACATTCTTCACAGTTGGCAGAACAACATTGTTAACGCCTGTTGACAACATTGTTCATGGTTGGCAGAACAACATTGTTAACGCCTGTTGACAACATTGTTCATATAGTTGGCAGAACAACCTTGTTAACGCATGTTTACAACATTCTTCATAGTTGGCAGAACAACATTGTTAACGCTTGTTGAGAACATTGTTAACGCATATTGACAACATTCTTCACAGTTGGCAGAACAACATTGTTAACGCATGTTGACAACATTCTTCATATAGTTGGCAAAACAATATTGTTAATAGTTGGCAGCACATTGTTCATAGTTAGCAGCCCAACATTGTTAACGCATGTTGACAACATTCTTCATATAGTTGGCAAAACAACATTGTTAATAGTTGGCAGCACAACATTGTTCATAGTTAGCAGCCCAACATTGTTAACCCCTGTTGACAACTTGCAACAGGTTGTGCGCCAGCGAATCTATCATGTAAGGGTCAATGGTCATGTAAGGGTCAGTGGTCCCTCTCATAAATACAGCAAAAATCATCTGTTATTTTGGACTCTTGAGTCTAGCTTCATTTCTTATTTCTTATAGGTTACACTTGTTTTCTGGAAAAGTAGCTTTGTCGCCATAAGCATTCAAAATGAACCATCCTCCCTATAATCCAAACCAACCCGGTGCTCCCTACCCACCACAGACTGGTGATGTCGGCTTCGAACAGTACCAACAAGGAGCACCACCACCTCCGTATAATGCCGCACCTGCTCCATATCCCCAGCAACAGTACCCCCAACAACAGTACGGAGGACCGCCTGGACCTCATGGCCATGGATCTGGCCATGGATCTGGCCATGGATCTGGCCATCGATCTGGCCATGGATCTGGCCATCGATCTGGCCATGGATCTGGCCATCGATCTGGCCATGGATCTGGCCATCGATCTGGCCATGGATCTGGCCATGGATCGTTTGGTTCTGGACCGGGGCCTTACGGGACAGCAGCCCATCCTCCTGGTGGACAGCACCCGCAGACTGTTTACGTCTACGAAGACAGGCACAAGCAGAAGAAGTAATCCGATGAAAACACTTGCTTAGCTATGTTGGCTGGAGCGTGCGCCATGTGTCTGTGCTGTTCCTTGTTGTCAAACTAATCTGGTGCCGTCGATCATTTATTTGATCATTTATTTGATCATTTATTTGATTCGTCGACAATTCATTTATTATTTTGTTATATAGGCTAAGTAGACAAATTTTCATTCATCAACGTTGATAGTCGTTTTATATACAGTCTAGTATATTGATAGTCCAAAACTGTGAAATGAGAACCATAACAAAGCACCATTTCGTAAAGTTTACAACGGCTAAGCACACGGGTGTGTATTAAAAATGTAGTTTTAAACTTGTAGAACGGGATTCTCTCAGTAGGATATAAAACCTGAGTAGAATGTAGTAATTAATCTTGTTAATGTAAGTTAATCGTTTGAATAAATTCGATCTAATTGTGCTGCCCCATTTTTGACAGAAGGAATTTTAGAATGTTTCTACGTTTTAAATATTTTAATGTAATTGGCACGTGTATAGTAAAATTTCCAATCTTGATTTAAATATTCTTCCAAGTGAGATGATTAGTATAGGAAATAACACGGTTCGAGAAGAATTAATGAAAAATCGCACACGTGTTTGGCGAAACATTCATAATACCTCGAGTGCGAATCACGAGTGGTATTATGAATATTTCGCCAAACACAAGTGCGATTTTTCATTAATTTTTCGAGAACAAGTGTTATTTCCTTTTAATACCTTTTCAATCAATTTTACGCGTTCCTAAATACCCCTAAATTTTACTAGGGTATTTTTTTTAAATACCCCTAGTAAAAAAATTTAAGTTAAATAGTGATGCCATTAGCCAATCAGGAATTAGTAAAATTGATTGAAATGGTATTATAGAGGGATTTCATGTGACGTTACAAAATTCTAAAAAGTAAATTATAATACCTATAAAGCTGATTGTTTTATATGTCTTATAACAACTCGTCTTCGAAAAGTTTAGGTCAATACAATTATTCCTTCTTGAGTTACGGAACTTTTGAATTATATTATGCTGACGTCATCATGAATTTCAAATATCGTTAAAAGCTACTTTGTACACACAATTTGAGCTATAAAGCTTGTTTAAGCTTTAGAAGTGATGTCTAATCCTTTCTTAAGTACAATCTCAATATTTTGTTTGAAACTTGGCTTTATTTTGGTGTTCATTATTTGGCGGCCATGTTTGTGGGACATGCTTGGATCGAGTAGACAGACGATACATGGACGATCGTCAAGCTTGTATCCTCAGAAAAATTATTGACAGGAATCAAACCTGCAACCTTCTGATTGCCGTTGAGACGCTCTAACCATTGAGCCACCGAGAAATGGACTTAATGGAGTGATTGATATACGAACTGCCTATGCGGCAGTCTCTATATATTCCTGTCTGGGACTCAGAATCATTTTTCTGAGGATACGAGCTTGACGATCGTCCATGTATCGCCTTTAGCCTTCACCGCGCAAAATATCCTAAATCGTTTTAAATGAGGACAGGCAATTCGAACGCAACGTGTTGCGAATCCGTTTTAGTTTAATTCATCATGGAGCTAATTCGCATCTGATACGATCTTTGTTTGGACAGGGCTATTGTCCATTGAAAATCTATTCATTCAAGTAAGAATGCTTCGAAGTTGAACAGTACTAGCATAATTGCCTCGGTAATTATTTTGTTCTGGCTTGGCGATTTAATCTGCAATTCGCCCTCTAACCAGGCAAATTTCTAATTTTGCCGACATTAACTCTTTTACACAACAAAGAAATGTAGACAGTTACAGCAATGCAAACATTAATATTCTCTTCACATTTTCACTCAATATTAAATCTTTCATAATGGCATTCTTTTATATTCATTTAAATTAGCCAACGAGGCCAGGAAGGCTAATTTGGACTAATTTGAATGTTTATACTGGGCGTCTATGGTTTCACGGAACACTTCTAACAGTGCATTACAAATTTATTTACCTTGTCGTCAATCATGGTATTACAAATACCATGACATGTCGGGAAATTAGTGATTCTCAAGCCTCGCGGGATTACTAATTTCCCTCTTATGGTATTACTTATAATAAGGGGGAATTCTCATGTCAACATACAGTATAATTAAGCTTCCTTTATTTTGGTCATTATCTCCGTTATCTTTAACAAAAAGGGTTATAAATAATTTCCCATAATACTAGTATTTACTATAACTATCAGTCACGATATCTAGTCACCAGGTTCACACGGATGACGCAACAACAGCAGCACTGTTGTGGGTAGTCAGGGGCGAACACTTGCCGGGGTATGGCAAGCCGATTGTAGCAATATTCAAAACCTGTTTTTTCAATTCAATAACTCATTCAATTCAATAAATTTCATTCAATTCAATAACTTTTATTCAATTCAATAAATTTCATTCAATTCAATAACTCATTCAATTCAATAAATTTCATTCAATTCAATAACTTTTATTCAATTCAATAAATTTCATTCAATTCAATAACTTTTATTCAATTCAATAAATTTTATTCAATTCAATAACTTTTATTCAATTCAATAAATTTCATTCAATTCAATAACTCATTCAATTCAATAAATTTCATTCAATTCAATAACTTTTATTCAATTCAATAAATTTCATTCAATTCAATAACTTTTATTCAATTCAATAAATTTTATTCAATTCAATAACTTTTATTCAATTCAATAAATTTCATTCAATTCAATAACTTTTATTCAATTCAATAAATTTTATTCAATTCAATAACTTTTATTCAATTCAATAAATTTTATTCAATTCAATAACTTTTATTCAATTCAATAAATTTCATTCAATTCAATAACTTTTATTCAATTCAATAAATTTCATTCAATTCAATAACTTTTATTCAATTCAATAAATTTCATTCAATTCAATAACTTTTATTCAATTCAATAAATTTTATTCAATTCAATAACTTTTATTCAATTCAATAAATTTCATTCAATTCAATAACTTTTATTCAATTCAATAAATTTTATTCAATTCAATAACTTTTATTCAATTCAATAAATTTCATTCAATTCAATAACTTTTATTCAATTCAATAAATTTCACTCAATTCAATAACTTTTATTCAATTCAATAAATTTCAATTGATTTAGTTTGATTGAATGAATGACCTGTATGTTATGACCAACTCATTTTACAGCCTTTTTAATTCAAAAGGGCAAGGTTGCTGAGGAAATTATTCCCGCCATTTTTGGTGCGTTTGTGGTTTTGCTTTACTTTTATATTTTGAGCTGTCACTGTCTTGTCTAAAGTACGCAGTTTAGGGTACGATTGTTGATCGTAAGGAAACATGGATTCTGAAGAACAAACCACACGTTTAGATATTAATTTCGAAGAAGAATTGGCAAACTTCCTCTCTTTAGTTCTGGATAGGGCAGAATATTTATGGGAGACTGATTGTGCCAATCTAAATGCTATACAGACGCAAATAATAGCTGTGGATCAAACGGTTAGCTTCTTGAGATCAGTGTCGGAAATACCCAGTGACGATCAAGTTAATTGGAATTCTCTAGCAAAGGCGTTTTCTGATGTTCTGGTTTGCTTACAGCAACATCACTTGGACCTACTAGCACGGCCAACAACTACCACCCGAGTTCAATGCACTACCAACCGCACTGGCGAGCCTGGAAGACCATCGTTTGAAATTCCTTCCGAAATGATAGAAGACCTTCGAGGTTATGGGTTCTCTTGGACAAAAATTGCAGACATGTTGGGCGTATCTAGATGGACGGTGTACAGACGAGTGAGAGAGTTAGGGCTGCAATCTATGAGCGAGTTTAATTTAATGTCGGATAGTGAACTGGATACAATTATTACAGATTACACGAATCGCCATGGAACAGCATCAGGGCAGGCATATATTGTTGGTTACTTACGCTCCGTTGGCGTACGAGTTCAAAGGAGCAGAGTTCGAGAATGCATGTCAAGACTTAATCCAGAAAACGCACTTAGCAGATGGGGAATGCTGGTCCAGCGAAGAAAGTACCATGTACCTTGGCCAAATTCACTGTGGCATTTGGATGGGCACCATTCTCTAATACGTTGGAGCTTGGTTGTTCATGGCTGCATTGATGGTTTTTCAAGAAGGATCATATTTCTCCAATGCAGCCCCAACAACCTATCAGAAACAGTTCTCTCGCTGTTTTTAAATGCTATTGAAAAAGATAGGAGACTGTGGCCTTCACGCATTCGTGTAGATAAAGGGGTGGAAAATGTCCTTGTGTGCGATGCTATGGTGGAGGCAAGAGGGGAGGGTAGAGGAAGCTTTATAGCTGGCTCCTCTACCCATAACCAACGAATTGAACGACTCTGGCGTGATGTGTTCCGTTGTGTTCTTCACTATTTTTACTACGTGTTTTATGCAATGGAGGATGCCGGCATTTTTTACCTGGATAACCCAGCACACATGTTTTCACTGCACCATGTCTTCTTGCCAAGGATCAACCAAGCACTTAACGAGTTCAAAGAAGCTTTTAACAACCATGGTATTCGGACAGCAAACAGTTGGTCCCCCAATCAAATGTGGTTAAATGGCATGATGAACGAAGACAACCCGGTTGGACGAAAATCCCGATGATCCACAACATTATGGCTATGATCCTGACGGACCTTCACCATTTGAAGAAACCAATAATAATGTAGTTGTTCCAGCGATTAATTTCGACCATCCGAGTGAACTTACAACGGCAGCCTTGGAAGAAATAGACCCCTTAAGACCATCAACGCAAATGGGAATTGACGTTTATGTTGAAGTCCTGCACTTGATAGAAAACCTAATTGCTTCAGACGAGAGTCTGCTTTAGATCACATAACATTTAATGGGCAACACAATAATAAACCACAAACGTAGTTGTATATTTATTTAGATAATTTTTCCTTTAATATCTCTTATGTCAGAATTCCTTGGAACTTAGCATGGTTGTTATTTTCATAAAAACAGTAAAATCAATTTGTGTAAAATTGTCATTACAGCAACCAACTATAACTCTATCAAATGTAACTTTACACTTGAAATTATAACAATGTAAAAGTAAGTGAGCAACATGCTACAGTATGTCCTTAACCATTTTGCAAGTGGGATTAATGATAACATGTATTAAAATCACTATATTTTAAAATAGATGAAATAGTAGGAAACTGATGTTTTTTACAAACTATTATTACAAAATCAAAACATAATCAAGAGACTTAAATGTTAAACTGGCCAAAAATATAACATAAGATGTACAGCAGAGCCTGAGTTTACGACCACCCCTGTTCCCAGGCAAAAGTGATCGTAAATGACATGTGGTCGTACAGTGTAAATGGCAGTTAGTGATGTGACGTCATGGTAGCCATGTTAGACGCTATTATGTTTACAACTAAATTATGTACATATATGGCTTTGTTATAATTTAAAACAAATACGATATTTGTTAATAAAGAAAGTCAGAAAAAGTTCGGAAAAACTTTCAAAACATTTTCGGCTGAAATAAAGGCACAGTTTAAATGGACTGGATTGCTGCGCTATATGTATACCGAAGATATTTTATTTACAATAATTACCGCTTTGTTCTTGGGTGCGTTTATGTGAAAACAAACACTTGTGACTCGCAACCCGCTCAAATTTTGGCAGTTTTAATTTGAAATGGTCGCTATTAATATGTAAATTTCGCGTTTTGGATGCTAAAAAGCGGTCGCTGGTTGTGTTTGGGACGCTAAAAGCGGTCGTTGTATTTGGGACGCGAAAAAGCGGTCAGTGGTCACGTTTGACAGGTGGTCGTTCATTACAGGTACATTTTAACTAAAAATCGTACATGCCAGAAAAAGCAGGTGGTTGCAAAACATGGGGTTGCAAAACTCAGGTTCTACTATATCTGGGTGCACTGTATAGTATGAAAAAGTCATCTATTTCCAAAGTAAGCATTTAAGAAAGCTAAGTCATATAAAGAAAACAGTTCTTCATTATCAGGGAGTGGCTTTTCCAGTGATGGCCTTGGTAACTTTAGACAACAAACACAAGTGTTTGCTGTTGGTAGGAAGGACTGTTCAACTTCATGAAATGTTAACAATGGTCCTGTTCCAAAGCCAAGTATTGGCTCCTCATCTGCACCAGTTGCAAATTGTAAAATATTGCCTAAGGAAAGACCAACCCTTCGACCACCTGCAAATTAATTAACAAAAAAGATTTAATAGGGTCAGCATCCACAAATTCCTATTTAAATAGTCAACTTGGGCTTACTTGCTACTTCTCTAAGATATTTCTGAAATTTGGTGTAAACAGCATTCTCATGTATTCTACTATTTGAGCCTTCAGCACTAAATTCTGGCTTTAGTAGTTGGACAATTGACTTAAATGTTAAATTCTTTGGGGCAGGCCTTAGTAAATGCTGAAATACTGGCAACTGAGATCCAACCTGCAAAGAATGAAAATAGTGCTATAGCTATAAATACTTATATGTTAGCTTGTCCATGTAGTAAATAGATTTGAATCAACTTAAAGTGCCTATGAAATTAAATTTTTATTGCTTCATTTGAAAGAGCATCAAAAAGTAGTACAATATGCAGTTTACCATTCCTTGATATCTTTTCTAGTTCCAGAGTTATAAAGATTTAAAGATGTCAAAATCAAGGGAAAATATGGCATAAACAAATTGCTGATTCAGTACTAATTATGACGTCAATATGGTTTGCATGTTAGTTTGGTGAATGTTTAAATGAACTATAGCTCAGTTACTATGTGTCAGAATCAAATTAACCTTTGCACACAGATAGTGCAAAATGAAACACAGTTGATGTCACTAATTTTGTTGTCAAGGTAACACTGTTGTACCCAGGCCCCTTGCACATATAATTTTCAAATTATTATAGTATAAATGTATTTTAGGCATGCATAGGTATGACACACACACGTCTGATATTATTTTATCCTTATCAAGCCAGAGTATGAAGGTGTTTTATAAAATCTGTGCAAGGATCCTGGGTACAACAGTGTTACCTTGACAACAAAATTAGTGACATTTTCAACTGTTTCATCTTGCACTATCTGTGTGCAAAGGTTCATTTGATTCTGACACATAGTACCTGAGCTATAGTTTATATAAACATTCACCAATCTAACATGCAAACCATATGTCATAATTTATAGTGCTGAATCAGCAATTTGTTTGTGCCATATTTTCACTTGATTTTGACATCTTTAAATCTTTATAACTCTGGAACTAGAAAATATATCAAGGAACGGTAAACTGCATCTCGTCCTACTTTTTGATGCTCTTTCAAATGAAGCAATAAAAAATTAATTTCATAGGCACTTTAATGATGCTTTTGCATCTAAACTTAACCAATGTTTCTTTGAACATTTATTTTATGCAAGATTTAAAGCCACAGTAAGATCCTAATCAAACGAGTCAGCCAGGCTAGCCCGGCTCATAGTCATGTAATCAGCCACTTACATTCTTCTATTTTAAATTTTTGAGAAGAAAAAGTTAATTTATTCATGCTATTATCCAGTTGGTGAAAGGGTTATGGTTTTCTAGATCTAATGGAATTATTGATAAGCAAAATAACATTACCTGATATATGCCAACCTTCTTAAATCCTAACCTCAAATAGTCCAGGCAAGTTTGTGGTGGATTTGAATCGTTTGCACTAACTGCGAAGATTTCTGTAAGATAATCTTCGCTCAGAAAACGTGGCATGTTTCCATCTTGCAAAATACTTAGCCCTGTAAAATAAAAGCCCCATACATGTACATTCATTGTATTTTTTAATTTATTGTTATACTGTACAAAGTACATGTAATGTGTGAATTCTGTAGGAAAATTAAATGGGTATATAACGTCAATTTTTTTTGAAATATCTGCATAGCTTTGAAGCACTCCAATTTTATTTCATTTTTCTATGTAAGAACCCAAACTGAATTAATACAAGATGAGTGCTTATTTACTTTATAGTACATGTAGTTGAAATTGCATTAGACTAACCTAATATAATTCCAATTGTGCAATAATCTTCAGCTAAATGGTCCTTCAGACTATGTTCAAAATATTTACTGTAAACCTCTCTGAGGATCACAGAAAAAAATTCTTTGCGAGGTCCTCCATAGTCTTCAGCTTCCTAACATAAAAGGATAAGACATTGACAAATTAAAGTAGTATATTTTAATAGAATACTGTATGGCTGCTATGTTATGGCTGTGTTTAGCTATGTTAATAAGGAAATAACATATAGGCGTAGGAACCGGGGGGGGGGGGGGGGGGGGCTGGCTGGCTTCAGCCCCCCCCCCCCCCCCCCCCCAATTTTAAATGGGGGGCTGAGCTCCCCAAAAGTCAGGACAAGGGTTGCTAAATTTAATGTTTTTCCTATTGTATTAGTACGATTATACAGGCTAAGAGAGAAGCTACTTAAGGTAATATACCTACAGGCTTCATCTACACAAGATTTTACAAACGGGTGTAGCCTGAAATGCCTGAAGTGTTAGCCAACCCTGAGACCCTTCTGTCAGTACTAGGCACAAAAAATGGTGCCACATGGTAAGAGGTAGCAGGTAATCTTGGATTCATTTGAACTATGCTTGAACTATTTGAAGTTTGCTCAAATTGCTGTAAATTGTCTTTCCGAGCTTCTACATTTCAAAATTTTCCGTGGGGGGACCCCCGCACCACCCTTAAAATGCAATCACTGATTGCCTGCTTGTCAACTTCAGCCCCCCAAATTTAAATCCGTTCCTACGCCTCTGGGAAATAACAAGACTTTTGGAGAGTATTATATACATGTATATGGTATCTACCCCCACCCCACAGTAGCTTGACCCTGTTAAAATGTTACTGCAGGCATTGGCATCGTAGATAATTCCTACCTCACCATAGAACTGCACCTCAAGAGTTTTACGTAAATCTGTCAAGGATTTTATTTCATCAAATGCTGTCTCCATAATATTTAATCTGTCCACTAAGATGAAATTAGTGACCCCCTCTACAACTTGACAAACATTTTCTACTCGAAGTGGTCTTCCATATACCATTACTTTCTGAAAGTGGCGAAGTATCTCCACAGGATTAATAATATCATGTTCTTTGCAAAATGTAACAATCTGCTCTGCCAAATCATCAATAGCTTTCAAGTCATCTCCTTCATCAATAATAACTACTTCAGGCACAGTTCCTGGGCTAGTTAGGTCATGTTGACTTGGACAATGAACTTCTGGTACAAAGGTTGTCTGAGCATTTACTGATGAGACAATAGATGTTGAGGTGGATTCCAGTGTTTCACTACTAGTTGGTCCATTTTGTGATGTTGAATGAGCGTCACTTTCATTAAATGCTGAGTGCATCAACTCTGGTAACAAAAACCAAAATAAGAACAAGGGAACATTAATTTAGAGATGAATAGATCCAAAGCAGTGCATTAAGATAAAATATAACCACTTAATATTGTATTTGATTATAACTGGAAGTTGTACAATTTTCAGTCATTTTGGTTGTCATAACAGTAAGCCTTTTACTTAACACCAGTGCTTCCACTTTTTATTTTTGAAATTCCTTGCTTTCGTGTCAAAATTTCCTTAGATTTCCTTGACCAAGGAAGAAAATTTCCTTGAAATTTCCTTGAGAAAGCTTTTAGTTTACAGTCCAACTTTTAGGGGCGGCCTACAACTGAGGTCCGTGTAGGAGACTGGACCGACCAACGAAAGTGAAGAGAAATGAGATATATCAGATATTAACAGAATAACTATATTGTATTAATATTTTGAATATTTATGACAAGAACGAGCCGAGCCTGCCGTCGCTGCCGACGAGACGCTTTTGTCGCTTTAGAGTTTAGCACTTCATGTAATATAAATGTTCGCATTCGCAGGCCGCAGGACCAGCAGGTTGCATTTTATGACTTTTTAATAGACTACGTTTACTTTATTTATTGAAATTGATGTGACAACTGCAAGAATTTATCAAAAGTTGTCTGATTACAATATTTCCTTAGATTTCCTTGAATTTCCTTAGATTTCCTTAAATTTTTTCCTTCCTTGAAAATTCCTTTTTGGGGTCAAAATATCCTTCAAAAAGGAAATTTCCTTGAAAGTGGAAGCACTGCTTAACACTTGCCAAAAAAGCCTAGTCAAAATCAGATTATCTTTAATAATTTAAATCCAACACACATATATAAGCTTACAACACAGAAGGAAATAATACTTCACCATTACCATCATCATCATCATCACTGTTGCCATCCATAAGCAAACAGTAGACCCAGTCTTGTAACTTCAGGTAGACAGAACCTTGACCGGCCATAAGCTTCAGCTGTTTGTAATCGAATGCTCCACTATTGACAGGCTTTGACAACTTTCTTCGAGTTGCACGTAAAAATACAAAGTCAGAATCAGTTACTGTGCTGTATTTTATTCTCGTGGCTTTGCCAATCTCTCGTCGAATCTCTACTTCTTTATAACTTTGCTTAATCTCAATTAAGCCTCGAAGAATGACCTTGTCTTCTGAGATCGACCAAGGTGTATCTTCAGTTTCTCTAATATCCATAACAACGAACTCGAACACTTTTATTTCTTCTTCTTTTTTTTTTTTCTCTGGTGGACGACTATTGGTTAACCTGTTTGAAGTCGCTCGCAACCGCTCCCGCTGATTAAGTCGTGCAAAGCTGCCATTAGTCTGGGAATGTGATATCATTGAACGAGCACGACTGAGCGCTGATCCAACGCCAGTGACAACATTTGTACGTCCTGAAGATGAAGGTACAGTGGAAGGCTGACTAACAGCAGGAGGAGAACCCGAAGGTATTGGTGACTGAATAAGAGTCGAAATTATCGAGGATGCTTCGCTTAGATGTTGAGAAAGATCACGGAGACGATCACGATCTTCCATGATTAAATTACATCGGTTTCAAGTTTCAACCGAGCGAATACCAAGCGAATACCCTGGGACGAGATTGCATTAGCGACCAGGCTTTATTGAATTGAATAAAAGTTATTGAATTGAATGAAATTTATTGAATTGAATGAGTTATTGAAATGAATGAAATTTATTGAATTGAATAAAAGTTATTGAATTGAATGAAATTTATTGAATTGAATAAAAGTTATTGAATTGAATGAAATTTATTGAATTGAATAAAAGTTATTGAATTGAATGAAATTTATTGAATTGAATAAAAGTTATTGAATTGAATAAAATTTATTGAATTGAATAAAAGTTATTGAATTGAATGAAATTTATTGAATTGAATAAAAGTTATTGAATTGAATAAAATTTATTGAATTGAATAAAAGTTATTGAATTGAATAAAATTTATTGAATTGAATAAAAGTTATTGAATTGAATGAAATTTATTGAATTGAATAAAAGTTATTGAATTGAATAAAATTTATTGAATTGAATAAAAGTTATTGAATTGAATGAAATTTATTGAATTGAATAAAAGTTATTGAATTGAATGAAATTTATTGAATTGAATGAGTTATTGAATTGAATGAAATTTATTGAATTGAATAAAAGTTATTGAATTGAATGAAATTTATTGAATTGAATGAGTTATTGAATTGAAAAAACAGGTTTTGAATATTGCTACAATCGGCTTGCCATCCGATTGTAGCAATATTCAAAACCTGTTTTTTCAATTCAATAACTCATTCAATTCAATAAATTTCATTCAATTCAATAACTTTTATTCAATTCAATAAATTTCATTCAATTCAATAACTCATTCAATTCAATAAATTTCATTCAATTCAATAACTTTTATTCAATTCAATAAATTTCATTCAATTCAATAACTTTTATTCAATTCAATAAATTTTATTCAATTCAATAACTTTTATTCAATTCAATAAATTTCATTCAATTCAATAACTTTTATTCAATTCAATAAATTTTATTCAATTCAATAACTTTTATTCAATTCAATAAATTTTATTCAATTCAATAACTTTTATTCAATTCAATAAATTTCATTCAATTCAATAACTTTTATTCAATTCAATAAATTTTATTCAATTCAATAACTTTTATTCAATTCAATAAATTTCATTCAATTCAATAACTTTTATTCAATTCAATAAATTTTATTCAATTCAATAACTTTTATTCAATTCAATAAATTTTATTCAATTCAATAACTTTTATTCAATTCAATAAATTTCATTCAATTCAATAACTTTTATTCAATTCAATAAATTTTATTCAATTCAATAACTTTTATTCAATTCAATAAATTTCATTCAATTCAATAACTTTTATTCAATTCAATAAATTTCATTCAATTCAATAACTTTTATTCAATTCAATAAATTTCATTCAATTCAATAACTTTTATTCAATTCAATAAATTTCATTCATTTCAATAACTCATTCAATTCAATAAATTTCATTCAATTCAATAACTTTTATTCAATTCAATAAAGCCTGGTCGCTAATGCAATCTCGTCCCAGGGTATTCGCTTGGTATTCGCTCGGTTGAAACTTGAAACCGATGTAATTTAATCATGGAAGATCGTGATCGTCTCCGTGATCTTTCTCAACATCTAAGCGAAGCATCCTCGATAATTTCGACTCTTATTCAGTCACCAATACCTTCGGGTTCTCCTCCTGCTGTTAGTCAGCCTTCCACTGTACCTTCATCTTCAGGACGTACAAATGTTGTCACTGGCGTTGGATCAGCGCTCAGTCGTGCTCGTTCAATGATATCACATTCCCAGACTAATGGCAGCTTTGCACGACTTAATCAGCGGGAGCGGTTGCGAGCGACTTCAAACAGGTTAACCAATAGTCGTCCACCAGAGAAAAAAAAAAAGAAGAAGAAATAAAAGTGTTCGAGTTCGTTGTTATGGATATTAGAGAAACTGAAGATACACCTTGGTCGATCTCAGAAGACAAGGTCATTCTTCGAGGCTTAATTGAGATTAAGCAAAGTTATAAAGAAGTAGAGATTCGACGAGAGATTGGCAAAGCCACGAGAATAAAATACAGCACAGTAACTGATTCTGACTTTGTATTTTTACGTGCAACTCGAAGAAAGTTGTCAAAGCCTGTCAATAGTGGAGCATTCGATTACAAACAGCTGAAGCTTATGGCCGGTCAAGGTTCTGTCTACCTGAAGTTACAAGACTGGGTCTACTGTTTGCTTATGGATGGCAACAGTGATGATGATGATGATGGTAATGGTGAAGTATTATTTCCTTCTGTGTTGTAAGCTTATATATGTGTGTTGGATTTAAATTATTAAAGATAATCTGATTTTGACTAGGCTTTTTTGGCAAGTGTTAAGCAGTGCTTCCACTTTCAAGGAAATTTCCTTTTTGAAGGATATTTTGACCCCAAAAAGGAATTTTCAAGGAAGGAAAAAATTTAAGGAAATCTAAGGAAATTCAAGGAAATCTAAGGAAATATTGTAATCAGACAACTTTTGATAAATTCTTGCAGTTGTCACATCAATTTCAATAAATAAAGTAAACGTAGTCTATTAAAAAGTCATAAAATGCAACCTGCTGGTCCTGCGGCCTGCGAATGCGAACATTTATATTACATGAAGTGCTAAACTCTAAAGCGACAAAAGCGTCTCGTCGGCAGCGACGGCAGGCTCGGCTCGTTCTTGTCATAAATATTCAAAATATTAATACAATATAGTTATTCTGTTAATATCTGATATATCTCATTTCTCTTCACTTTCGTTGGTCGGTCCAGTCTCCTACACGGACCTCAGTTGTAGGCCGCCCCTAAAAGTTGGACTGTAAACTAAAAGCTTTCTCAAGGAAATTTCAAGGAAATTTTCTTCCTTGGTCAAGGAAATCTAAGGAAATTTTGACACGAAAGCAAGGAATTTCAAAAATAAAAAGTGGAAGCACTGGTGTTAAGTAAAAGGCTTACTGTTATGACAACCAAAATGACTGAAAATTGTACAACTTCCAGTTATAATCAAATACAATATTAAGTGGTTATATTTTATCTTAATGCACTGCTTTGGATCTATTCATCTCTAAATTAATGTTCCCTTGTTCTTATTTTGGTTTTTGTTACCAGAGTTGATGCACTCAGCATTTAATGAAAGTGACGCTCATTCAACATCACAAAATGGACCAACTAGTAGTGAAACACTGGAATCCACCTCAACATCTATTGTCTCATCAGTAAATGCTCAGACAACCTTTGTACCAGAAGTTCATTGTCCAAGTCAACATGACCTAACTAGCCCAGGAACTGTGCCTGAAGTAGTTATTATTGATGAAGGAGATGACTTGAAAGCTATTGATGATTTGGCAGAGCAGATTGTTACATTTTGCAAAGAACATGATATTATTAATCCTGTGGAGATACTTCGCCACTTTCAGAAAGTAATGGTATATGGAAGACCACTTCGAGTAGAAAATGTTTGTCAAGTTGTAGAGGGGGTCACTAATTTCATCT
This sequence comes from Chrysogorgia sp. JL179-B06, assembly GCA_035772405.1. NCBI lineage: Eukaryota > Metazoa > Cnidaria > Anthozoa > Scleralcyonacea > Chrysogorgiidae > Chrysogorgia > Chrysogorgia sp. JL179-B06. The sequence goes on along the minus strand of JAYKKM010000437.1, from coordinate 4,903,553 downwards.
TAGTGGACAGATTAAATATTATGGAGACAGCATTTGATGAAATAAAATCCTTGACAGATTTACGTAAAACTCTTGAGGTGCAGTTCTATGGTGAGGTAGGAATTATCTACGATGCCAATGCCTGCAGTAACATTTTAACAGGGTCAAGCTACTGTGGGGTGGGGGTAGATACCATATACATGTATATAATACTCTCCAAAAGTCTTGTTATTTCCCAGAGGCGTAGGAACGGATTTAAATTTGGGGGGCTGAAGTTGACAAGCAGGCAATCAGTGATTGCATTTTAAGGGTGGTGCGGGGGTCCCCCCACGGAAAATTTTGAAATGTAGAAGCTCGGAAAGACAATTTACAGCAATTTGAGCAAACTTCAAATAGTTCAAGCATAGTTCAAATGAATCCAAGATTACCTGCTACCTCTTACCATGTGGCACCATTTTTTTGTGCCTAGTACTGACAGAAGGGTCTCAGGGTTGGCTAACACTTCAGGCATTTCAGGCTACACCCGTTTGTAAAATCTTGTGTAGATGAAGCCTGTAGGTATATTACCTTAAGTAGCTTCTCTCTTAGCCTGTATAATCGTACTAATACAATAGGAAAAACATTAAATTTAGCAACCCTTGTCCTGACTTTTGGGGAGCTCAGCCCCCCATTTAAAATTGGGGGGGGGGGGGGGGGGCTGAAGCCAGCCAGCCCCCCCCCCCCCCCCCCCCCCCCCCCCCCCCGGTTCCTACGCCTATATGTTATTTCCTTATTAACATAGCTAAACACAGCCATAACATAGCAGCCATACAGTATTCTATTAAAATATACTACTTTAATTTGTCAATGTCTTATCCTTTTATGTTAGGAAGCTGAAGACTATGGAGGACCTCGCAAAGAATTTTTTTCTGTGATCCTCAGAGAGGTTTACAGTAAATATTTTGAACATAGTCTGAAGGACCATTTAGCTGAAGATTATTGCACAATTGGAATTATATTAGGTTAGTCTAATGCAATTTCAACTACATGTACTATAAAGTAAATAAGCACTCATCTTGTATTAATTCAGTTTGGGTTCTTACATAGAAAAATGAAATAAAATTGGAGTGCTTCAAAGCTATGCAGATATTTCAAAAAAAATTGACGTTATATACCCATTTAATTTTCCTACAGAATTCACACATTACATGTACTTTGTACAGTATAACAATAAATTAAAAAATACAATGAATGTACATGTATGGGGCTTTTATTTTACAGGGCTAAGTATTTTGCAAGATGGAAACATGCCACGTTTTCTGAGCGAAGATTATCTTACAGAAATCTTCGCAGTTAGTGCAAACGATTCAAATCCACCACAAACTTGCCTGGACTATTTGAGGTTAGGATTTAAGAAGGTTGGCATATATCAGGTAATGTTATTTTGCTTATCAATAATTCCATTAGATCTAGAAAACCATAACCCTTTCACCAACTGGATAATAGCATGAATAAATTAACTTTTTCTTCTCAAAAATTTAAAATAGAAGAATGTAAGTGGCTGATTACATGACTATGAGCCGGGCTAGCCTGGCTGACTCGTTTGATTAGGATCTTACTGTGGCTTTAAATCTTGCATAAAATAAATGTTCAAAGAAACATTGGTTAAGTTTAGATGCAAAAGCATCATTAAAGTGCCTATGAAATTAATTTTTTATTGCTTCATTTGAAAGAGCATCAAAAAGTAGGACGAGATGCAGTTTACCGTTCCTTGATATATTTTCTAGTTCCAGAGTTATAAAGATTTAAAGATGTCAAAATCAAGTGAAAATATGGCACAAACAAATTGCTGATTCAGCACTATAAATTATGACATATGGTTTGCATGTTAGATTGGTGAATGTTTATATAAACTATAGCTCAGGTACTATGTGTCAGAATCAAATGAACCTTTGCACACAGATAGTGCAAGATGAAACAGTTGAAAATGTCACTAATTTTGTTGTCAAGGTAACACTGTTGTACCCAGGATCCTTGCACAGATTTTATAAAACACCTTCATACTCTGGCTTGATAAGGATAAAATAATATCAGACGTGTGTGTGTCATACCTATGCATGCCTAAAATACATTTATACTATAATAATTTGAAAATTATATGTGCAAGGGGCCTGGGTACAACAGTGTTACCTTGACAACAAAATTAGTGACATCAACTGTGTTTCATTTTGCACTATCTGTGTGCAAAGGTTAATTTGATTCTGACACATAGTAACTGAGCTATAGTTCATTTAAACATTCACCAAACTAACATGCAAACCATATTGACGTCATAATTAGTACTGAATCAGCAATTTGTTTATGCCATATTTTCCCTTGATTTTGACATCTTTAAATCTTTATAACTCTGGAACTAGAAAAGATATCAAGGAATGGTAAACTGCATATTGTACTACTTTTTGATGCTCTTTCAAATGAAGCAATAAAAATTTAATTTCATAGGCACTTTAAGTTGATTCAAATCTATTTACTACATGGACAAGCTAACATATAAGTATTTATAGCTATAGCACTATTTTCATTCTTTGCAGGTTGGATCTCAGTTGCCAGTATTTCAGCATTTACTAAGGCCTGCCCCAAAGAATTTAACATTTAAGTCAATTGTCCAACTACTAAAGCCAGAATTTAGTGCTGAAGGCTCAAATAGTAGAATACATGAGAATGCTGTTTACACCAAATTTCAGAAATATCTTAGAGAAGTAGCAAGTAAGCCCAAGTTGACTATTTAAATAGGAATTTGTGGATGCTGACCCTATTAAATCTTTTTTGTTAATTAATTTGCAGGTGGTCGAAGGGTTGGTCTTTCCTTAGGCAATATTTTACAATTTGCAACTGGTGCAGATGAGGAGCCAATACTTGGCTTTGGAACAGGACCATTGTTAACATTTCATGAAGTTGAACAGTCCTTCCTACCAACAGCAAACACTTGTGTTTGTTGTCTAAAGTTACCAAGGCCATCACTGGAAAAGCCACTCCCTGATAATGAAGAACTGTTTTCTTTATATGACTTAGCTTTCTTAAATGCTTACTTTGGAAATAGATGACTTTTTCATACTATACAGTGCACCCAGATATAGTAGAACCTGAGTTTTGCAACCCCATGTTTTGCAACCACCTGCTTTTTCTGGCATGTACGATTTTTAGTTAAAATGTACCTGTAATGAACGACCACCTGTCAAACGTGACCACTGACCGCTTTTTTCGCGTCCCAAATACAACGACCGCTTTTAGCGTCCCAAACACAACCAGCGACCGCTTTTTAGCATCCAAAACGCGAAATTTACATATTAATAGCGACCATTTCAAATTAAAACTGCCAAAATTTGAGCGGGTTGCGAGTCACAAGTGTTTGTTTTCACATAAACGCACCCAAGAACAAAGCGGTAATTATTGTAAATAAAATATCTTCGGTATACATATAGCGCAGCAATCCAGTCCATTTAAACTGTGCCTTTATTTCAGCCGAAAATGTTTTGAAAGTTTTTCCGAACTTTTTCTGACTTTCTTTATTAACAAATATCGTATTTGTTTTAAATTATAACAAAGCCATATATGTACATAATTTAGTTGTAAACATAATAGCGTCTAACATGGCTACCATGACGTCACATCACTAACTGCCATTTACACTGTACGACCACATGTCATTTACGATCACTTTTGCCTGGGAACAGGGGTGGTCGTAAACTCAGGCTCTGCTGTACATCTTATGTTATATTTTTGGCCAGTTTAACATTTAAGTCTCTTGATTATGTTTTGATTTTGTAATAATAGTTTGTAAAAAACATCAGTTTCCTACTATTTCATCTATTTTAAAATATAGTGATTTTAATACATGTTATCATTAATCCCACTTGCAAAATGGTTAAGGACATACTGTAGCATGTTGCTCACTTACTTTTACATTGTTATAATTTCAAGTGTAAAGTTACATTTGATAGAGTTATAGTTGGTTGCTGTAATGACAATTTTACACAAATTGATTTTACTGTTTTTATGAAAATAACAACCATGCTAAGTTCCAAGGAATTCTGACATAAGAGATATTAAAGGAAAAATTATCTAAATAAATATACAACTACGTTTGTGGTTTATTATTGTGTTGCCCATTAAATGTTATGTGATCTAAAGCAGACTCTCGTCTGAAGCAATTAGGTTTTCTATCAAGTGCAGGACTTCAACATAAACGTCAATTCCCATTTGCGTTGATGGTCTTAAGGGGTCTATTTCTTCCAAGGCTGCCGTTGTAAGTTCACTCGGATGGTCGAAATTAATCGCTGGAACAACTACATTATTATTGGTTTCTTCAAATGGTGAAGGTCCGTCAGGATCATAGCCATAATGTTGTGGATCATCGGGATTTTCGTCCAACCTTTCATGTGCCAAAGGGTTGTCTTCGTTCATCATGCCATTTAACCACATTTGATTGGGGGACCAACTGTTTGCTGTCCGAATACCATGGTTGTTAAAAGCTTCTTTGAACTCGTTAAGTGCTTGGTTGATCCTTGGCAAGAAGACATGGTGCAGTGAAAACATGTGTGCTGGGTTATCCAGGTAAAAAATGCCGGCATCCTCCATTGCATAAAACACGTAGTAAAAATAGTGAAGAACACAACGGAACACATCACGCCAGAGTCGTTCAATTCGTTGGTTATGGGTAGAGGAGCCAGCTATAAAGCTTCCTCTACCCTCCCCTCTTGCCTCCACCATAGCATCGCACACAAGGACATTTTCCACCCCTTTATCTACACGAATGCGTGAAGGCCACAGTCTCCTATCTTTTTCAATAGCATTTAAAAACAGCGAGAGAACTGTTTCTGATAGGTTGTTGGGGCTGCATTGGAGAAATATGATCCTTCTTGAAAAACCATCAATGCAGCCATGAACAACCAAGCTCCAACGTATTAGAGAATGGTGCCCATCCAAATGCCACAGTGAATTTGGCCAAGGTACATGGTACTTTCTTCGCTGGACCAGCATTCCCCATCTGCTAAGTGCGTTTTCTGGATTAAGTCTTGACATGCATTCTCGAACTCTGCTCCTTTGAACTCGTACGCCAACGGAGCGTAAGTAACCAACAATATATGCCTGCCCTGATGCTGTTCCATGGCGATTCGTGTAATCTGTAATAATTGTATCCAGTTCACTATCCGACATTAAATTAAACTCGCTCATAGATTGCAGCCCTAACTCTCTCACTCGTCTGTACACCGTCCATCTAGATACGCCCAACATGTCTGCAATTTTTGTCCAAGAGAACCCATAATCTCGAAGGTCTTCTATCATTTCGGAAGGAATTTCAAACGATGGTCTTCCAGGCTCGCCAGTGCGGTTGGTAGTGCATTGAACTCGGGTGGTAGTTGTTGGCCGTGCTAGTAGGTCCAAGTGATGTTGCTGTAAGCAAACCAGAACATCAGAAAACGCCTTTGCTAGAGAATTCCAATTAACTTGATCGTCACTGGGTATTTCCGACACTGATCTCAAGAAGCTAACCGTTTGATCCACAGCTATTATTTGCGTCTGTATAGCATTTAGATTGGCACAATCAGTCTCCCATAAATATTCTGCCCTATCCAGAACTAAAGAGAGGAAGTTTGCCAATTCTTCTTCGAAATTAATATCTAAACGTGTGGTTTGTTCTTCAGAATCCATGTTTCCTTACGATCAACAATCGTACCCTAAACTGCGTACTTTAGACAAGACAGTGACAGCTCAAAATATAAAAGTAAAGCAAAACCACAAACGCACCAAAAATGGCGGGAATAATTTCCTCAGCAACCTTGCCCTTTTGAATTAAAAAGGCTGTAAAATGAGTTGGTCATAACATACAGGTCATTCATTCAATCAAACTAAATCAATTGAAATTTATTGAATTGAATAAAAGTTATTGAATTGAGTGAAATTTATTGAATTGAATAAAAGTTATTGAATTGAATGAAATTTATTGAATTGAATAAAAGTTATTGAATTGAATAAAATTTATTGAATTGAATAAAAGTTATTGAATTGAATGAAATTTATTGAATTGAATAAAAGTTATTGAATTGAATAAAATTTATTGAATTGAATAAAAGTTATTGAATTGAATGAAATTTATTGAATTGAATAAAAGTTATTGAATTGAATGAAATTTATTGAATTGAATAAAAGTTATTGAATTGAATGAAATTTATTGAATTGAATAAAAGTTATTGAATTGAATAAAATTTATTGAATTGAATAAAAGTTATTGAATTGAATAAAATTTATTGAATTGAATAAAAGTTATTGAATTGAATGAAATTTATTGAATTGAATAAAAGTTATTGAATTGAATAAAATTTATTGAATTGAATAAAAGTTATTGAATTGAATGAAATTTATTGAATTGAATAAAAGTTATTGAATTGAATAAAATTTATTGAATTGAATAAAAGTTATTGAATTGAATGAAATTTATTGAATTGAATAAAAGTTATTGAATTGAATGAAATTTATTGAATTGAATGAGTTATTGAATTGAATGAAATTTATTGAATTGAATAAAAGTTATTGAATTGAATAAAATTTATTGAATTGAATAAAAGTTATTGAATTGAATGAAATTTATTGAATTGAATAAAAGTTATTGAATTGAATGAAATTTATTGAATTGAATGAGTTATTGAATTGAATGAAATTTATTGAATTGAATAAAAGTTATTGAATTGAATGAAATTTATTGAATTGAATGAGTTATTGAATTGAAAAAACAGGTTTTGAATATTGCTACAATCGGCTTGCCATACCATATTTAATCGAGTACACATCAGCGTACAGGTACGGCATTTTCAGTGTACGGTTATCGAGATCTCAGATCGCAGACAGAGACCACCAAGGCACCAACCGTCTAAATCGCTCGTTATCTTTTAGTGTAGCCGTAGGTCTTCGGCGATCGACGTGTGCGATTGTAAGCATCGTGAGATCAAGATACTGCCAGCCACATCAAATATTTTCAGTGAAGAACACTCGAGGAAAGGTAACCAGATGAATATTAAAAATATGACAATGGCGCATAAATATATGCAGTGGTTCAGATCGATCTCGTACCCAGTCCCAAGTGGGATGATGCAAGAATTGCCATTTCGCGACATTGCCAAATAAACAGAGCCCTTTTTAAGACTCGTGCTCTCCCCACAGGGGGAGGCCCGAGTAATAACAATGAATATTACTATAGTTCAACAATGAATTAAGTTCAATTGTAAAATGCATTGCACTCTCAGTCGGCCATTTTTTGAAACACGAATTCGACGTTTTGTCGAGTTGATTTTCGGACTATACATTTATGTGCAGTCTCGACTGGCTCGAAACGTGGAACTATAGCTCGTGGAAGACCAAGACCAGAAAAATGGTTCTGAGCCCCAGACGGTAATCGAACCCGCAACCTTAATTTATGTTCTGAGTTTTCGTTAAAGGCTTGAATAGCGAACAATTACTATATTGAAATAACCAAGCTGCAAGTCACATTTAGTATATAGGAAATATGAGATTGAGTGAGCGAATGTCAGAGAGAAATGTTCGCGAGTGACGCATCAACTAAACTATATTTTTCTGAAACCATGACCAAAACGCTGTGTGATTTGTTCGCGAAGAAGCCCTGCAGCACTTGGCTGAATGATTAAGAGGTGAATTCAGTAGAACCAACAAAAGTATTGACATAGCATAACGCGGTGAAGACCGTATTTGCTAAAATTTTCATGATAAATACGGTCTTCACAGCGTTTACGCTATGGTAAATGTAATATTCAATACTTTTGCTCCATATATATTTACGCAATTGGTAAATGGGAGTAAATCCATTTTTCCGTACAGTGTTCAGTGAACGGGTTTAAAGAGTAAGAAAAATTGCAGTTGTTGCTACTAACCCACAAATTGCCATAATGGATTAATGAAGAAGGGAAACTTAGATAAGATCATAGAGAGGTAAGAGGTATTAATACGCCCCCATTGTAGGTGTAGCGGAAGAGCTTAAGATCAGCTGAAAAGTTTGAATAATCTGAACAAGAAGCTGAACAGTCTAAAGAAGATAAACTGGACGGTGGACCGGTGACGGGCGTGGTCCGTGAAGATAATGAACAAGTGGAAAATTGGGGGAAAGAAATGGAAAGAGAAGATATGATCAATAATTCACAGCGCTAATATCTATACGAAGCAGCCGAGCGGAAAAGTAGCAAAAACAAGCAAACAAAGACGTCTTATACTGTGGCGTATAAGTATAGAGATATATGGATAATTATACATCTGGTGGAAATAAAGAGGTCATAAAGAGCTCGCGGAGCTACCAAAACTTGTTTTACCACATTTTATAGAACTTTCGAGAGATGGTAACAAGTTGTTCTAATTGAGCCGAGATTCGATGTCGGATGTAACCAAAATTTGCCTACATGTACCTGAAAGAGCATGGAAAACCAAAATCAAACATGTCATCGATGTCATCGCTGTTTACGACCAAGGGCTTCGAACGGGCAAAACAACCAATATGATTGAAGACCACGAGTATGGGAACTCGAGATAATGAATGGTTATATTGATTATTGGGAGGCTACGTTCTAGCCAGTTTCGATACGGATGCCCAACATTGTTCCTAGCATATACTCAATGGTTAATTTAGGCTCCGACCACACGTATACGCATTTTCAGATCTATCCGTTTTCATTTTAAATATATTCATGTTTACGTCCACAAGAACGTTTTCTTATCGTTTTCGATCGTTTTGGCGTCCACATGAAACGCTGAAAACAATGAAAAACGGCGCTCGTGTAATGCGCAGACTGCGGTTACTTTTGTCATAGCGGCAGTTAGTGCGTAAATAACCTCTTAACCGCTCTGGGTTCTCTGAACAAGTGACAAAGTGGCACCATTGTAAAATTCAGCGTTCTTCGAAAATCTACTTCTTGAAGACGTAAAAGTACGCACCGTTTTCGAAACTCTCAGTTTTCAAAAGCCTCCGGTATGGTTGAAAGGTATTTTCGAAAGCCTCCGTTTTCGGTGAAAACAGAGACTTTCGAGATCGCTGACTCGGCGTCGGGAGGGAAGCCGAAAACGAATAAAAAAGTCTCCGGTTTTCGCATGAAAACGCATACGTGTGACCGGGCCTTAGAGCGCATTATGGGTCGTTTTCACATGACGTCATCACCGCGATGTTGATGGAGTTTTAATTATCTTCTTTTGTTACGTACACCAACATGGCCGCCATGCACTTTGTCATTTTGGTTCTTTGTCACGTGATTGCCATCAATAGCCGTGAATCACGACATGGCTACCAAAGCCTAGCAATCCGATTGGCTGATAGCCTGCGTCGCAGACCCCGTGTTGTGTATTTCAATCACAGGAAATAGGAATATTCAATTGAAATACACAACACGAGGTCTGCGACGCAGGCTGATTGGCTGATGACTTTGTGGAAAGATTGAGGAAAAGAACGGCGTTGAAAATTTCTAACCCGCATGTCCTGACCGTGTGTCTCAGATATAGCTCAGTGGTCTGAGCTCTAGGTTCGATTCGTCAGATAAATATTCAAATTAAATATTATTCTGTATATATAAATATGTTATTTGCCGTTTTTGGTCAGTCCGTAAAGAAAAATAGAAAGCTTAAGCAAGTCACGTTCTAGAACCACTTACGCCGTATTATTTCAATGCGAAACAAGAGGGTTTCAGAGGTTGTGATTGTGGCGAACGTGATTTAATATTCATCAATATTTTTGTGTTAACCGGGGTCCTATACCAAAGCTTTTTCCTCTTCTTTTTAATAATTAAAATCTACTTATATACCTGGTTGTTGGGTGAGTTAGTCTGACTAAAAAAAGATGTTGTTTCAATACATTGTTGCCATGGTTACCAAGATATGACACCCCAGTGGTGAACAAAGCGTACGTACTTTTATAAACATGATGACTGGATAAATAACAATGATAATTAAAACCTGGAATAACTATTATTTAGTCACAAACAACATTGTCTACATAGGAGGTAATCTAGAACTATTGACATAGAGCCGTAATACAATTGGTCTTACTAAAACTATTACTATTTCATAACAATTCAATTTTGTCAGTTCATCTCCAAGAGAAATGTATATACTGTTAGCCCTGAAAATTTGATAAAGATAGCTTAAATACTGTTTGAGATATCCTGCGCGCAATATCAGAATCGGGCTTTTTTGTCAAATTGAGAAAACAGCTTTAAAGTTAATCTAATCATTAACAAGATAATTACCCCAAAACAACAATAGACAGTCCAATAAGGTATATCTGTTTAGAAAGCTTTGTTTGTTTTGGGAAAATCATTAATTGTACTGCAGTACAATTAATAAAATAATTGTACTCCTCTCAACCAATCATAATGCAGTAATTTTGTCTACGCATAATAACTTTGCTTACTTATATTTCAATACTGCTTTCCCAGAACAGATTTTCCCGTATTTGATACTTCCACTGTCCCGTTTTGGCAGAATTTTATAGTTTTTCAAATTATTTGGGAGCCCCAGTAGCTACGCCCCTAAATGTAACAACGACCTCTATGCACGAAACGTTTTCAGGACTGATTTTTCTGCATATAAAAAACTCAAACCATAGCCCTAATCCTAAGCCTTGCCCTAATTCTATCTCTCTTACGATAATGCTTTATTTTATAGCTGATTAATTTCGAATTTTACTACCGATAGTCTATGTGACATCATTTGGGGATTTATATGAATCTTCACCCGTTTTCTGTTTACAACGGAAACTATAGTTACAATACAAGTTATTTTCTTTTACATTACAAAGTTTTAGGTTTATGTGAACCACAGACCTGCAAAGTGGTTTTTCATTTATTGGTTGAGCGTTTTGTTATTATTATTGGTTACGTTGATGCAAGATGTTTATCAAATTAGCAATTATTTTCTCTTTCAATAGAATAAAAACAGGATTGTTTCGGTTAATACATTTCTCTGGCTAATTATTCTTGGCCCATATTTTAGGCTAATTGCGCCATGCGCATTGAAAATCTAGACCTCCTACATATACTACATTCGGCAGTACACCAACCTTTTAAAGTTTTCGATTTGCATTTCAAGACTGCGCATGCTTATACGCGCGGAACCTGAGAATTTAAGTAATTTCATTCGATATAAGCCATGGATGAAATCAATGCAGGACAATCCGCGCCAAAGTCATTGATAATTCATTTGAAACTTATCTGGATGCTGTCTGTGGCACACAGGTACCTGCCACTGCGGTTAACTGAATTAATAGTTATTTTGAACATGACTATATAAACAGAACCAATTACAAAACTACCCGATTTTAGTAATAATCGATTCCCTCCAAACATCGTTGACCCTCTGAGATGATATTAATACCATGAGTATGGCATTTACACAGTGAAGTATTTACGGACTACAGCAACGAAAACCGGCAACCTTACATCAGAAGCTGCTGTTCGACGTTAAAGCTCGCGACGGAAATATACATATAGCTGTTCGCTCAATTGAGTGAATAACGTACTTAGGTATGGATCAGCCTGAGCAAACACAGCAACAGCAACCACAGCAGCAACAGGAACCACAGCAGCAACAGCAACCACAGCAGCAACAGCAGCAACAGCAACCACAGCAGCAACAGCAACAACAACAACAGCAACCGCCATCGTATCATGAGTGGACGACAGGACCAGGTTATTATTATTATCCAGGTCCTCCGCATACTGGATATGTCCGACAAGGATTCTATGTTGAACAACCTTATCAGTACCATCCTGGCGTTGGTGGCGACCGTCCCTCTGTGTATGTTTATCGCGACGAGTATCAGCGAAGGAAAGATGCTGAAGCTGGATTGTTTGCCGTGATGTGTGCTGCTCTATTTTGCTGCTGTCTAATACCACCAGTGCCTCTCTTTCATTAATTTATCAAGAACTTGTACTGCAGATTCCAAACACGAAGGGTGTAATTCTACACACAGTTTTGAAAACCAATTTTAATTAAAATCTAATTCTCTGTTAATAATTCTCTATGCCGCCATGTACATTATTGATTATTTTACTAATCACATGCACGTAATACTATTGATATGTTATAAATTAATTAATTAATTTCCACAAATACAACCTCTACTGACGTTAAACCGGGTCGTATTAGTTCCAAAACGACCTGGTTTGACGTCAGTGGATTCAAAGCCAAGAATCTCAAAGACTGAACACGAGGAAACCATGGTATTGCAATGGAATACCATAACAAGAGGTACATGAAACCTCCCACTCGATTCGGGTCATTTAGTAAATGATCCTCTTCGAGCGAGAGGTTTAATAGGTAATACACCTCTTTTTATCGTATTACTTATAATAATACTTTTACGAAAAAATTGGTTTTCACCCACTTCAGAGAGTCAGTGGATGACAAAAACTAAATATTGTTTAGTCTGCATAATTAGTTGCTAAATATTTTTTAATTTATTAATATTGTGATTACTTGATATTAAAGGGGAATTGTCCCCAGAATTTAAAGTAAATTACTTTTAAATAAAAGGCCTTATGCTCTTGTCGTATATGCTCTTGTGTTCGAGAAATAACGTTTTCATTCTCGTATTTTATGCTTTTGGACGCCGCCATTTTGTAGTTTGCTCGACGGCTCACAGTTGATATAATGCAGCGGTGGTTTTCTTTTCAATTGTGACGTCATACGAGTGTTTGTCTTTTGTTCCTTGCGCTCAACAACATAGTCTCTCGTTTTCTATGATGAAATTCGTCATACGAGCAGACACGTCCGTATGATGTATTTCATCATACACGTGTTGATCGTGAGAGTCGCACATGCGTATAACAGTCAACTACTATCCCACATGCTACTATCCCACATGCTACTATCCACATCTCTCACTAGTCTATTAACGTAACACCTCAAATTGGGGAATGGAGGTTAGGATGGGGAAAATTCTGCCGGGGGTTAAGGTTAGAAAACCCATTAGGCGGGGGTTAGGATATCATCATACACGCATGTCCAATCGTATGATGACATACATCATACGAAATGAGAGAATGTACTGCGCTCAATGACGTCAAAATGACGTCAAAAAGCTCAATAGCTAACTGCATGTCTCGTCTAACTTTACGGTTATTACAGTTAGCTTGCACCATACATACGTTTATTTTTGTAACTACAGTATACATACATATTTAAATCTGGTGCTAAATAAAATTATTGATTGATTGATGAATTGAAAGGAAACTCCCGCTGTACATCGGGTCTGAGCCGTCAAGCAAACTACAAAATGGCGGCGTCCAGAAGTATAAAATACGAGAATGAAAACGTTATTTTTAGAGTACAAGAGCAGATATCGTAAAACTATTAACATTTCTAAACATTCTACTAAAAGGCCTTTTGTTTAAAAGTAATTAACTTTTTGGGTACAGTTCCCTTTAAATAAAAAATAATGAATTACAATTAAAGGTGCCGTCCAGTCCGTTCTGCGCATGTGTGATATTTCAAACGTGCGGGTCCCCATATGTCAACAAATTAACTCTCCAACGGAATAGATTTGCGACAGTTCGAAAGCGATTATTCGTCAAAGGTGGCGAAGTCGCGAGTGGTAGTTTGATATATTATCCACATTTAGGACTAACAGAACAGCTTCTTATAACACGTTTTTAGTTAGGCGGAAAAGCTCAAGCATGGAAAACAAATTATCCGCAATAGTTCATGTTCAATGGTTATATAATGCAATGTAATGTAAACAAACGATGTAAACAGAAACGTGGACATGCGCAGAACGGACTGGACGGCACCTTTAACTTATACCCCCGGCTTTCGAGTAATTTTTTAAAGAGATCCATCACTGAAACAAGTTGAAACCAACTACCAGAACGTTATATAGCAGAGTGAAAAGGTGGTAAACTGCCAAGATTTTTAGTAACGAAATACTGACGTTTCGAGCGGAGCCCTTCATCATTAATTGTAAGACGTCACTAAAAATCTTGGCAGTTTACCACCTTTTCACTTTGCTATATATCCAAAACACTGTCTACGCAGCACTCTACTTTTTTACTATACCAGAAGGTTAAATATATGCACCAACGCATAAAAACAAACTACAGTGAGATGCGTCAAATTTCCACTTATGCAGAGCTCGAATCAAATCCCAGCCCGGGGGTTTGCCCAAGAAAATAAATTTGGGGCTTGCTAAATATTTTCTCGTTTTTCCTATATATGGACTAATTTATCATCTACGTATATTATCATTTCGATTACCTTCTCTAGTTATTACAATATTTCTATTATCATCTATATTGTTTTCTCTGTTATCATCTCTATTATCTTCTATCAGTTATCGTCTCTGGTATTATTTCTAGATCTGTTAATATTGGTATACATGTAATCATCTCTATTATCATTTCTATTATTATCTCTATTATTCTTATCATCTACAGTTATCATCACTAGTTGTGCGTTGGCCATCTTGGCGGTCGGACGTGCCTCCATGCAGTAGTTCTGGTTTAGTTTGTTTTTGGGTTTTTTTATTTATTTATTTATTTGCAAGCTTTGACACATTGAGTAGCAGGGAAACCCCACAGAGCTTATCGCTCCGTCCTGGGCTCCCTGGTGATTTTTACTTAGTAATTTCCTAATTTTACTTCATCATATCCGGAGGGTGTATATCGACTTCAGTACAGCCTTTTACTCAAGATTGCCTTGACCACTTTAATCTAACAATGAATATTTTCCGAACTGCTTTAATTTGTTTTCAAAAAATATCGAGTGGGTCTACATTTAAAGAAGAAAGTGGTAGCCTCAAGTTGTATAAAGTTCTCAAACTTATAAACGTTGCCCTAGTGTTGCTGAATTTATTTTGCTGTCTGGATATATTTCTACAAACCCTGGATCTATATTAATCTGAGTCCACCTCATAGCAGTAAAGCACTTTCTCTTTGTCAATAGAATATTCAACGTCTAATATAATTCTTAGTTTAATATGCAAAGTTTGAGGAAGGTAGTCATGCTAGGGTCGTCCTCGGATTGGATGCAAGGACAGCAGAGAATTTTAATAAATTAAAGGACATTGGCAACTTCGGGACTTAAATAGCCAGAATATAGTAGTTTGAAGTCGTAAAGTGTTTTAATTGCACAGGCAAAATTATTAACCTGAATCATTGTCCGCCAATGCGTGTGACGTCACAACCTCGTGTCTGTATAAGTCTGAAACTTGATTTTTATGAATGTTTTTTAAAAAGCATTCTGCGGAAACTCGGCCACCCACAGAGTAGTTTATTCAGGTTTACCCCGGGTGTGACGTCACCAACAAGATGGCGATGACTGGATTGTCTTTGGTTAAAATTAGTTATTTTGTTTTGTAATAGAGTAGATTTGTTTATTTGGATTTTGTTTATTTGGATTGCATGTGTCGAAAATTGGAAATTATGATTTTTGTTGGCAATGTATTTTAAACCGGATTCCATTCTATGATGACATAAAAATTAACAAATGTATATAATCTTCAAGAGATTGTTTGGATATGCACCATCTTATATATAACTTTTTTAAACTAATAATGCGTTGCATAATAGATCAAGCAGATTTGGATCTATAGATTTTTTGGGGAAGTTATGGACTCTTATATAATTTTGAAGTTTTATTATAGAATTTTAACGTTATTCTTTGTTCTTAACAAATTCTGTTGTTGTTTTTATCGTAATTTAAGTTCATTTATAATCATATGTTAGTATTTCTGGTAAACTTTTAATGTTAGTCTTTTGACGGGATTTCTTGTAATTTTGTATTTTTAGTTAGGTCCATAGGTTTGTCAGCTTTTTATCTGTTATGTATTAGCCTCTTTTAAATAAGGTAGTTAGGGACCATCCATTATTTATGCCGGGGGTGGCCTGGCAAGATTCATCAATAACTTGAACAAAACCTTCTGAACCCCTTTAATACAAAAAGAAAATTCCATGACCCCCTTCTACCTTTTGCACAAATACAAAAAATAATAACATATTAAATAACTATAATCATTGAGTTTACTTTATGGCCTTCATCACTAGAACAAACCCTGCTATTAGCAGAGTTTGTTCTAGTGATCAAAGCCATAAGGTAAACTTAAAGTAAGAACTGAACAGTATTGAAAGTTGAGCATAATTTATCAGGTAGATTTCAAATGTCAATTTTAGAATAGGGTATATTGATATTAATCAACAATAAAATAAAATAGATGGACCCCCCTCTAACTGTGAAAAATATATGATGACCCACATAGGATTATTAATATAATCACCCCTAAGATATTCCCGTAAGAATTACTCGATCGTATAAGCCTCGTTTATCTGGTAAAGTTCGAGAGAACACGAGAACTAGGAGTTGCAACTTAATTGAAGTTGTCTTATAGAATCAGGATGAGCTACAATGCCAATGGTTAATCGGAATGTTTTACCTAATGTGCTACTTTTAAATGCAAGATCGGTTTTTAATAAGGACGAGTTAGCTGTGTTAATTGATCAACATAATTCTGACCTTGTAATGGTTACAGAAACTTGGCTAACGGAAAGTATTCCAAGTGAGACAGTGCAAATTCCTGGTTTAACTCTTATAAGAAAGGACAGAGATAGCGGCAGAGGGAAGTGGTGTGGAAGTATATGTACGCGATCATATTCCAGTTAAAGTTCGTAATGATCTGATACAAACGACTTTCGAATGTTCATGGATAACCATACGACTAAAATGGCTTCCTAGATTGATTTCCAAAATTGCTGTGGCATGCATTTATTTCTCTCCATCATTGTCATCAAGTGACCTTCAAAGTTTTTATGATTACTTTTGTTATTGTTGCGACAACCAGAGGAACAGCTATTCTTGATTTAATACTAACAAATGTGGCCACCTGGTATGACGATCCTATTGTTTTGGCTCCGATAGCTACATCTGACCATTGTGTTATTAAATGGCAATCTAAAGTGCAGGTTGCTAGCAAGGAAAAGAATATAATAAGATATATAGATCAAAGTAAGGGCACTCAGACAATCCAGTTTACAAGCTTTTAATGAATATTTAAAATGCTATGATTGGTCACCTGTTTTTAATGCTACATGTACGAATAGTAAAGCTGATTTGTTTCTAGAATTGACCAACAAGATGATTGATGCTTTTTTCCCAGAGAAAATCGTAAAACTACATGGGAACGCGGATAAGCCTTTTATAACTGGTAGAATCAAGCGTCTTTTAGCCAAACGAGATAAGGCATACAAGCAGGGTAGAATTGGATGTTTTAAAGCTCTACGTCGATTAATTTCATCTGAGATTTGTAAGGAGAAGAAATCGTTTTACGACGACAAAATTCGACCAACCCGTTGTTCTAATCCAAAAGCGTGGTGGAAGAACATCAATAAACTTGTGGGGAAAAGGAATAACAGGGTGAAATTATTAGATCCAGAAACCAACACCCCTGTGAATGATAAACGAACCGCTAATCATATGGGCTCATTCTTTGCGAGTCTTACAAATAATTTTCCATAGATTCGAAGTGAATGGATGTTATCTGGAACGTCTGATCCACTTCCTGTGATTGAATGTGCGAGCGTTGAAAATAAGCTTAAACATCTTAATGAGAGCAAATCACCTGGTCCGTATGATCCAACTATTAAATTAATTAAAATGTTCGCAAAATCATTCGCCATACCGTTGACTAACATATATTTAATGAATCGTTCGGATCTAGGACATTTCCGGATATATGGAAGAAGTACAGTTTATGTGCGGTTCCTAAAGTTATGCCTTGTTCCGGTGTGGATGAGTTAAGACCTATCGCACTAACAAGTGTGTTATCTAAGTTACAAGAATCCTATGCTGTCGAGTGGATCCATGAAGATGTACGAGATCAGTTAAATCCTTTTCAATTCGGTGGCCTTCTTGGTGGATCAGCAGTTCTGGCTCTTGTCAACCTCTTGCACAAATGGTATAAGGCCATGGAGGTCCGGGTAAGATTGTGCGAATAATATTCCTAGATTTCCGTAAGGCGTTTGACTTGATTGAACATAATGCTCTGTTGGAGAACTTCCTCGAAAATTGGTCTCCGCCCGGCTCTGATTGCGTGGTTGGGATCTTACTTATGTAACCGATCGCAAACTACCAACTACCAACTATGGAAACGAATGTTCTGATGCTGAGTTCTCCAGGGAAGCAAAATTGGCCCTATAGCCTTTATCGTTCATATTAATCAACTATACCGTTAACAACACGTCGATATAGGACTACCCCTGATATACCTTATCAGAAGTAATCGATGTTTCCAATCATATTTCAGGCCATCCTATTGGTAACTCTCAAACCAATGTAGAGAGTGTTTTACAATTTGCACGAGAACAACATATGGAACTTAACGCCAAAAAATGTAAGGAAATGCAGATTGATTTTCGTACGAATAAAACAGATATCCATCCTATCTACATCGCAGAGCAAGCCATGGATAAGGTCAGTTCATATAAGCTCTTGGGGGCCTGGGGCTATGGGTTGATGATGACCTAAAATGAACATCAACACTGCCTATTTTACAAAAAAGGCAGCTATAAGCGCCTATACTTTTTAAAGGTCCTGAAAAGCTATGGTGCTCCTACGAATGATTTGAAAACATTTTTTGTTGCGGTAATAAGATCAACCCTCGGATATGCATGCCAAGTTTGGAATGGGAACTTGACGAAAGAACAAAGTGGGGATATTGAGAGAATTCAAAAGCGTGCCCTTAGGATAATCTACGCTGAGTATGATTACGAGAAATTATTACAAAATGCCGGCCTAAAGTCCCTTAGAGAACGCCGGGATGACTTGTGTGTTGACCTAATTAAAAATATGTCCAAATCAAGTCATAAGCTGCATATTAGTCTTCTTCCAAAAAAAATCGGACACATGAGAGAGAGAGATACCAGAAAAAATGAACAAAGCTATTATAATTATATGTATAAAACTGAAAGATTTAAACATAGTCCAATAGTTTCCGCTATTGAACAGTATAACTTGAAGCTTAAAACCATTTACTCCAACTGATATTTAGTAAATTTTTATTGATACAGAAATTTTAGTATATTGTATTTATTTATATAGTTATACTGATAAGTAAATTATCATGTTATTAACAGTGCATGCAGTAACATTAGAATATTGACTGTATTTTTTAATATTATTGAAATTTAGATCTTGTAAACATATTGTAATTTAGCTTTGTTAGCTATTGAATATGAAATAAACCATTATTATTATTATTATAAATGTTGGTACTCCACTGTACAAAGTTACTCTCCAGTTAAAATAATTGTGGTGTCAATGAAAACTGATATACGCAGTCAATCATACGACATTACGTTATTGATGAGTTTACGGTAGAGCTATAAGTCAGTTCAAAAATTTTGACATGCATGCATGTGAGATGGATAAAGAACAAATTTTCTTATTACAAATTTTTCTCTTATCCAATGTTTCATATATTGTTGTAGGGTCTTAAAGTGCCACTACGATGAAAATTCATCCCCGTTTTTAAGGGTCGAAAGTGATCATCGATGTAAAAAAAACAACTAAAAAATGGTATTTTGAAGTCAGTATTTTGAGCTCTGAAATCACTATTATTTAGTCCACCATTACTAAAAACGTGTTCCAAAGTGAACCCGCAATTTAAAAAGGTAATATTGTTTATGACGTCAGATTCTCAATGCTACTTGTTTTCTTCGAGAAGTAGATGAAATGTTCAGCCTTTTGTAGTGTAGTGACTAGTGAGTATGAGTGGTTGAGAGAGTGTGACGTATTGCATGAGGACATGTGAGTCAAAGAGCGGGAGAACACGTGTATTAAGAGAGCAGAGAGAAAGTTTGAGTGAAATAAAACAAACGGTTTCGTAAAAAAACAACACTAGTGGAGTTTCTCAATACATAACACCTTTCAGACGAAGAGTTTGAATAAACGACTTTGATTTACTTGAAGAATTAGCGATGTGGTGAGAATTTGACGTCACTTCGTTACGCTGGTCAGGAACATGAACGATTAATGGCGGACATAACAACTCCAGATTCGGAGTCAGAAAAATAATACTTGCCATCGTCTAATCGCAAAACGGTTTCGACCGAGTAATATTTAGCAGCTCTGCTTTACAAATACGTAAAAATATCGATAGGTAAAAATTTGATCGTAGTGGCTTTAAAGAGATAGGTTACTAAAGGAATGGATAACAAATAGCGCCATTTGCAAATTTTACGTCAGAGCGGAGTTACGCGCAAAAAAATTATGGCTAAAAGAGACGACTGAAAAGGACCTTTGTTTTTGTCTGGTCTTTGTTTCGTTAGGTTAGGGTTAGCTACGGTTAGGTTTAAGGTTAGGATCAAGGTTATGATTGAGATTAGTACATGTGGTTCTATAAAATTTGAAGGACCTTTCATTGAGTCACCCTTTAGCCTTCGTTAATATACATGCCGCTGTATAGTGAACGTGCGTGGGAGAGCTTGGATCGAGTAGACAGACGATACATGGACGATCGTCAAGCTTGTATCCTCAGAAAAATGATTGACAGGAATCAAACCTGCAACCTTCTGATTGCCGTTGAGACGCTCTAACCATTGAGCCACCGAGAAATGGACTTAATGGAGTGATTGATATACGAACTGCCTATGCGGCAGTCACTATATATTCCTGTCTGGGACTCAGAATCATTTTTCTGAGGATACGAGCTTGACGATCGTCCATGTATCGCCTTTAGCCTTCACCGCGCAAAATATCCTAAATCGTTTTAAATGAGGACAGGCAATTCGAACGCAACGTGTTGCGAATCCGTTTTAGTTTAATTCATCATGGAGCTAATTCGCATCTGATACGATCTTTATTTGGACAGGGCTATTGTCCATTGAAAATCTATTCATTCAAGTAAGAATGCTTCGAAGTTGAACAGTAATAGCATAATTGCCTCGGTAATTATTTTGTTCTGGCTTGGCGATTTAATCTGCAATTCGCCCTCTAACCAGGCAAATTTCTAATTTTGCCGACATTAACATGCATGAGCATTGAGCAAACATCTAAACAATACTCTTTTACACAACAAAGAAATGTAGACAGTTACAGCAATGCAAACATTAATATTCTCTTCACATTTTCACTCAATATTAAATCTTTCATAATGGCATTCTTTTATATTCATTTAAATTAGCCAACGAGGCCTGCAAGGCTAATTTGGACTAATTTGAATGTTTATACTGGGCGTCTATGGTTTCACGGAACACTTCTAACAGTGCATTACAAATTTATTTACCTTGTCGTCAATCATGGTATTACAAATACCATGACATGTCGGGAAATTAGTGATTCTCAAGCCTCGCGGGATTACTAATTTCCCTCTTATCATGGTATTACTTATAATAAGGGGGAATTCTCATGTCAACATACAGTATAATTAAGCTTCCTTTATTTTGGTCATTATCTCCGTTATCTTTAACAAAAAGGGTTATAAATAATTTCCCATAATACTAGTATTTACTATAACTATCAGTCACGATATCTAGTCACCAGGTTCACACGGATGACGCAACAACAGCAGCACTGTTGTGGGTAGTCAGGGGAGAACACTTGCCGGGGTTCGTTGCCGTAGACCCAAAAGCGAAAGTTTTCCTTTTTCAGCTACACGAACAGCCCGCAGAATATGACGCTATATAGACAAACGACAGAATGTTAGAGGCTGCAGTGATCTCGAAAGACTGGATCGAGCAACTATTGTGCAGAAAATAAATCCGGAAGTTATATAGTTCTACAGTGTGTATAAAAAAACCCTGAAGAAAACGGTCTTATACTCCTGGGAAATCAAAAACACGATATTAATACACCTGGGAAATTAAGATAACTTGTAAACGTATGAAGGAGCATAACTGCAAAGAAACATGTTAAATATATTAACGTTTCTTTGCAGTTATGCTCCTTCATACGTATATCACACATACGTAGATATATACATATCAGTATACTCACAATGCTAAACTAGTTAAATGAAATAACTTATTTTTACTCACCAAGCTCACTCGCAGCGAATTCCTAGTTAGCTTCACTGAATTTAACTGCTTAGACGACAGTTTGGCTGGCATTTCTTCCTTGACCGTTGACACGTAGTTGTTCGACATATATAGATTTCACTTTTCTTTCAGTTTCGAGTTTCTCTTCTCGCGGCCTGAGAGTGCCAAAGAACGACTTGCGTTTGAGCTGCCCTTTTATAGCCTACGCTAAAATTGCTAATAGATTCACGACTCAGACAAACAACCCGAAGTGTGTATAAAAAAAACTGAACCCTTTATACTCCTGGGAAATTAAAAACACGGTCTTAATACACCTGGGAAATTAAGATAACTTGTAAATTGTAATCGTGTGAAGGAGCATAACTGCAAAGAAACATGTTAAATATATTAACGTTTCTTTGCAGTTATGCTATCTTAATTTCCCAGGTGTATTAAGACCGTGTTTTTAATTTCCCAGGAGTATAAGACTGTACAGGGTGTATAAAAAAAAACGCGACCTTTAGAAATTAACCTATTGTTGTTAAGCACAAGATTTTATGCTCCTGGGAATTTTAAAATAGCTTCTAATCGTATGAAGGAGCATAATTGGATAACAAATTGTCAAAGTACTAATTAGTCATATCAACAGTTCGAATAAAAATGGTTCAACTGACCACAGAGCAACGCTGAGTTTTTTACATTGAGTAAGTACATTGAATTTCGGTATAATGTAAAACAGTAAAAAACTCGTTTCTCTGTGGTCAATTGAAACCATTTTTATTCGAACTAATTAGTACTTTGACAATTTGTTATGCAGTTATGCTCCTTCATACCATTAGAAGCTATTTTAAATTCCCAGGAGCATAAAATCTTGTGCTTAACAACAATAGGTTAATCTCTAAAGGTCGCGTTTTTTTTATAACACCTTGTACAGTGTGTATAAAAAAACTGAACCTGCATAAAATTAATTATTATTTGCCTCAGAGGTGTCTAGGGCTTTCAAACTACTACAATACTGTTTTTATGCCGGTTCAGTTTTTTTTGATACACACTGTATTACCTAAAATTAACAGGTTTTGTGATTGGCTGGAACAAAAGTGGTTAGGGTTAGGACATTGGTTTCTTTGTGGTTGATTCTATTGTTTTATTCAGTTTTAATCATCTGATCACAAAACTTGTTCGTATAGGTATAGGTGCAGGTAACCGAAACAAGGAACACTTGGAGAAGCAATTCCAAACTTCTTAATATAAAAAGATACTGACTGGTAAAAAGATACTGACGTTTCGATTGGAGCCCTTCATCAGAGTAAGAGGAGATGAAATAAAATAAATAGGGCTTATACAGTATATATATATATATTAATATCACGTTTGCGAGTTTTCCCTTTGTCTTAACGGGTTGATTTAATCACTAATACACCCGATTGAAGTTGTATTAGAACTAATACGACCGCGGCAAACCGTGACGACAGGTAGTATTACACTAATACGACCTATGTAAAACGTCCTGCCATCTCGAAGTATGCAAAGACTGCCGCACCCTTTCGGGAAAACTCGCAAACGTGATATTACAAAGTAATATAATATCATGAAATGAGGCGTATTAGCTATTAAACCGCGCCCGCTCGATGAGGGTCATTTAGTAAAATTCCCGAGGGCCGAATTTTACTAAATGAACCTCATCGAGCGGGCGGTTTAATAGCTAATACGCCTCATTTCATGATATTACTTATAAATATATGTCAAAAGGGTGTGGAAACTAATAATTAATGAGATGCAAAAATTTTAAACATTTGCTATTTTTCAACCATCTCCGCTGTCAACAATCGAATCGTTCCGGCAGGACATAAAGAATCAACAACAATGGCAAATAAATGATGGAGCGATTGTCTTCCCACCCGGCGAACATTTTTGGCATATGTGCATGTTGAAAGCATGATCCACAACAACGCCAGCAGATCAACGTCGAAATTCACGTCTTTCTACATATATAAATCCTATAAAACGTCCTTCCTTAAATAATATGCCTGACTCTTAAATCATTTTACCAGATTTAAAGATTATTTTCGGAGACAACCGAACTTTACTGAACATACTTGATACTTTGAATGACGATAAGAAGAAGAGCTGGCCAGAATACTTTATATATTGCCTGTATATGGTTAGGGCAACCTCGTTCCCAGGCATTTTGCAATGGCCCCAGTGCTTCCACAAGTTGCAAGTGAAATTTCCTTTTACGATCCTTAAATTTCCTTTTTTTTTAGTTAATTTCCTTGCAAAAATCACCAAATTTCCTTGTAATTTCCTTGCCGATATCTCTCAAAATAGCCAAATTTCCTATATCTAGGGTTGTCCCGGGAAGCGCATGGCTTAAATAGGACCGGGTACTAATTAGGCAGAGCCTGCGTTCCTTTTGGCCTATTTGATGATAATAATTAAAATAGAACCCCCCGCCTCAAGTGTCCTCAACCCCCCGTACTCAGTGTCTTCCTAACCCTAATGCCCGTCTTCCACCTCATTGTAACCCTAACCTCAAGCCGTATTTTTATATTTATTGAGCTTTATCTGTAGTCTAATCTTATACTATATTAAAATAATCAAATAGCAAAATGCATTTACAAAAATCGGCCATCATTACAGGGCCGGCATGACACATACACAGGTGTTTATAGAAAATCGCGCACGCTGATTGGTGAATATCGTGAAATAATCCGAAGTAGCTTGACCTACAGCGTTTAGGCAAAATGGCTGCCAGCCGATTTGACAGATGTGGAAATAACCAATTTTAAAGAAAATGCTATTCCAAAATGATCACCTGTGCATTTTATACTAAAAACAATTATTCACCTCAGTGTCGGTGAATAACTATTCGTCAAGGAATTCCTTTCTCAGTTGATTGGATTCTACCGACGAAGATGAATTTGAGGCCCAAAAATCATCCATACTCCGGTTAGCCACGCACCGCGCGTGATTAACACTGAAGGAAGTGGGAAAACACTTGAGAAAGGACTTCGAAGAACCTTAACCCTTAGGGGAGAGGGGTCTGTACTAGTCTAGGCTACCTCTTATTCAGCTGAAATGGGCTTTCAATGAGTATACGTCTCAATCGTAGGATAAGTGTTTTTTTATAAGAATCTCCAAATTTCCTTTCAATTTCCTTGTTTTAGATCAAATTTCCTTGTCATTTCCTTGTAAATTTTATTTCCTTGCATTTTTCCTTGCAAAGGCCAAAATTTCCTTTTGCAAGGAAATTTCCTTGCAAGTGGAAGCACTGAATGGCCCTCGGATCGGCTGGTTCATTCTATAATCTGATTGGCTTGTCATAAAACGCAATTATTCAGCCGAGTATAATTTATTCATCTAAATCTGAATGCTGTCTTTTGAATGCTGAATTTTACAGCAAATTAGAAGTGATAGCTTTCGCTAAATTGGATATATGCTTCTTCATACCTTTTGTAAGATATAACCATGGATGTATGGTGGATTATTAACTTTGTTAATAGCTGCTTTTATGCCTACGAATGCTGACATGAACAACTCTGAAGAGCATTGAACATTTTTCAAGTCAACAAAGTAGACAAAGCCACCAGGTTGTGTTTAGGGTAGTATGGTATATATAATTCATATATCACACAATACTGAATAATATGTATTTTATTTATATTGCAAAAAAATTACTAAATAAATTAGAAAAACTTCAAAATAATTTGGCCGATTTCAGTTGAGTTTGTAACCGCTCTCCAAACATCTGCTCAAGCATGTTTTGTTTTTACTATCTCCAAGGCCTGCAACTCCCGGTATATTGAAGTAAAAAGATTTATAAGAAACTTCACCCGACGAAAGACGTCACATAGACTATCGGTAGTAAAATTCGAAATTAAAATCAGCTGTTATTTCTAATTTTCTAAAATAAAGCATTATCGTAAGAGTTAAGGTTAGTATTAGGTTGAGGGTTAGGGACCGTTCATTATTTATCGGAGGGTGCGGGGGGGGGGGATGGGTGAGAAATAGCCAAACTTTTTTTTTTCTGGTACCCCCAAGCAAAGTTAAAAAATTTGGGAGCCCCCCCCCGCGCCGCTAATAATACCTTGAAATATTTACGTTTTTTTCTTTTTTTCTTCCAGCTCGTTCCCCAACGAATTGTTAATTTTTCCCCGACAGGGGGGCTATATGCCACCCTCTGGCACCTACAATTAAGGCTATTCTGTATGATTTTACCCAATAAGAAACATTTGTTTGTATAATAATGTTAATAATTAATAATGGTAAACTTTATTTACGCTCTGGCTGACTAGGCCTCTAGCAATACATACTTATATAATAAAAATAGATACAAGTTCATTTCAATATTCATTGAATCTTATTTTTCGAACTGTATTACGAAAAGACTGCAGAGTATTTAAAGATCGTACTGTATCTGGTGGTATAAGAAATAGATTTCAAAGACTCTTATCATCAAAGACTCTTATCATCAAAGACGAGATCAAAGACTCTCATCCTTGTTTATTAAAAGTTCAGGTCCCCCCATTTTCTCAACCACCCCCCCGATAAATAATGAACGGTCCCTTAGTGTTAGGACTATGTTTTTAAATTAGGATACTCATATGAAACGTCAGCCGAACTTTGGAATCTCTTGAGAAGATTTGTAAAATATCTTGTCGTCCGAAAATTTCATCTTCATATTATCTTTCCCCCTGCTAAAGTTAATTACTATTTACAGGAAATGACGTCAAAGTAGGAACACGCAAAGACATTGCACATTGATTCAACAGTGAAATACAAAGAAAGTTTGACAATTGAGCGGATTTTGTCTAGTAAACAGGTCTGTTAAAAGTTCAGAGCTACAAACGTTCTTTGTATTTCACCAATTTAAATGTGCATCTATAAATTGGCCTTTATGGCCTCGTTTGTACGACAGCAATTCAAAAGAATCTTTGCTTCCTAACGAGGTTTATATGCACATAAAAGAATATTGGTAAGCATTATGAAAGACGTCTATGTCCTTGCGTGTCCCTCCTTTGACGTTATTTCCTGTGAATAACACATAACAAAGTAACACATAACCTGGTCCCTTCTTATCTCTCGGAGGAATTTTCCAGAAGGGACAGAGCTCATGATCACAATATTAGGGGTAATCATGTTAATTTAAGTATTCCCAAACCCATAATGGAGCAGTTGCCTGGAATTCTATACCTATATCGAAATAAGACTTTTAGAAAACATTGAAATTTTTAAAAGCAAATTGACTTTTTAACAATATTTAAATATAGTACTTTGCTGTATTATTTTAGTATATATAGTTAGTATATAATTAGTTTAGTATAGTATATAGTTAATTTTTATGATATTAAATGTAAATTATAGTTCTTAAAATTTGTATCCAGTTGTTATATGTATGTAATTTTTAACTTGTACACGGCTCTCTGGAAGAGCATATTTTATGAAGAGACCCCCGTGTTTAAATAAAGTTCATTCATTCATTCAATAGTAAATCAACTTTAGCATGAATATACGTATCGCGATTCCCGCAAAACGCAAGATTTACCGCACCTTCCCGCGCGAATGCGCGTGGTTCTCGCGGGATTTTGGTATGGATAATACACCTATCAAAAATCCCGCGCGACCATGCGCATTGATGCGAGAAGGTGCGGTAAAATCTTGCGTCTTGCGGGAATCGCGATACGTGTATTATATTTCTTCTTGATAGAACCTGAAGAATACGAATAAATAAAATCCCCAAACACCGGATATTTTAACTGATTTAGCGAGTCTCCAGCGCAGGCAGATCCACCTGAAATAACATCAGGTGGATTAGTGTGCAGGCTTAATTTCCGGCCTTCGCGGACTAGCACTTTAGGTTTGAACATTTGTGAGTTGCGTTACAGATAGCTGTACGGTAAGTCTATTAAAGATACTTATTTTAACATGAGTTACCGACAAGTGAGAAGTGATGTTGAGTGTGATACTGTTGTTGACTACTTAACAGTTAAGACAGTTGACTTGTTATTTTACGACACCATAAAATGTTGAAATATGAATGACGTACAGGTCGTCACAACATATATGTGTATGTTAAAAACCTCTCTCACAGTCTCACTTGACTGTTAATGTTATCTTTGAATGATTGCTTTAAGGCTTTCCTTTATAGTAATTGAATGTATATTCTAATGTATGTTTACGGACCTGTACGTCATTCATATTTCAACATTTTTCTTTACTTTTATAGTGAATCGTTTGTGAGTTTATTGCCTGATATATTTGGCTGTACAGGAGCTTACTGAAAGAACGTGGTAGGTCTATTAAAGATACAAATTTTAACACGAAATACCTTAATGTACTACGTGATATAAAGAGAATTAGAGATTTTGACTTTTGTATTTGTCGAAATGGCGTGAAAGTATGACGTACGTACACACTATAGTATGTTAAACTATTAAAGTGCCGAAACAGCCCTTTCGTATTTTAGTTATCTGTATAGAGGATCAAAAAATAGCTGATAAGTTATTTTACAGTTTTTGATTTGGACTTTTCGTTTAGAAGATATTTTGCATCCAAATTAAGAAATGTAAAGCAAATTATAATAAAAACAAGACGCCCGCTGGGCGTTAACTCGGGGCTTGTTGAAAGACATTGTAAGCAAATTCAGTGATTTGAATTCAATATACACAAATCTATAGTTGTAGGTACAATGGTACATATAATGATACAGCTGTCAGTGCAGGGATGGTTAAATTTTCCATCATTGCAAACCCATAACATAGTGTTGGCCAACGGCTTTGATTATATGAAAGTGAGTTGGCTCAGTATCCAATATAGTCTGGCCTGCCAAATGAGCCATCCTGTTTGCTGACCTAATCCAGTTCTAGTCAACAGGGTCAGCCTGGCAAGCGAGCCGGCCTGTGCTCATGTAATAACAATTTATATGGTCAGTCTGGCAAACAGGTTCAGTTTGAGCAAGCATTAAATCAGTTAATCTTTTTCTCAGTGTATAAGGCATGGCAGTAAATCAAACCATTTAGCTGGCAGTAGCAAGGTCAAACAACAACAAACTCTTTACTCCTTGATCTTGATAGTTGGTATGGGTGTCAGAGATTTATATAATGTGTGTTCATTTGTAAGCATTTGTGTACAATAATACATGTATGAACAATCGATACAAACTTACTGATAACCCAGAACATTTTGGAGTCTCATTTAAGCTTACAGGTAAAATATCGAGTGAAACAGGGTTACTCAATGGCAACAATGAGTGTCAGAGATTTATATACTGTACGTTCATTTGTAAGCATTCACATATAATATGAACAATCGATACAAACTTACTGATAACCCAGAACATTTTGGAGCCCCATTTAAGCTTACAGGTAAAATATCAAGTGAAACAGGGTAATTAATTCGATAGCAACATTGCATACTTTAATAATAGTACTTGGTATACAGTATATGAACAATAAACTGTAGCATCGACTTTATTTTGTATAATTACATAACAATAAACAATACAGGCAACATAGCTTATAAAAATATTACAGTTACCTCAGAACAGTTAACATATTTCCATACAACATTCATATGTTGAGTCTCATATTAAATTATTAAACATTTAGTAAGACAAAAAGCGTATGGAAACATATAATTTGATCGAGTACAGGTTCTTGAAATCGTAGACCAACCCGTTTCAAAAGCGATCTGGATTGTGAGCGTATATAAGATCAAGATACTTGCCAGCCACATCAAAGATTTTCAGTGAAGAGCACTTGAAAGAAAGGTGTCAGATCAGATGAGTAAATAAATCACAAATATGGCTGGCGCATTGAGATGTTTTCAAAGATGTTTTCAGTTTCGCAAAGGTGAAAAGCCTGGGTATGAGGTTGATCGGGATGATGCAATAATTAGCCTCCCTAAAAACGACTGCGGGGGCAAATTTTTTTTTGGGATCACTTCACTGCGCATGTATAGTAATCCCACATTCATAGTCTCGCTCACTAGTTTACTAATTTAGTCAATAATGATGCAATAATTGCCATTTCGCCCGAGTAAAAAGCAGATTCTGGAGTCTGGAAACTAGGTTGTGACGTCATTTAAGAGATGAGTCCAGGATCTTCTAAACAAACGAGCTCCATTCCCAGATTATACTATAAAAGTTATCGTTTACGTTGAACTATTCAATCATGCCAGACAGATACGCAGTGTATGGATGTTCTAATTTAAGCGATTTTGAAAGAAAAAATGTCTGGCCATCGTATTCCTTACTTGAACGATTCTTTACTTGAACCTTGAACGATACGCGGACAGTAAACATGAATATCACATAGAGATCTTGCAGTGTGTTTAATACAGTGTTTACAACTAGTTCCCCGAGGCAAAACACACATTCATCTCTTAAATGACGCTACAGTGTGGCTCGTTCCAGGCCTTTCTAATTTGCGGCTTTTTGATATAAATAGCAATGTTTAAAGAGTGATATCTTCCAAACAAAAAGTCCAAATTAAAAACTGTATATTAACTATCACGTCTATCGGTTACCTTTTCATCCTCTATACAGATAACTAAAAAACGAAAGGGCTGTATAGGCACTTTAATTTATTATATGTCTTGACTCGTGAGTGCTCTTAACGCAGCTTTTCTACAGTGTGATTGATTCCTGAGTAGTCTTTACAAATCAATAAAGACCTGTCATTACAAAAACAACTGAAAAGTTTTAAAAAATTGCGGGAAAAATGAGGAAATGTGAGAAATTTAAAACTAAAGAACATGATTAAAGGGTCGACCCCTGCGGACCAAGTGGCATTTGTCAAAGCTTGCAAATGATGTTAAAAACCATATAGTGGGGCCAAAAATGCAACAAATACCCACCCCCAGGAGATAATTGGGCAATACAATCATTCAGACAAAAGCAGCAATGTTTTTCATAAGGAATTTTTTCATTTGCAAAGAAAACGCAATTTTGTCAATAAAAAATGCATGAAAAAGCATACTCATGATTCAGAACCAGGAAAGAAAAATATGTCAGTAATAAGAACATATACATAATACTACCAAGTTTTTCAAGTAATCTAAAACCTAAACAGTTTACATAAGAGTACAGTGTATCACACACTTACACTGTACATAATAATAATAATAATAAGCTTTATTTACTCAGGGTAACTCCATCAGTCAAATGACTGTTCTCCCTGGAGACCCTGATTGACCTAACTAAATACATGAGTAATTTATAATTAAATATAACATGAAATTAATTACAATAAGTTGTTAAGAATTATAGTTTAAAATACAACAATGAAAATTTAAATTATTATGAGTAGGACTAAGCAGTAAACACGACTAATTAATTGGTATTAATGTAAGCACTTTTAAATGCTGCAAGAGAATTTGCATTTTTAACATCAAATGGAAGTAAATTCCAAATTTGTGCTGATGAGTATCTAAATGTTCGTTTTAGATTATTTGTCTTTGGCTTAGGGAGAACAAAATTCTCCTTTTTTCTAGTGTTATAGGTGTGTCTATCCATATGACGAACAAGATTAACATTTACACCCTCTGATTCCATATTTAAACATTTGTACATAAGTATGGCTTTATGTAAATGTCTTCTCTTCTCTAGCTTACACCAATTCAGGTCTGACAGTACTTCATCTGAAGGTGTCATAATATCCCGATTAATATCACACTTACATATCTTTGTTCTATAAAAACTAGGCACATTAAATCCTATAAAAAGACGCGTTAAATCGAGCGTGATAAATCGCTGAACCATGCGACAGTAGGGTGATCCTTATTTTATTATTTTTTTATTTTGTATATAAAGTCTCACCCTCTTAAATGGTTCTAATTGGGTTAAAAATGCTATGTGTAAAATTGTATTAAAAACTATTGTTAACTAGACTGTTCGATTTTAAAGGAAATACACAAAACAATAATATAATTGACAAAAAGCCCAATGAATTAGCTGTCTACATTTTCTTTAAAACAATATGTCCTCTCTTTCTTCTTGACCATGCTCTCGACCCAGTCTTTTCTCTCGGCCGTAAACATTTTAGCATAAATTAACATGAACATGAATATATTATAATGCTTCTTAACAACTATTGATATTTAGAAGTAGCTCAAGGACCCTGAAATTTTTACTATAGTATCGCAATGAGAAAAATCAGCCAAATTGTCCAATATGCTATAAGTCCTCAGGGGAGTGTCGGATTGGTCTAAAAATCCATTAGTGAGTAGTTTAGACCAAAGATAACCAAAGATAACTGTATAACCAACTGTACCAACTGTAACAACTGTTTACTGTAACTGTAACTTTAACTGTATTACCAAAGATATAGGGCTCCAAAGTTCTTAAAATTCTTATTAGTTAATCAAGTTTGGAGCCCTATATCTCGGAAACCATACATTTTTGGCTATACGTTTGTCTTAAAGTCAAATAGGAAACCAGGTCTAAACTACTCACTAATGGCTTTTTAGACCAATCAGACACTCCCCTTTGGACTTATAGCATATTGGACAATTTGACTGATTTTTCTCATAGGGATACTATACCGTATATCTCGGTGTATAAGTCGATTTCCTAGGACTAAAAATTGATGTCAAAAACCCGACCTCGACTTATACGAAGGGTCATGAAATCAGAGAACGATAGACTAGTACCCAGTCCTAAATGAGCCAATCGGCTTATTGCTAGTCTTTGTGTCTGTCAATCGACACGTGCTACAACATTGACATGCCGTTATAGTAAAACGAAGAAATCAAATTAAAGGTTGTAGACTTTGCCAAAAACTCAAACAACTCTGCTGCTGGGCGTAAGTATGGCGTTTACGAAAAGCTTGTTCGAGACTGGTGAAAACAACAAGAGAAAATTCAGAAGTTACCGAGGACAAAATGTGCTGATCGTGGATCGAATTGCCACTCGCCGAAACTTTGTTTGTAATATCCATTTCTTTATAAGACTAGCGCATACTATTATATATAGTAAGTTGTAACTGTAGGTTCGATTAAAAGCGTATTTATTTGTCCGTAAAATACTTCCATTTTCTTTTTTAAAGATTCGTTGTATTACGCTATTGTTATTAAAATTTATGTGAATATTATTCTGTGTCTGCTACAAGTAACTATTTGGGGACTCGACTTATACACAGACTATCCTAAAAATCACAGTTTTTTACCCAAAAAATAGGGGGTCGACTTATGTGCCAGGTCGACTTGCACGCCAAGATATACGGTAGTAAAAATTTCAGGGTCCTTGAGCTACCCCCTAAATATCAATAGTTTTTAATACAATTTTACACACAGCATTTTTAACCCAATTGGAATCATTTAACAGGGTGAGACTACACAAAATAATAAATAAATAAAATAAGGACCATCCTAATGCGACAGCTATAAGTAAATGGCAAGCAAAAACCCTCTAATTCCCCGGTCTCCGCAGCACATTTTTGCAACAAATCCCTTGGCACACTGGGTTCCCCAGGGGTCGACCCCACGGGATGGCTGCTGATACCCGCATTGTGTATTTCCAGAAAAAATCCATAACCCGGGTGGGGGGTCAGAGTCGTCTTAATTTTCCAGATGGTCATCGAAGTAGTCAGTAGTCACATATTTGGTAAAATATCTTTCTACTGATTGTACATTTAACGCAGTGTAACAAGATAGAACATGTTTTGCTGTGTCGCAGTCTTTATATTTTAGATATTACGGCCTGTAATTACTACCAATAGTCGTCAATGCAACTATTAAATCTTTGTCCTTGGCGACGAATATATGCAGACGAATATATATATATATATATATATATATATATATATATATGCAGACTTTATAGTCTCCACGTTTGCACCATGTTAGCGACTGGAAGGAATTAAAAGATTCAAGGTGATCAACAATTGCCAGTTTTGTCTTGTACTTGCTCTGAGAAATGAGTAAAATCATGTTGACTAAGTTGGTTTACTTTCCAAATGTCGACTTCAAACCGCAACTCATCACATTGTTGATGTCATTAATGGCGGTTTAACACAACAAACCGTGGGGGCACTATTTTTCAGAAAAACCGCGAACTTATTCTTGCTGTCAAGTACATGTAGCAGGCTTTTGTAAGCTGACTTTGAATTTTATTTAAATTCGAAGTGGCGTTGTTCATACTCAAGAGTGTTTCTCTCCATAGTTTTTGTGGACGACCGAAATTTCGCAAGTATATGAGCTGATGAGCAGGACAATGTGTGCCTATCACGTGGGTTAGTTCCTCTGCCTCTTGTTTAAGGTGCTTCGTTGAGTCCAAGCAACATTGATAGCACCTTGAATTTCGCTAGATTTGAATGTTTTCAACTTGTTCGAGAATGTGCGGTAGACTGTAGTGTTGCGTTAATTGCCTGTGCTCTCGTTAATTTCGCTTGCGCTGAATATCTTGATCTTTGTGTATTCTGTGTCTTAGTGTCTATACAGAAAGAACCCTATTCTGTTACATTGCACTGCATTTTAAGACGATTTGCTGCTATTCCCTGCTATGCTATTCGCATTTTTAAATTACATTGAAGCTTCGGAAATTGCATGGGTGGGGGGGGGGGGGTCAATGTTTGACTGGAAAAAGTAAATTCCCGAGGGGTAGGGGGGGGGGGGTTATGGATTTCTTCTGGAAATACACATTATGACAAAATTATCATGTCCTTGGTCTTTTTGCACAGACTTTGCTCCTTCGTTGCTCAGTCTGTACTGAAAGGCAGCAGGCAGAATCATTTTGCCATAAAGACCTCCTGCTATGTCAATAAGTTATTTAACAATATACACATATCATGTGTCAGTGTGACAGACCTGTACACCATTTATTTTTATAATAATAACTAGTAGTAATCACAGATTAGTGATGTGCGTTCGGAATGTGTTACTTTTTGTTAACATTCGTTAACAACAACGTTAACATTCTAAAGATGACAATATATATGCGATTAATAGCGTGGCCGCAAAATGGACAGTAATACAATAACAGTCATCACAAATATTTTTAATTAACAATAATCTATCGACAAATTGGGATCATTACTTGGTGAATACATACCACCACGTAAATTACATGAATAAATGCCACTTAAGTAGGTACCCCTTTGGTACAAAGGATATAGTAATTTACTAATCAAAGGATATAGTAATTTACTAATACTGTGCTGATCACTGGCATGGTACAAAGGATATAGTAATTTACTAATACTGTGCTGATCACTGGCATTGGCAATATCTTCATGATAGCTTAAATTGCTGAATTCTTCAGTACAACTTTGCTCTGCCGGTTTATAATCACTGGCACTGATTGTGTTCACTGTGCCCACAAAATAACTGAGATTTGTGTGTTGATTTGTGTGACCTGCTATAGACATGGTCATTGTGCCCGAAGGCAACCCAGCCAAATAACTGGGATTTGTATATTGATTTGTGTGACCACCTGTTATAGACATGGTCATTGTGCCCGAAGGCAACCCAGCCAAATAACTGGGATTTGTATGACCACCTGCTATAGACATGGTCATTGTGCCCGAATTAGGCAACCCAGCCAAACAACTGGGATTTGTGTATTCATGATTATAAACAGGATATTTAGGATCAAAATAAAAGTTAGTTGAGATTTTCAATATCGGTTTTATAGTCGACAAAACATCGCAACACAGATTCTTAATACTCTTATAATAATCTTCAATCATATCAAATACTGAAATAAAAAATATATATATAAAACTTCACTTACTTCCCCCAAAAACAGCAAAAACCACGACAGTCACTCTTCGAAATCGCGGAGAGAAATCGAAGAGATCGAGTCGCTATGACGACATAATATACACCAGAGCGAGGCAAATGTTACATCGCAAATCTCGAATTATCACGATTAGGAAGCGTTCTCCTTCGTCGAACGCAATAAAAGCTTTATTAAGGGTAAAATATGTATGACAACCATGGGCTGGTTTACATGATGCCTTCAACATTTTGCATTTCCTATACCTATACATGTATATACTGTGGATCTTCAATATATAATAGAACAATGGTTTTGTCATGGTAATAAATTTGAACAAAGCTTTAAAATACATAGAAACCATGGTGAAATGGTAAATATTTCTTACAGTATAATAACTGATTGAAAACACCCATCAATATATTATCAAACATGGTAATATGTATATGATGATAATTGATAATATATTAGTAGGGGTTTTCAAAAAGTTCTTATAAGAACTATTTACCATTTCACCATCGTTTCTACATATTTTAAGGTGGTCGTCTTATACCACAAAAAACATATATATTTGAGCAAATTTTTGAATTACCCGTACCAATCCCATAAATTAAATGGTTAACCATATTAAAATAGATAATTGAAAGAATTATTTCGATTGCAAAGATAGAAATGTTGAAAATTGAACAAATTTCAAGGCTGGAAAAACGAATATTTTGCTTTGATTTCCATGTATGTATATTTTTTCCCTCACCACCCCTCCCTGAATGAATTTTTATTGTTTTTAAAACATTAAGAGTGACTTGATTGTTGCGTGGCTATAGTCATGTGAATGTAAAATAATTTACGGGATACTTTGACTTTGTTGCTAATGAGGGAGGCTGTGACAGTAGGAAACTGGTAGCGCCTGCCATGCCATTGTTGTAAAACATAAACACGACCCTAGAGTCGAAAGTGTAGAAGAAATTGAGTTAAAATGAGTTAAATTGTGAAATCTCTCGCTTAAGGTGTATTTGGAGTTCTCTTTTCAACTTCCATTTTGAGTTAGGTATTATTTTCCCCTGTTGAGGAAATCGGGCTATGGCTCATGTCATTTTTGGCAATTAATAGGCATAATATCCCATATAGGTCTTATTTTTTCAGGTGATGCATACAGCATGTATTTATGTATACTAACAATGAACTAGTACTGTGTACAATAACAATAACCACATGCCCCCAATTTACATGCCAATTCTTATCCCTTAATTTGACCTTAATAATAATAATAATTATAATTTTATTAATTTCTATAGCGCGTCATCACTAGTTGTCCATAGCTCTTTACAATACACTAATAAACAATGTAAAAAAAATTTACAAAAATGTTACTTATTAATCAAAATTACATGGTATGAATTTGAATTAAGATGTAAAAAATTACAAATAATCATTATAAGCTAGCCTAAACAGGTGCGTTTTTATCTGATTCTTAAAAGTATTAATATTTGTAATATCACGGCTACCTCGGTTTCTTTTGTTTCCACACGCACAATTAACGTCGAATTTACCCGATGCACAAAAAGGAGGTACGATTAGTAACTAATCATACCTAATCTTTATATGCATTAGGTACGATTAGAACTAATCATACCTATAATTTTATTGCGAACTTTCCTTATTTATAATTCAATCAACACATCTATATGTAAATTTTTAATTCTTTTTGATTACGCGATTCAATCCACAAAAACTATATAACACTTCATGTCGGTAATCACCTCCGTCTTTTTTCTTAACTTCTAACACAAATCTACTTAGCCAGTAGTTCATTTCATCGATACTTAACTCTTCCAGCTTTGGAACCGATCGAAATCTACAGTCTTCTGGCTCAAAATCTGGCACTATTTCTTGCTTGCAACCACGTATCATAACAATTCCTGCTCCACATCGTATGGCATTTTGTATTCGGCGGTACGGTTCCTTCCCTTGCATTTTGAATATCCGATTCTTTAACAAACGTAAATCTTTCTTTCGACATACTCAGGCGCTGGCTTTTACTATAACTTCATCATCTTTACGCCTATATTTATACGTATTTGCAATGCAAATGATTCATTAGAATATACCAAACAAATAGCCTTGCGAGGTTTAGTAAAAGACTTTTACTTTCATTCAATTCCTCGGTAACCGTAATATTACAAACTAATAGCATGGCATTTCGGTTGATTAGTGATTAAATGCCCCTCAAGCCTCGGGAGGTTTAGTAGAAGTCCCTCGGGCTTCGCCCTCGGGACTTCAACTAAACCTCCCTCGGCTTTCGGGTCATTTAATCACTAATCAACCTCAAAGCCATGCTATTACTTATAAATATTGTTCTAAGATGAAAGGGAAGACTGTTCCACAATCTTGGTGCAGCGACTTCAAAAGCCCTTAGACGGTACATCTAACAGTTTCTGAGAACTAGATCGTAATGAGCGAGAATAAATCCTATAGCTTAAAAGGTTAGAGATATAGTCAGGTGCCAATTAGCCATTAAGACCTTTATAAACGAGTAGAATGATATTTCGGAAGGCCAATTAAACAGTAGTGCATTACAATTGTCCAGCTTAGAGCTGACAAACGCATGAAGCAAGGTTTCTGTCGTATTTTGATCCAGTAGCTTTCTAATCTTACCAATGTTCCTTAGGTGATATTAAGACGACTTACAGATCGCTGCAATATGCTCATTTAAGCTCATACAGCTATCAAAAACCACCCCCAAGTTTCTAGCTGAAGGTTTGGGAGTAATCTTCTCATCACCAACTTGTACGAAATCCAGAACAGGTTCAGGACAATACTTACATGTAGAACTAATGACAATGAGTTCGGTTTTATCTTGATTTAGTTTGAGATCGTTATTCACCATCCAACAATCTATGTCTCTAGCGCAGTCTTCAACTCTAGACTTCACAAACTGAAGATCTTCATAGGAGTCAAGCATAGGAGTCCGTCTTGAACGTCACATATAATATAATATATCTTCTCCAATATAAAATATAAAACAACAACATGACAATATCAACAAGAACACTCAAGAACATTTTATACATACATTTCTGTTGGAGATGAACTAAAATAATTGAATTATGTTCAATTGTTATGAAATAGTAACAGTTTTAGTATTCAGACTGCCAGACCTTTATTATGGCTCCTATGTCAATAGGAGACAAATGTTGTTTGTGACTAAATAGTTATTCCAGGTTTTTATCATTATTTATCTAGTTATCATGTTTATAAAAGTATGCTCTTTTCACCATGGTTGTCATATCTTGGTAACCATGGCAACAATGTATTGCAATAATTTTATTTTTAGTCACAGTAACTC
Organism: Chrysogorgia sp. JL179-B06; assembly: GCA_035772405.1. Classification (NCBI taxonomy): domain Eukaryota; kingdom Metazoa; phylum Cnidaria; class Anthozoa; order Scleralcyonacea; family Chrysogorgiidae; genus Chrysogorgia; species Chrysogorgia sp. JL179-B06. The sequence continues at coordinate 4,864,486 of JAYKKM010000437.1, read as the reverse complement.
ACTCATGAACCAGGTATAAGTAGATTTTAATTATATTAAAAAGAAAAAAGGAAAACATTTTTGGTTTATAGGACCCCCTTAAAGCTTTGTTCAAATTTATTTCCATGGTAACAAAATCGTTCTATTTTTAAAAGTGTTACAATGGTAGTCAGTCAGTGACTTGAATAAATTGGTGATGCTACTATGTGACTTCGCTCTTGTAGAAATCGAATTCAGTTAATAAGAGAATGTGCCAGTTTGGATATCGCTCCTAAGGTAAGGATATTCTTAAACAGATTTCAATGAGCAGGGCTCAACACACGTTGGTCATTGAGAAAGCTTTTATGTCAGATAACATCAATAAGTAAGAAAGTAGATTACATCTCTTGACATCTTTAGTGTGAGAGTTGACAACATTCTTCACAGTTGGCAGAACAACATTGTTAACGCCTGTTGACAACATTGTTCATGGTTGGCAGAACAACATTGTTAACGCCTGTTGACAACATTGTTCATAGTTGGCAGACAACATTGTTCATAGTTGGCAGAACAACCTTGTTAACGCATGTTTACAACATTCTTCATAGTTGGCAGAACAACATTGTTAACGCTTGTTGAGAACATTGTTAACGCATATTGACAACATTCTTCACAGTTGGCAGAACAACATTGTTAACGCATGTTGCCAACATTCTTCATATAGTTGGCAAAACAACATTGTTAATAGTTGGCAGCACAACATTGTTCATAGTTAGCAGCCCAACATTGTTAACGCATGTTGACAACATTCTTCATATAGTTGGCAAAACAACATTGTTAATAGTTGGCAGCACAACATTGTTCATAGTTAGCAGCCCAACATTGTTAACCCCTGTTGACAACTTGCAACAGGTTGTGCGCCAGCGAATCTATCATGTAAGGGTCAATGGTCATGTAAGGGTCAGTGGTCCCTCTCATAAATACAGCAAAAATCATCTGTTATTTTGGACTCTTGAGTCTAGCTTCATTTCTTATTTCTTATAGGTTACACTTGTTTTCTGGAAAAGTAGCTTTGTCGCCATAAGCATTCAAAATGAACCATCCTCCCTATAATCCAAACCAACCCGGTGCTCCCTACCCACCACAGACTGGTGATGTCGGCTTCGAACAGTACCAACAAGGAGCACCACCACCTCCGTATAATGCCGCACCTGCTCCATATCCCCAGCAACAGTACCCCCAACAACAGTACGGAGGACCGCCTGGACCTCATGGCCATGGCCATGGATCTGGCCATGGATCTGGCCATGGATCTGGCCATGGATCTGGCCATGGATCTGGCCATGGATCGTGTGGTTCTGGACCGGGGCCTTACGGGACAGCAGCCCATCCTCCTGGTGGACAGCACCCGCAGACTGTTTACGTCTACGAAGACAGGCACAAGCAGAAGAAGCAATCCGATGAAAACACTTGCTTAGCTATGTTGGCTGGAGCGTGCGCCATGTGTCTGTGCTGTTCCTTGTTGTCAAACTAATCTGGTGCCGTCGATCATTTATTTGATCATTTATTTGATTCGTCGACAATTCATTTATTATTTTGTTATATGGCTAAGTAGACAAATTTTCATTCATCAACGTTGATAGTCGTTTTATATACAGTCTAGTATATTGATAGTCCAAAACTGTGAAATGAGAACCATAACAAAGCACCATTTCGTAAATTTTACAACGGCTAAGCACACGGGTGTGTATTAAAAATGTAGTTTTAAACTGGTAGAAGGGGATTCTCTCAGTAGGATATAAAACCTGAGTAGAATGTAGTAATTAATCTTGTTAATGTAAGTTAATCGTTTGAATAAATTCGATCTAATTGTGCTGCCCCATTTTTGACAGAAGGAATTTTAGAATGTTTCTACGTTTTAAATATTTTAATGTAATTGGCACGTGTATAGTAAAATTTCCAATCTTGATTTAAATATTCTTCCAAGTGAGATGATTAGTATAGGAAATAACACGGTTCGAGAAGAATTAATGAAAAATCGCACACGTGTTTGGCGAAACATTCATAATACCTCGAGTGCGAATCACGAGTGGTATTATGAATATTTCGCGAAACACAAGTGCGATTTTTCATTAATTTTTCGAGAACAAGTGTTATTTCCTTTTAATACCTTTTCAATCAATTTTACGCGTTCCTAAATACCCCTAAATTTTACTAGGGTATTTTTTTTAAATACCCCTAGTAAAAAAATTTAAGTTAAATAGTGATGCCACTTAATAATAGACAGTTACAGCAATGCAAACATTAATATTCTCTTCACATTTTCACTCAATATTAAATCTTTCATAATGGCATTCTTTTATATTCATTTAAATTAGCCAACGAGGCCTGCAAGGCTAATTTGGACTAATTTGAATGTTTATACTGGGCGTCTATGGTTTCACGGAACACTTCTAACAGTGCATTACAAATTTATTTACCTTGTCGTCAATCATGGTATTACAAATACCATGACATGTCGGGAAATTAGTGATTCTCAAGCCTCGCGGGATTACTAATTTCCCTCTTATCATGGTATTACTTATAATAAGGGGGAATTCTCATGTCAACATACAGTATAATTAAGCTTCCTTTATTTTGGTCATTATCTCCGTTATCTTTAACAAAAGGGTTATAAATAATTTCCCATACTAGTATTTACTATAACTATCAGTCACGATATCTAGTCACCAGGTTCACACGGATGACGCAACAACAGCAGCACTGTTGTGGGTAGTCAGGGGCGAACACTTGCCGGGGTTCGTTGCCGTAGACCCACGAACAGCCCGCAGAATATGACGCTATATAGACAAACGACAGAATGTTAGAGGCTGCAGTGATCTCGAAAGACTGGATCGAGCAACTATTGTGCAGAAAATAAATCCGGAAGTTATATAGTTCTACAGTGTGTATAAAAAACCCCTGAAGAAAACGGTCTTATACTCCTGGGAAATTAAAAACACGATATTAATACACCTCATGCGAAATTAAGATAACTTGTAAACGTATGAAGGAGCATAACTGCAAAGAAACATGTTAAATATATTAACGTTTCTTTGCAGTTATGCTCCTTCATACGTATATCACACATACGTAGATATATACATATCAGTATACTCACAATGCTAAACTAGTAACAAATGAAATAACTTATTTTTACTCACCTAGTTAGCTTCACTGAATTTAACTGCTTAGACGACAGTTTGGCTGGCATTTCTTCCTTGACCGTTGACACGTAGTTGTTCGACATATATAGATTTCACTTTTCTTTCAGTTTCGAGTTTCTCTTCTCGCGGCCTGAGAGTGCCAAAGAACGACTTGCGTTTGAGCTGCCCTTTTATAGCCTACGCTAAAATTGCTAATAGATTCACGACTCAGACAAACAACCCGAAGTGTGTATAAAAAAAACTGAACCCTTTATACTCCTGGGAAATTAAAAACACGGTCTTAATACACCTGGGAAATTAAGATAACTTGTAATCGTGTGAAGGAGCATAACTGCAAAGAAACATGTTAAATATATTAACGTTTCTTTGCAGTTATGCTATCTTAATTTCCCAGGTGTATTAAGACCGTGTTTTTAATTTCCCAGGAGTATAAGACTGTACAGGGTGTATAAAAAAAAACGCGACCTTTAGAAATTAACCTATTGTTGTTAAGCACAAGATTTTATGCTCCTGGGAATTTTAAAATAGCTTCTAATCGTATGAAGGAGCATAATTGGATAACAAATTGTCAAAGTACTAATTAGTCATATCAACAGTTCGAATAAAAATGGTTCAACTGACCACAGAGCAACGCTGAGTTTTTACATTGAGTAAGTACATTGAATTTCGGTATAATGTAAAACAGTAAAAACTCGTTTCTCTGTGGTCAATTGAACCATTTTTATTCGAACTAATTAGTACTTTGACAATTTGTTATGCAGTTATGCTCCTTCATACCATTAGAAGCTATTTTAAATTCCCAGGAGCATAAAATCTTGTGCTTAACAACAATAGGTTAATCTCTAAAGGTCGCGTTTTTTTTATACACCTTGTACAGTGTGTATAAAAAAACTGAACCTGCATAAAATTAATTATTATTTGCTCAGAGGTGTCTAGGGCTTTCAAACTACTACAATACTGTTTTTATGCCGGTTCAGTTTTTTTTTATACACACTGTATTACCTAAAATTAACAGGTTTTGTGATTGGCTGGAACAAAAGTGGTTAGGGTTAGGACATTGGTTTCTTTGTGGTTGATTCTATTGTTTTATTCAGTTTTAATCATCTGATCACAAAACTTGTTCGTATAGGTAGGTGCAGGTAACCGAAACAAGGAACACTTGGAGAAGCAATTCCAAACTTCTTAATATAAAAAGATACTGACTGGTAAAAAGATACTGACGTTTCGATTGGAGACCTTCATCAGAGTAAGAGGAGATGAAATAAAATAAATAGGGCTTATACAGTATATATATATATATTAATATCACGTTTGCGAGTTTTCCCTTTGTCTTAACGGGTTGATTTAATCACTAATACACCCGATTGAAGTTGTATTAGAACTAATACGACCGCGGCAAACCGTGACGACAGGTAGTATTACACTAATACGACCTATATAAAACGTCCTGCCATCTCGAAGTATGCAAAGACTGCCGCACCCTTTCGGGAAAACTCGCAAACGTGATATTACAAAGTAATATCATAGGATAGGATAGAAACTTTATTTAAAGAGGGTTACACTAAATAGTACAAAGTACTAACAAACTTGTGGCCCTCGAAAAATATTTACAAAATGAAAATGTATATATGTGTATATCTATATATATGTACAAAAGTATAAAAATATAAAAATTAATGACTAAATTACATGAAAATGTTAATATAATGATACAAGGTGAGGTCTTAATTACATGACAGTTGAAATACACTGTGTAAAGTTAAAAGTTAAAATCAGAAAAAGACGTGAATTGCTTAAATTCTTTTTGGTAATCACGAAAACACCTATACAAAGACTGCTTAAAGAAATTAAGGGAGCCAGATGAACGCAGACTAAGTGGCAGTTTGTTCCAAATGTTAATAGCGGTAACTGAAAAGGTTCGGCCAGCTTCTGTAACTCTAGTGAATTTAGGTGTTATTAAGCTCAAATGAGCGCTGCGTGTGTTTCTAGAATGTTGCTGACTATTTAATTTTAAGAGTTTGTTTAAATACTCAGGAGTATCATTAACAGTACGTTTGTATACTATTATACATTTTCTAATGTCCGACTCTACATAAAAAGGTATCCAACCAAGTCTGTTGAATAAATCCACAGAGGAATGACATGGTTGAGCATTAAGGATAATTCTAGCGCAGCGTTTCTGAAGTTTGAATACTTTAGCGATATTGTTCTTACTACAGTTTGTCCAAGTTGGGCTACAGTAAAGAAATAAGGGTTTGATCATAGCATTGTAAAAGAGAATTCGTTCAGCTCTAGGCAAATAGGACTTTATAGACTTCAATATTCCAATGCGTTTTGATAGTTTAGTTGCTAAAACTTCAACATGGGTGTCAAAACTTAAGTCCTCGTCGATAATAAAGCCGAGAAAATGAACCTCATCGAGCGGGCGGTTTAATAGCTAATACGCCTCATTTCATGATATTACTTATAAATATATGTCAAAAGGGTGTGGAAACTAATAATTAATGAGATGCAAAAATTTTAAACATTTGCTATTTTTCAACCATCTCCGCTGTCAACAATCGAATCGTTCCGGCAGGACATAAAGAATCAACAACAATGGCAAATAAATGATGGAGCGATTGTCTTCCCAATGTGCATGTTGAAAGCATGATCCACAACAACGCCAGCAGATCAACGTCGAAATTCACGTCTTTCTACATATATAAATCCTATAAAACGTCCTTCCTTAAATAATATGCCTGACTCTTAAATCATTTTACCAGATTTAAAGATTATTTTCGGAGACAACCGAACTTTACTGAACATACTTGATACTTTGAATGACGATAAGAAGAAGAGCTGGCCAGAATACTTTATATATTGCCTGTATATGGTTAGGGCAACCTCGTTCCCAGGCATTTTGCAATGGCCCTGGGATCGGCTGGTTCATATTATTCAGTATTGTGTGATATATGAATTATATATACCATACTACCCTAAACACAACCTGGTGGCTTTGTCTACTTTGTTGACTTGAAAAATGTTCAATGCTCTTCAGAGTTGTTCATGTCAGCATTCGTAGGCATAAAAGCAGCTAACAAAGTTAATAATCCACCATACATCCATGGTTATATCTTACAAAAGGTATGAAGAAGCATATATCCAATTTAGCGAAAGCTATCACTTCTAATTTGCTGTAAAATTCAGCATTCAAAAGACAGCATTCAGATTTAGATGAATAAATTATACTCGGCTGAATAATTGCGTTTTATGACAAGCCAATCAGATTATAGAATGTATTTTACTTATATTGCAAAAAAATTACTAAATAAATTAGAAAAACTTCAAAATAATTTGGCCGATTTCAGTTGAGTTTGTAACCGCTCTCCAAACATCTGCTCAAGCATGTTTTGTTTTTACTATCTCCAAGGCCTGCAACTCCCGGTATATTGAAGTAAAAAGATTTATAAGAAACTTCACCCGACGAAAGACGTCACATAGACTATCGGTAGTAAAATTCGAAATTAAAATCAGCTGTTATTTCTAATTTTCTAAAATAAAGCATTATCGTAAGAGTTAAGGTTAGTATTAGGTTGAGGGTTGGGACCGTTCATTATTTATCGGAGGGTGCGGGGGGGGGGGGGGGGGGGGGGGATGGGTGAGAAATAGCCAAACTTTTCTTTTTCTGGTACCCCCAAGCAAAGTTAAAAAATTTGGGAGCCCCCCCGCGCCGCTAATAATACCTTGAAATATTTACGTTTTTTTCTTTTTTTCTTCCAGCTCGTTCCCCAACGAATTGTTAATTTTTCCCCGACAGGGGGGCTATGCCACCCTCTGGCACCACCCCATACAATTAAGGCTATTCTGTATGATTTTACCCAATAAGAAACATTTGTTTGTATAATAATGTTAATAATTAATAATGGTAAACTTTATTTACGCTCTGGCTGACTAGGCCTCTAGCAATACATACTTATATAATAAAAATAGATACAAGTTCATTTCAATATTCATTGAATCTTATTTTTCGAACTGTATTACGAAAAGACTGCAGAGTATTTAAAGATCGTACTGTATCTGGTGGTATAAGAAATAGATTTCAAAGACTCTTATCATCAAAGACTCTTATCATCAAAGACGAGATCAAAGACTCTCATCCTTGTTTATTAAAAGTTCAGGTCCCCCCATTTTCTCAACCACCCCCCCCCCCCACCCCCCCCCCGATAAATAATGAACGGTCCCTTAGTGTTAGGACTATGTTTTTAAATTAGGATACTCATATGAAACGTCAGCCGAACTTTGGAATCTCTTGAGAAGATTTGTAAAATATCTTGTCGTTCCGAAAATTTCATCTTCATATTATCTTTCCCCCTGCTAAAGTTAATTACTATTTACAGGAAATGACGTCAAAGTAGGAACACCGCAAAGACATTGCACATTGATTCAACAGTGAAATACAAAGAAAGTTTGACAATTGAGCGGATTTTGTCTAGTAAACAGGTCTGTTAAAAGTTCAGAGCTACAAACGTTCTTTGTATTTCACCAATTTAAATGTGCATCTATAAATTGGCCTTTATGGCCTCGTTTGTACGACAGCAATTCAAAAGAATCTTTGCTTCCTAACGAGGTTTATATGCACATAAAAGAATATTGGTAAGCATTATGAAAGACGTCTATGTCCTTGCGTGTCCCTCCTTTGACGTTATTTCCTGTGAATAACACATAACAAAGTAACACATAACCTGGTCCCTTCTTATCTCTCGGAGGAATTTTCCAGAAGGGACAGAGCTCATGATCACAATATTAGGGGTAATCATGTTAATTTAAGTATATTCCCAAACCCATAATGGAGCAGTTGCCTGGAATTCTATACCTATATCGAAATAAGACTTTTAGAAAACATTGAAATTTTTAAAAGCAAATTGACTTTTTAACAATATTTAAATATAGTACTTTGCTGTATTATTTTAGTATATATAGTTAGTATATAATTAGTTTAGTATAGTATATAGTTAATTTTTATGATATTAAATGTAAATTATAGTTCTTAAAATTTTTATCCAGTTGTTATATGTATGTAATTTTTAACTTGTACACGGCTCTCTGGAAGAGCATATTCTATGAAGAGACCCCCGTGTTTAAATAAAGTTCATTCATTCATTCAATAGTAAATCAACTTTAGCATACGTATCGCGATTCCCGCAAAACGCAAGATTTTACCGCACCTTCCCGCGCGAATGCGCGTGGTTCTTGCGGGATTTTTGGTAGGGATAATACACCTATCAAAAATCCCGCGCGAACCACGCGCATTGATGCGAGAAGGTGCGGTAAAATCTTGCGTCTTGCGGGAATCGCGATACGTGTATTATATTTCTTCTTGATAGAACCCGAAGAATACGAATAAATAAAATCCCCAAACACCGGATAGGCACTTTAACAACTGATTTAGCGAGTCTCCAGCAGGCAGATCCACCTGAAATAACATCATGTTGAAAGGATTTATGGTGAAGGAAAACTTCGAGTGTTGGAATACATACATTTTAAGACCAAACCACCAGCTGCGAAAAATGGAACTTCAAGGCCTTCCGGCTTCAAGGCCTTGAAGTTCCATTTTTCGCAGCTGGTCCCGGTTTGGTCTTAAAATGTATGTATTCCAACACTCGAAATTTTCCTTCACCATAAATCCTTTCAACATGTACAGTAGTTTGATCGAGTGAAATGCCAAATATTACCTGAAATAACATCAGGTGGATTAGTGTGCAGGCAACTGGCTTAATTTCCGGCCTGTTCGCAGGTTTGTGTTGAAGTACAGTAGTGATGGGCGATACCAGCTTTTTTAATTCGATACGATACTGGTTCGATATTGCCCTTTTTTTTCGATATCGATATCGATATTTAATTTATGCGACATGAACTTTCTATTAAACGGACATGTAAACAAAGTATCATAGGTCAGTAGGTCACTCTTTAGACAATGGAGGAAATGAATATCTAATTAAGGAGATTAAAAATTGCAAATGAATCATCATTACCTTCGTTCATGTTTCGATAAACCAGTACAGCCGATCCGCACGTGGTAAGCAATAAATTATTGGCATTATCTTGCATTATAACCAATAAGTTATTGGATTATAACCAACCCCGAAATAACAAATGTCCTAACCCCCCGGCTAGCGAGTTTTCTAACCCCGTCCGTATAGTGAGAGATACCATGAATGTGGGACTAGTAATTATGGCGTGCCGATCTGGACAAAAATACTTCTGTGAAATATATGACTTGTTGTGTGAAATATATGACTTGTGTGAAATATATATGACTTGTTGTGAGAGATATATGACTTGTTGTGAGATATATATGACTTGTTGTGAGAGATATATGACTTGTTGTGAGAGATATATAACTTGTGAAATATATGACTTCTGTTCCATAGAGATCATAAATATAAGACTAGAGCATAGGCAGCCCAAATGTAAAGATTAATTGCTTATATGGTAACTGTTGGCAACGAGAAGCACCATCTGGCAGCCGAAATTCGACTGAGATCAAAACTCGCCCCGCTCCCCTCATTGCCGACTTCGCGCGACATGCTGACGACAACTTTGTTATAAATAATGACAAGGTTGGCAAGTAAATTCACTGTTGACAACAAAACACCTCAAAAAATAGTCAAATAGTTCGAAAGCAACGAGTAGAACAACCACGTAAATAACAACACTTTGAAAACCAATAATTTTACCACATAGTCACAAACTACTGTGTTTCAAAACGGTCCGGAAAGACTAGAAAAGACCGAAAGTTTGCAGTATTTTGACCAAATTTTAGCCTGTCCCGATGCGGGATGCCCATTGCCTGCTACTGGTCACTTTCTTTTAATCTAAAATAGCAAGCTCATTGGCTAGCACAAATGCAAAAATCGGACTCTCGTGGCAGTGAAAGGGGCAACCGGGGGGGGGGGGTGATTCACTGGATAAGCGATAAACATTTTGTCGGAGCCAGTGAAACAAATTGTGAAACAAAATAATACATTTTTTTGTAAAAAAAACAAAAACAAATTACGAAAGCTTGCTTGGTCACATTTATCCGTAAATACGCTGTTGAACACTAGACAAAAACGATGTAGACAAAACGAAAACTGTTGTTAAAAGGATTTTAGTGCGGTGAGTATAAATATATTCTTGTCAGTTTTTTTCTCTCGAAAACTAGCCATTTTTAAAGTGTATCTTTCTTACGGCTTCGTGCGGGAGAAAATGAATATAAAAGATAGCTTAAATTATCTTATCAATTACATTTTCCTGAGGAACAGAATGCACTGCTGGAAAGCCGGAACCGAAATTATTTTGTTATAATGGACGTTTCTTTTATTTGGTAAGTTCGTATATTTGTTATTTTGTTTTGTTTTGATTTTTGAATCTCTGTACACAATGGCCACTTGACAGTCGCTAAATATAAATATAAATATTATGTCGCCAGTCAATTGTTTTGAAAAGGTTTGGAAAACATTCTTGAAAACTATTCACGTTTCATAATAAGAAACGTATCTTTAATATATACTTCGTAAACTGATCGAATGCAGAGACGAACGAAACTCGACAAAAAATCGGCAATGCAAAATGAAATAGACATGATTCGAAAAGTATCAGTCATACCTTGTAAGTTGGATGTGATTTTATAACATAGAATCTTGTGAATCAGAAATTATCGTTACCTGCAGATAGTTCACTGTGTCCTTCAGTTTTCAGTATGAATTTCTAGTGCCAAATGTGGTGTAATGTTTGGGAATAGCATATACATCTCACGATCGCCAGACTTTCGAACCGGCGAGGATTTTATGTCTATGACAATGACTATGAAATACAACGGACCAGTTATCGTGACATTAAAACAAGTTCCCTGAGGCATAGGTTTCTTTTTCGCTGGCAAATATGTGCCGGTATGGAAATCAAACATTTCACAAACATCAAGATTATATTATTATTTTCACGTCATCTTTTGAAGTCGCTGCTCATCAGTGACCACAGCGTGGCCAAAGGGTTGGCAGTATTTTCAAAGCCAGTTTATATGTTGTATTCATCGATCTGGCGCAGTTCGGGCCAGACCTTAAATTATTAAATATTTGCAAGTATATATTAAAGATACGTTTCTTATTATGAAACGTGAATAGTTTTCAAGAATGTTTTCCAAACCTTTTCAAAACAATTGACTGGCGACATAATATTTATATTTATATTTAGCGACTGTCAAGTGGCCATTGTGTACAGAGATTCAAAAATCAAAACAAAACAAAATAACAAATATACGAACTTACCAAATAAAAGAAACGTCCATTATAACAAAATAATTTCGGTTCCGGCTTTCCAGCAGTGCATTCTGTTCCTCAGGAAAATGTAATTGATAAGATAATTTAAGCTATCTTTTATATTCATTTTCTCCCGCACGAAGCCGTAAGAAAGATACACTTTAAAAATGGCTAGTTTTCGAGAGAAAAAAACTGACAAGAATATATTTATACTCACCGCACTAAAATCCTTTTAACAACAGTTTTCGTTTTGTCTACATCGTTTTTGTCTAGTGTTCAACAGCGTATTTACGGATAAATGTGACCAAGCAAGCTTTCGTAATTTGTTTTTGTTTTTTTTACAAAAAAATGTATTATTTTGTTTCACAATTTGTTTCACTGGCTCCGACAAAATGTTTATCGCTTATCCAGTGAATCCCCCCCCCCCCCCGGTTGCCCCTTTCACTGCCACGAGAGTCCGATTTTTGCATTTGTGCTAGCCAATGAGCTTGCTATTTTAGATTAAAAGAAAGTGACCAGTAGCAGGCAATGGGCATCCCGCATCGGGACAGGCTAAAATTTGGTCAAAATACTGCAAACTTTCGGTCTTTTCTAGTCTTTCCGGACCGTTTTGAAACACAGTAGTTTGTGACTATGTGGTAAAATTATTGGTTTTCAAAGTGTTGTTATTTACGTGGTTGTTCTACTCGTTGCTTTCGAACTATTTGACTATTTTTTGAGGTGTTTTGTTGTCAACAGTGAATTTACTTGCCAACCTTGTCATTATTTATAACAAAGTTGTCGTCAGCATGTCGCGCGAAGTCGGCAATGAGGGGAGCGGGGCGAGTTTTGATCTCAGTCGAATTTCGGCTGCCAGCTGGTGCTTCTCGTTGCCAACAGTTACCATATAAGCAATTAATCTTTACATTTGGGCTGCCTATGACTAGAGGGGGCATCCAATCTTCATTTCAGTAAACACCGGGTAACCAATTGGGCGCTGCCATCTTGGATAAATTGGCGGCACATTCACACACCCGGATGTAAAAATACCTTCGTGATTGTCGTGAGGTCAAAGGTCGCTCGTTGTTTTTCATGTATTTTGACAGCTGTAGAAAACGAAAACCGTGTTGAAACTGCTCATGTGTTAATACACCTTTTTTCGGAAACCAGCCATGGTAAATTCATGCTCGTTTGTAGACTGCTGAAACAGGTAGACAGGAGAATAGAGGACAGATGCACGGCTCACGTCAGCTCGCGTCAGATCACGTCAGCTGACTGCTTTTATCTTTTTTTCATGCCCCAGAAATCGCCAAAGAGCTAATAAGCCTTTTGAATGGTTTGTTTTCAATTTTTGTTGTATAAAACAAATGGATTCCATTTTGCCGTTGACTGTTCAGTTATAGACTCAGATATAATGTTAAAAACATTCAAATTCTCCTCGTAGTCTAGGCAGAGGTCTGGGAGCTGGTAATTGTACATCCGGGTGAGCTATTGTGCCGCCAACTGGGCCAAGATGGCGGCGGCCAATTGGCTACCCGATTTTCCTCAAAGTGCCCCCTCTAGTTTTATTTATGATCTCTATGTTCTGTTCGGCAAATATAATACTTAATCGACGCCAGCGATAGGTCAGCGGACAATAATCATGCAGAGTACTTCATGTAGTATTAATTAAACCCAACCCCAACACAACAAAAGATCCTAACCCTAACCCCCCGCCTAACGGAGTAAGTAGGCGGGGGATTAGGGTTAGAAAACCCGTTAGGCGGGGGGTTAGGGTTAGGATCTTTTGTTGTGTTGGGGTTGGGTTTCCTTAATACTACATGAAGTACTCTGCATGATTATTGACCGCTGACCTATCGCTGGCGTCGATTAAGTATTATATTTGCCGAACAGAAGTCATATATTTCACAAGTCATATATCTCTCACAACAAGTCATATATCTCTCACAACAAGTCATATATCTCTCACAACAAGTCATATATCTCTCACAACAAGTCATATATATCTCACAACAAGTCATATATCTCTCACAACAAGTCATATATATTTCACACAAGTCATATATTTCACACAACAAGTCATATATTTCACAGAAGTATTTTTGTCCAGATCGGCACGCCATAAGTAATTGACTGTTACACGCATGCGCTTACAATTGTACAATCCAATAACTTATTCTGATAATGCCAATAATTTATTGCTTACAACGTGCGGAATGGTGAGTTTGTGCTGAGTCCGCTGACCAAAAGGCAAAATGACCGCAGGCTCAGCGGTATCGAAACAATCGATATTTCTCGCCAGTATCGAACGGTATCGAATATTTGGTATCGGTATCGGCCCATCCCTAAAGTACAGTGGCAGTGAGGCGGAACGTCACTTTAGGTTTTGAACATTTGTGAGTTGCGTACGGTAAGTCTATTAAAGATACTTATTTAACATGAGTTACCGACAAGTGAGAAGTGATGTTGAGTGTGATACTGTTGTTGACTACTTAATAGTTTATACTACCATTTGCAAGCAACCGCCAACTGCAAACGTTTTTTCTCGTTTGTTTACGTTTCAAACCCGCACGTTTGACCTTACTAACGTGTCACTTTCAACTCTCGCAGTTCAAAATGTTTGATTGATAGGTTGAAAGTGACACGTTAGTAAGGTCAAACTGCGGGTTTGAAACGTAAACAAACGAGAAAAAACGTTTGCAGTTGGCGGTTGCTTGCAAATGGTAGTAAGACAGTTAACTTGTATTTTACGACACCATAAAATGTTGAAATATGAATGACGACATGACGTACAGGTCGTCACAACATATATGTGTATGTTAAAAACCTCTCTCACAGTCTCACTTGACTGTTAATGTTATCTTTGAATGATTGCTTTAACGCTTTCCTTTATAGTAATTGAATGTATATTCTAATGTATGTTTACAGACCTGTACGTCATTCATATTTCAACATTTTTCTTTACTTTTATAGTGAATCGTTTGTGAGTTTTAATATTGCCTGATATATTTGGCTGGGAGCTTTAATACTGAAAGAACGAATTATCTTAATGTACTACGTACATCTGATTTGGATTTGAGGAAATGGTTTCAACAATGTTTCGTGCACAAAACTGTATATGGATACACTGTATAATTATAATGTAATAAACTGTACATGGAATTGTCTTCAAGAAATTATTTACCTCAACTTTGTGAAAATTCAGTGGGCAATGGAAATGATTTGTGTGCCATGGATAACCTTAATATTTGGTATGCAGTAAATACAATATTACAAGTTCTTTTGGGAAAATAAAATACAGAGGTTGCAGTGGACCTTGGTGTATTCCTAAACGACAATTACAGTATAATGTGCGGAGTCGTGGACATGTGCAATGAACTAATACATCACAAAGATCTCCTTGAAAGTTAGATGATATAAATAATTGTGCAACAATATCGTAAACATACCATTTCTGGTATTTATTTAGTCAGTGCCTATTTGTTTCGCGCTTGCTTTGCCATAACATATCAGACACTCACAATTCCACTAACAGCTTTGCCACAGTAAGAAGCAAATTTGTTTACCAATCACCAACTACATACTGTAGTCATAATGTATACTGTGTATGCAGTCAAAAGCCTTGCCAATTATATTCAGATATTAAGTGATAGTCATTTGTAATTTAAGTCTGCTGTATTTAAATGTGTACATACTACAGTGGGTTCATTTTGGAAATTTTATCAAAAATTAGGCTTCCCATGACTTTTGAGGCAGCACTTCCCCTTCGATAGTAACTTCTAGTTTTATTATAATTTGCTTTACATTTCTTAATTTGGATGCAAAATATCTTCTAAACGAAAAGACCAAATCAAAAACTGTAAAATAACTTATCAGCTATTTTTTGATCCTCTATACAGATAACTAAAAAACGAAAGTTTAACATATATACCGTCTGTACGTACGTCATACTTTCACGCCATTTCGACAAATACAAAAGTCAAAATCTCTAATTCTCTTTATATCAAGTGGTATCAGGTATGTGATCATAGCTACATAAATGAGTGCCAAAGATTGAGGAAATTCACAGTAAACAAAGTTGAAAGAACATGTCTTTTTTAGTTTCCTTGTTGAAGGAAGTGATTCACCGTTCTCAAAAGCATCGAGGTAGATAGTGTCTCCTTGAATTAAGACGCTGTCGATTGTTGCCGTGTTCCACTCACACAGTCACACTCGTTAACAGGAACGTTCTGTGCGTTAAGCGCCGATAAACTAAAGGAACACTGTTTCCCTCGAGACTCGCCACTAAAACGTTCATGACCTTGATGTATACTCCCACAAGCAAGTAGAGACACAACGTAAACGAATAAACCAATTGTTCTTACCGTATTATAGTAAATCTTCCGTACGCTCAAGTCAAAACAAAGGCAATCCTTGACGAAGCCCAATCTCGACGAAGCTGGAACATGCGCAGTTGGGTTTGCTACCTGTTTCGCCGCCCGCTCCGTCAGTGCCCCCCCTTGTTCCCCGGATTTGCAAACAGAGAAAATCGAGATTTTGTCGACTTTACATAAGTGTCGCGGAGGTCTGGGCACCATTTAAAGCACAGCTACCCAAGATGTTAAGATTAGTGTGCTGCCTCCCTAGGCAGGCAGCAAAAAAAGCAGATTCTGGAGTCTGGAAACTAGGTTGTGACGTCATTTAAGAGATGAGTCCAGGATCTTCCCAGCTTCGTAAACAAACGAGCTCCATTCCCAGATTATACTATAAAATTTATCGTTTATGTTGAACTATTCAATCATGCCAGACAGATACGCAGTGTATGGATGTTCTAATTTAAGCGATTTTGAAAGAAAAAATGTCTGTCCATCGTATTCCTTACTTGAACGATTCTTTACTTGAACCTTGAACGATACGCGGACAGTAAACATGAATATCACATAGAGATCTTGCAGTGTGTTTAATACAGTGTTTCCCCAAGGCAAAACACACATTTGTCTCTTAAATGACGTCACAGTGTGGCTCGTTCCAGGCCTTTCTAATTTGCGGCTTTTTTATATAAATAGCAATGTTTAAAGAGTGATATCTTCCAAACGAAAAGTGCAAATCAAAAACTGTAAATTAACTATCAGTTACCTTTTCATCCTCTATACAGATAACTAAAAAACAGCAGTTTATAGGCACTTTAATTTATTATATGTCTCTCGTGAGCACTCTTAATGCAGCTTTTCTACAGTGTGATTGATTCCTGAGCAGTCTTTACAAATCAATAAAGACCTGTCATTACAAAACAACTGAAAAGTTCTAAAAAATTGCGAAAAAAATGAGGAAATGTGAGAAATTTAAAACTAATGAACATGATTAAAGGGTCGACCCCTATGGAGGGTGATGTCCGCCAATATTAATGTTTACATTTTGCATTCCAATTTGTACATTTTGTTATTGCCACAATGCATTATGACATTAAAGACTTGAATTGTGATATGAAATATTCACGTTTTGTCCTCTCTTTGCTCATTATGACATTGAAGATTTGAATTGTGATATGGACGATTCACGTTTTGTCCTCTGTTTGCTCATTATGATATTCGAGACTTGAATTGTGATATGGACGATTTACGTTGTCCTCTGTTTGCTCATTATGACATTAAAGACTTGAATTGTGATATGGACGATTTACGTTGTCCTCTGTTTGCTCATTTTGGCCTCAAGTTGAGACATATCCTGAGACATTCCATTGTGATGACGTAACATTATGTGTAGCACTCAGAACACGAATTTGGGACGTTGGAAATTAACGATAATTTATTTCCCGCCAGAATTCTAATTATCATACAACAAAATGGCGGAGGCCGCGGTTGAAAGCGAAGGAACGGAGTTTAGACACCTGCTTCGAAGATGCATTTTGAATTGTATATCAGAACTGGAATCAAGTGCTCCCGATCGAGACTACAACTATTTTCGTCTTGATACACTGTACCAGATTACGCTACGATACATATATGTTATTTACCGGCTGGGAGGTCCGTACTGGAAAAATATTTTCCCGAAGTCTCAGAAGCGGCCCGAGACCGAAGGTCGAGGGCCGCTTCTGAGACTGAGGGAAAATATTTTTCCAGTACGGACCGACCAAAACGGTAAATAACGTGTTTATTTTTTTCGAGCAAAGTCAAAAGAATTGCAATTTTTTGGCGCGAAAAGTTGCGAGAGGTCCGTACTGGTGTGATACGGACCTCGTACTCAGCCAATCAAAAGGCTCTATTTTAGTTACGGACCTGAGTTACGGACCTCAAAAAAAATAAGGAGAGTTATTAGACTTAGACGAATCCGTGGTTCACTTGATTTTCGATGCGAGAGATTTGTTTTCTCAATATTACGATGGCGTGCAACACCAGACATTTCAAAGTCAAAAACTATTCACTGGCCAACCTGGACGACCAAAATTTGAAGTACCGGAGGAGATCTTACGGTTCTTGTTGGACAAGCGTTTTACTGTCAAAGATATGGCAACCCTTCTCGGAGTAAGCAAACGAACCGTCGAGCGAAGAATGAACAAATTCGGTTTTCAAATTGCTAATTATTATTCCGATATCGATGACCATGATCTTGAGGAAACAGTTAGAAGTATTATACAACAATTTCCAAACACCGGGTACAAACGAATGACTGGATTGTTGTTTTCTCGTGGGCTTAGAGTACAACAAAGCCGAATTCGTGAAGTGATGAGGAGAGTTGATCCCGTTGGAACTCTGTTCCGAACCCTAGCATTAAGGACCGTAAATCGGAGATGTTACAACGTTTCAAGTCCATTGGCACTTTGGCACATAGATGGCAATCATAAACTTATAAGGTAACATGTGACGTCACCTAAATGCTACAAACTACATTATCCCTGTCAACGCGATAGCTAATTGGTCCTTTTTCAGGTCAGAATTTGTGTCACCATATTCACAGAAATTTATATCTTTTAACTAAGATGGAGGTTCGTGATACATGGTGGAATAGATGGGTACTCGAGGATGCTTGTTTTCATCCAGTGTAGCAATAATAACAGAGCTGAGACAGTTTTCTCTACTTTTCACAATGGTGTACGTTCCTATGGGTTGCCATCAAGAGTAAGAACTGATAAAGGAGGAGAGAATGTAGCTATCGCCCGATATATGTTGAGTCATTCTTTACGAGGCCCTGGACGGGCTAGTCATATTACTGGAAGAAGTGTACACAATCAGCGGATTGAAAGGTGACAAACATTACATTTTGAATATGAGCTTGAATATGCCATACACATAAACAATGTTAGCAATTTGTCTAATTGTATTATGTTATTTGAAACAAATGATCTAATATCTCATCTGAAACCTTTGCAAAATGCTTTAAAAAGTGACTCAATCATTTTGCTACAAGTGGTCTATTCGATCACCAATATACTGTGAGCAGCTCAGGCAATCAGAATACAGGATTTGTAAGTAATAGACTACTAGTAGTTGTAGTATGGTTTATACCTGTACTAATTATAGCTGAACTTATTGTTATTACTTTTCTATTCCATTCTAAAGGTTTTGGAGAGATATTTTTTCCGGTTGTACAGGTTTATTTTACCATCTCTTCAACCACATGGAAAGCTCTGGTATATTGGATCCCTCAAATGAGGCACATCTATTTTCTTTACATTATGTCTTTCTTCCTATTATTAACCGAAATTTGGCAGTGTTTCAACAAGGTCACAACAGAGCTCCAGTGCGGACAGAAAGAAATATGTCACCAGAGCAACTGTGGATACAAGGTTTCTGCACAAATGGCGCATCAGATCCTAGACTATCACAAGAATTTTCAGCAATGGTAATTATGAATTATCAGTAATTTTTGCAGAGTGTAGAGACTGAGAGAAGTACTTTGATGGTGTTATGACCATAGGACAAATTGATAGATTGTGACAAAGCCTAGCCTCTTTTGCAGGCCCACAAAGAACGTCTGTGAAGGTCCTTTTCAGTCAATTCTAAGAGAAAATTTGATTTTCGAATTGGTACTTTCAGAGCCTGAAATAATTTCAAAATTTGTCCGGACATAATTTCCGAACAAAATGACATTTGATCGGAAATTTTCAAATTTGATCGGAAATTTTCAAATTTGATCGGAAATTTGTTTTCGATTTTAATTTGACCCCCTCCGTTGAGTAAATCCCGTCAAGCAGTAAATCACTCTATGCTATAGAGTTTACACAAAGTTTAAAGATGAAATTGCAAGAATATCTTATTTTTTTATCATATTTAACACTTACTTTTGAAAAACGAAGCAGTTATAAATGACATATTTTGACTTTGAGGAATTGTTGCAAACTTGCAATATTACAAATATATGTATTTACTATCATAAATTATTTTAACACTTTTAATATACAAAATTATATTCTAAAATAAGGCAAGAAGCACTTTCCAGCATGTCATCTCGCAGTGGCGAAGCTGGTCCCAAATGGGAGGTCATGCTAACTAATAATCCGAGCGCCGAAGGCGCGAGGCTTTCTAGAGGGGTTCGGGGGCATGCCCCCCCGGAAAATTTTAAAATATAGATTCCCGTAAATAGCATTTCCTGCATTCTGAGCGGTGATTTTTCAGCTCAAAGGTTTATAAAATTTCATATTTTGGACCGTTTCTCTTTATATCAGAGCGCGTCAGCATGCCTACGAACTAATGCAAAGAAAAATCAGCCGTCGCACGCAGGCTAGCCCGCCCTCAGCCCTCCCAATGCATAACGCCTGACACGCAAATTTTAATGTAAACAGTAAACACGGCAATGCTATTTTTTCTAATATCTGTTCGATTGAAGGTCTTCGTGTGACAAAACGTTTATAAAAATCAACGGCAAGGTATACGAAACATATCTTTTACGAAATTATATCGCTTTAATGGACATAAAAGCATTGAATCACCGGGTAAACGTCGAATAGATCTTAAAGCCATGTCCTTTGATTTTAATTTAAAGACGAGGTTTGGGTACTTTACTCGCTTACGCATTTTCTCATATAACATCTGATATTCATATTTTAAGTAGACACGTAGAAACGTACAGCGATCGAGTCGCCAGATTCAAGTAATAATTTCGATATATAATTTATTTAAATCAGACAAAAACGTTTCATAATAATTAATATTACGGAGTCTCACGGATAAATGTCAACACAGCATAATAATATCTTCCTGTCCTTCGCCCTTCGGGGCTGTCCATTCCGTCTTCATGATTGATCTCTCATCCGTGCTTCTGTCATCTAGTCATCTTGGAGAGAATCTTTGCAATGGTTTGCCGGTTTACAATTCTCGGTAAACATTTTCAACTGCGATTCATTGCCAATAAAACGAAAGAAAGACGAATGGTCAAGAACCGGCATTGGTCGCTGTCCAACAAGAAGATTTTTCTCGTTGATGTTTCGAACCGAAAACGGTTTTCTAAGCAGTTCACAAACAAGGACTGTTTGGACAGAATCAGAGCTCGTTGATGCCATGATAAATCAAGGATCTCCTTAAACAGACGTGCTGTGCAGTCAGGCCATAGTTGGTCAGGCGGATAGCTAATATTTTGGGCTATCAGGCTATGGTCATGCTCATCCAAAATAGCATGACCAGCTTGTCTAAATAGGCAAACTGAGCATGCGTCAAGTGCCGTCAACCAATCATATTTCGAGAATAAGCACGACTGTTCATATGGCTGGTCATGCTATTCACAAAGAGCATCAGGGTTGCCAGCAGATCTGAGCCCGAAGTGGCCAAATTCAAGATCAAAAGAAGCCAAAAAGGGCCAAACTCAAACCCAATTTCTAACTTCAAACCTAACTTCTACTGGGAAATATGATCATATAACACCTGTCCTGTGTGAACTACACTGGCTGCCCATTACTTTTAGGATCAATTTTAAGATCGTACTTTTGACTTTTAAGGCGTTGCATGGAATGGCTCCACATTATATTAGTGATCTCATTACTGTTAGGCAGCATGTGCGCAATTTACGGTCCAATGCTGGTATAGTTTTACTTCATCCTAGAGGCAAAATGCTTAAAACTTTCGGCGACAGAACTTTCAGTGTGGCTGCTCCTAAATTATGGAATGCTCTCCCAGCAGACTTGCGTAATATTAATTCAATAAGTACTTTTAAATCTTGTTTGAAAACACACTTTTTTAAATTAGCTTTTAACCTGTAGTAGAATTATTTTACTACTTATATTATAATAATTTGTTTATTATTATTCATATTGTACTGCGCTCTTGATCATTACATGTAAAAAGCGCAATATAAGTTATTAAATTATTATTATTATTATTATTATCTCCTACCCAGAGGATCGCGCCCAAGCGAAGCTGAATACGTAATTTTTAAGCGTAATGGCACTATGGAGTAATACATATCATGATACAAGAACTCAGAAATCTGTTTATTACATCTTTAAATAAGAAATATTTATGAAATATAAATTTCATAAGGAAAATAACTTTATTATTTGACAACATTTCGATGTTTTACACTTTTATTCCACCTTCACTCAGCATGCATATCCCCGAATACAGCACAGCGATAGTTTCTAAGTCATATGAATTATGAAGTCAGTGACTCAGTGTAGTAGTGCACACATTGTTTTAGTTTAGTGAACAATAGGCACAGTGAACAATATGCATCTTGCGATCCATCTGTCGCCTTTTGAAGCCAAGGATGTTTCGTTTGCCATTCCGACTTGAATTTCCGCGCCGTATCGTAGTGGCATTTCCACTTGTTTCCTTGACCATTTTTAGGTTTGCTTAAGCTCATGGGACAAACTGAGTCAACTAAGACTAAGTCACTAAGAAAGTTGAAACGTTTTAAAAGTTGAAAGTGAAACTTTGAAGTTCGAATCGAAATTTTCGTCTTTTTCGATATATATCTCAGCGGATCAAAATTCTTGATATGTGATTGGTTGAAAAATAATCGGACCTCTGCGAAGACAGGTAGCGCGAATCTGAATTCTGATTGGTTTATAGTGATCCGACCAACGCGAAGCTTTTCATTCAATATTAATGGTGCGGTGCATTGTCATAGAGTTCAGACTGGGAAATTGTCCATAGTTACTCGAATTTACTCCATACTTTTGAAAAAAGCCAAAAATAAGCCAAAAAATAGGAATAGGCCAAATAGAATTTTTGGAAGCCAAACCACAATAAAAGAAGCCAAAATCGAGAAATTTGGCCTAAAAAAGGCCAAATTGGCAACCCTGAAGAGCATGACTTGGGCCGGGGCCAGGCTGAACAAAAGAGCCTGGAAACGAAGACGGCGAGACGCCCGCCGGATGGGAGCGAGAATATCCGCGTAATATGCGTGAACTATTATTGCTTGTTCTCTTCGAAATGCACACGACTTCAAAGTTCTAAGGAGAGATTTCAAATAAAGTAAATAAAAGCAAACAAAACTATATATATTCAGGAAATGTTTAGTCATGCTGAGCATGACTAGCATGACCGCTAGCTTCGCCACTGTCATCTCGTAGACAAAGATGAGTGCTCACCTTTCAGTTCAACAACCACACGCCGCCATCTTGTTTATTGAGCCCGTATTCTTTGCGAGATGCTGAGCCAGTTTACTACTCTATACAAGACTAATATAGATGTCACTCACTGTGCTGAACTCAGACCCAATCTTTTGGAGAAAAAATGATTGGATTTTTTTTCAAACTTGTCCGGACAAAACTTCCGATCAATTCAGCATTTGGTCGGAAAAACTGGAATTTGGTCGGAAAACCGCGGACCGCCGGCCGTTATTTCAGGCTCTGTACTTTTTTCATATTGGTACCAGCTTACTGTATTGGTACTGTAGGGCAAAACAGTGTTTTAATTAATGCTGTCCAAATGGATTTCTTATTTACCACAGATTGACCCACAGCCATATGGATTCAATTTGGATGAAAATGTGATTAGTAATTGTGAGCAAGTTACCATCCCAGAGACTATTGTTGCACTGAGTGACACAGATTTCGATGAACTCAGGCAAACTATCAACCCACTGAGGCCATCATATCACAATGGTGTGGATATTTATTTGGAAGTTCTACAATTTGTTCATGTAAAGCTTCTACAACCTTGATTAAATAAAATACTTTGTAACAATACAATACACAGATCGCGAATCTCAAAAATATACCCACGCTTTGTATTGTGGGATACTAGAGTTACCGTATAGTAAAAGTCATGGTTTTGCTTCATCATAGGACGTTTAGAAAATAGTTATTTTTCGTTGTTTTCTACGATTTGTTTAATAAAGCGCTTTGATTGTTTATCTTAACAAGATAAACACTTGAATATTGTTACTTAGGCAACCGGAAGAATGTTAATGGTGATTCTGTTGGTTTTTCGCCCAACTGACTTCATTGAGTACATCAATAACATTTAATTTGTTTTTTAATTGTTATGTATTTTTACCATCATTCCTTTTTTGACCATCATGGCACCTAAAATATCCCATAATGCAGCAAATACACACATTTTTGGAGATTCGCAATCTGTGTATTAACAATAACATAAAAAATTTGAAATTTCTTGTATGCATATAATAGTTTATATTATGCAGTAATTTAACAGTTCAAACACATCCATAGCCTTGTCCATCAAAAATATCATCGGCAAAGTTAGCAATAAACGCTGAGGATTCTTCACTAAAATAACGGCTGTTTACTGGAATTGTGAGTTGCAATGCACACGTGTTGGCCTTAACACGTTGACCTTTGTCAGCATTATGAAGAAACTGAATGCTTCCTTGTATGCTTCCAAGAGGTAAATGGCTCGCTCCAGAAATGAACTGCAGAATGTCATGCAAGGTTAAGGTCTGGTCACTTTCTTCAGCTTCTCCAGATTCTAGGGTGGTAATATCAATAAAAGATCTCTGAACATTCCCTTTCTCACATTGCTTCAGGAACTGATTAAAGTTGAACATAATGGTCTCTTCAGACTGACGCTTGGATGAACCACTTACAGAGAAATTTGGAATGAATGACTTCCTGACATCTTCAATGGTTAGTTTGGCAAAGGTGAAATGCTTCACACTCTCTTCCGGGTGACCTTTCAAAGCATCCAATACTCCAAATGCAGATAGCCCTTCTTGAAAACTGAATATCTCCTCTGCAACACAACTCACCATGATGTGCTTGTTAGTTGCCTTTATGAAATCTTCCTTTTCATGAAGTGGGATTGTTGCCTTGTTAATCCCCATGTCAAACCGCTCTTCAAACTGCACAATGGCTTCATCCCAATCAGCAGGAGTTTCACACTGCAACAAGGCCTTTAACTTCTCTTTAACAACTACCTGGTCATCGGGTATTTCGTCAACCATATTGACCAGTTCAAGATTGGAATGTGTTCCTAATATGTAATGTGCAACACTTGGACTGAAAAAATGTGGGGTACTAGCTCTGTTTAGAAAGGCTAAAGCTGTAAGTTGGCCCAGAGTTTTATACTCACCAGCCATTAAAGCTCCTTGATCATGTGTAAAAGTTAGATTGGGAAAGGAGCCTCTTGTCAGCTTACCATCAATCACTTGCTTGTAAACAAGAGAAAAGAGCTCTCTTGTTGGTCCTCCAGTGTCAGCAGCACACTCACCGATAAATTCAACAGACATTTTACATGTTGATAATTCACTGTTTCTCAGCTCTTCAAAACACATTTTTCCACACTCTCGACCGCTGAACAAAGAAAGTGATATCGTCAGACTCAGAGTTGCTAGAAGCATTAGAGGACTTTATCGATATCTTCTCGAGAGCCTCTTGCAATGTAGAGGGGAAGGAAACTAATTCACTACTAGAGGGTAATGCTGATGTAGGAGAAATGTAATCGTCATCATCATTGTCTTGCAGTTCTTCAGCAAGCACATGATCACGTTCAATTTGTTCTCCAATTGAGGAGTCTTCTACAATCAAAAAGTATAGGATTGAACATTATGAGATTGAACATTATGATGTTAATATTATGTAATACTTAATGCATGGTTAAATTCCCTGGGCAATACCCCGGGGATTTGTATTTTTTATGAAGCTCGTCACAAATTCCCCACCCCGGGGCAAGCCTGAAACAATAGCCCATTTCTGTTGCTGCTTCCTTTGAGCTATAGTTTGTTTCGCTTTTTCAGCCCCCCTACGTCGATTTTCAGCAACTTTTTTCGTCACCATTTTGAACATGAATACTTTAGTTACCAGACTTCCAAGGACGGGCCTTTCCCCGCCCTATACCCCAGAGCAAAAATAATAAAACAATTCCCCACCCCCGGGATTTGATTTTCTGCATTGTCTCCAGGCGGGATGGTTACAGGAAGAATTGACCATTTTATGCATAACTTTATGTAAAAAAGTCCCAAACAATATATGTCATTGCGACCGAGTGGAGAGCCGCTGAGAGAGCTACGGCAGAGGTCTGGGGACACAGCCCCCTATTCTATGTCTGACTGTTGTACGTTATCATGCTATTATCTTATTTTGTCTCTATTTTATTTTTGTTTGACAATTGTCTAACTCTTGCCAAATAAAAACAAATGGATTTGACAAGGCAATTGGCACCCCCCTTGGCCAAGGCCAGGGGGGTGTGCACCCCCCCAATAACAGGGGGGGTGTGTGCACCCCCCCACCCAATAAATCCATCACTGATCTGGATAACTCTTGATAAGCCCAATCCAATAATTGTTTTATACATTGCTGTAGTCAAAAGTCTGGCTGTAAAAAACTTGCCATTAATCTTACAAAACTGACTTTATTAATGATTTTGTTTAGAAATTTTTGTGCACACTGAGGTACTGATATCATATTGGACACTGAATCAGTGTCATCCATCCATCCATCCAATAATTAACATTGTTTGGTGGAAATTATGTCACAGCTGCTGCACATTGATATTTAACTGCAGTAACAGAACAATAAGGAACAAGAATGAAGTTTGAATGTACTGGTATAAAAATTTATAAAGTCTGTTTTAAAAAAATATACAATAACTACACAGAAAAACATTTGGTATGTGAAAAAATTGGTGTCCAGGACAATTATATTGCAAATAAGTATTTTTCTCCTGTGGATTTGGTGGAACCCACATCAATCTTGGTAGATTCAGGTTGTCTAACAATGTACAGTACATGTACCTGATGTAGGTAATTGCTAATGTGTTTTCAAAAAGTAAAATGTAAATATACATAGTTGCAATATGGTAACCACCCCCACAATTTGAGCAGATACAATTGAAAAAGGACTGAGCCTTACATAAAACATATCCAGCCAACATTTCTCATCTACTATACATGTATTTGGAAATCTGGTATCTGGCCAGATGGTAAAAATCACTATGGTGCATTACAATATGTCATTACAATTTTGCATCCACTCAATATTTTCTACTTACCAGATGATGACAATGTGGTTGCACTTGCTAAAGTATGTGTGCAATTGTTTTGATGTCTTCTAAACTCATTCATGCAAAGTGATGTTCCACATTTCAAACATTCAACTGTAAATGACTCTTCTACCTATAAAATCAGAATAGCAAATAAGATGTTATTAAATCATTTTTAAAAAAAATTTGGTGAAATTTAGTTTATAATTTATTTGTAGACATATCCCTATAACCCTAACGCTTTGCACATCTGTAGTTTATAATTTTTTGTGCTAGCTAGTACCTGTAGGTGATGATCTACACAGAGGCGTAGTCAGGTTTTTCTGTCAAGGGGGGCCAGGAAAAACCTTTCTGTCAAGGGGGGCCAGGAAAAACCTAGGGGGGCCATCCTAACTGAGGAGAGTACAAATTTTCTCAGGGGGGGCCAACACTACTAATTTATACTTTAACTAGTGAAGGGGTTACAAAATAATACAGTTTATTATATAAAGTAGAGTGTTTTATTGATTTTTCCACAACTAATAAAAGTGATAATCACACGTGATTATTTATGGTAATCACACATGTGACGATTATCGCTGACACAGCACTATAGTTTAAAGCTGTTTTTTCTAAGCAATTCGACATTGTAAGTCTATCCGAATAAAAAGTCTATATCCGAATAAAAAGTCTATATCCGAATAATAAGTATATATCCGAATAAAAAGTCTATATCCGAATAAGTGTACGAAAACGAAAAGTCATCCCAAATATAAAAATGTCTCCCTGAATATGTAAATATTGTACCCAAAAATAAGATATATATGCTTAAAATAGGAAAAGTAATTTTGGCACCAACGGCGCTTCATAGTTTTCTTACCATTGCCTGACTTCCATGACCTTCTGGCAGCAATGACAGTGGCGTTGTATCTAAATCTCTCTGAAGAGGTCTAATATACGCGATTGCTTGGCCCAAACCAGAACAATCCTGTAAAAATGGAACGGAATAGCCACTTTTTGTAGGCTGGATCACTTCCAAATCACTGGGTAACAAGCTGCTTCTCAACAACTCAAATCCACCACCCATGGCAAGTTTTGGATAAGCTTCTTCGAGTTTATCTTTAACTTGCGAAGAGTTAGCTTTTCTTTGAAACACAATTCGCTTTCTTCCAACACCAGCTTTCTGTAACTTTGACTTTTCCACTCTGTTGGGAGTATACTTCTGTTGGTAAACAGAAGAACTCGAGTCATGCGGTTTGAAATAGGCTCGCGTTGGCCCCCAACAATTCGTCCGACCACGTTTTGCTGGAGGTTGGCGTACAAGGCTGCTGTTACTTGCATTATTATAAGGGGCAAAGAGACGCCGAAACTCTTCATTAGACGTTAGATGGTTGGCTGGTTGAGCTGGTAAAAGCGCCATCGATGATGGTAAAGATGAATGCGCAGGGCTGGCGGTAGCTGTGTCGTTGCTCCTTGTCCTTGGTGTCATGGAGTTTGAAACCGACGACGACGTTGATACTGTGCTGGATGTGTTGTCTGGCACTGAACGAGTCGAAGATGACGATTCCTCCGTTAAAATACTTGCTGCTCGTCGTAAAAGCGCTGCTGCTTCGTGTGACTTTGATCGGGTTTCCCCATGGGTTTCCCCTTCCGCCATTTTAGCAAGATAATTGAGGACGGAATAATTAGAATTCTGGCGGGAAATAAATTATCGTTAATTTCCAACGTCCCAAATTCGTGTTCTGAGTGCTACACATAATGTTACGTCATCACAATGGAATGTCTCAGGATATGTCTCAACTTGAGGCCAAAATGAGCAAACAGAGGACAACGTAAATCGTCCATATCACAATTCAAGTCTTTAATGTCATAATGAGCAAACAGAGGACAACGTAAATCGTCCATATCACAATTCAAGTCTTGAATATCATAATGAGCAAACAGAGGACAAAATGTGAATCGTCCATATCACAATTCAAATCTTCAATGTCATAATGAGCAAAGAGAGGACAAAACGTGAATATTCCATATCACAATTCAAGTCTTTAATGTCATAATGCATTGTGGCAATAACAAAATGTACAAATTGGAATGCAAAATGTAAACATTAATATTGGCGGACATCACCCTCCATAGACCCCTGGGGACCCAGTGGTATTTGTCAAAGCTTGGAAATGGATGTTAAAAACCATATGGTCCAGGAGATAATTGGGCAATACAATCATTCAGACAAAAGCAGCAATGTTTTTCATAAGGAAGTTTTCCTCATCATTTGCAAAGAAAACGCAATTTTGTCAATAAAAAATGCATGAAAAAGCATACTCATGATTCAGAACTGGGAAAGAAAAAGATGTCAGTAATAAGAACATATACATAATACTACCAAGTTTTTCAAGTACACTGTAATCTAAAACCTAAACAGTTTACATAAGAGTACAGTGTATTATCTCATCACACACTTACATATCACACTTACATATCTTTGTTCTATAAAAACTAGGCACATTAAATCCTATAAAAAGATGCGTTAAATCGAGCATGATAAATCGCTGAACCATGCGACAGTAGGGTGGTCCTTATTTTATAATTTGTTTATTTTGTATAGTCTCGCCCTCTTAAATGGTTCTAATTACTCGGGCTTTAGCCGAGT
Organism: Chrysogorgia sp. JL179-B06; assembly: GCA_035772405.1. Lineage (NCBI taxonomy): Eukaryota > Metazoa > Cnidaria > Anthozoa > Scleralcyonacea > Chrysogorgiidae > Chrysogorgia > Chrysogorgia sp. JL179-B06. The sequence goes on along the minus strand of JAYKKM010000437.1, from coordinate 4,835,082 downwards.
TTAGGTTCCAGTGTTAGTTTTTTTGGTCATATTTTTTTGGTCGAGTTATGGACCCAACAGGCTTTGCGAAACTGAGGCACTGCCTCGTACCCAGGCGTCTCAATCCTTGTACGCGCACTGAGGCGATTGCTTGGAAGTGTTCGAAGTTATGTGGCTGCATAGTTAACTGCGAAGTATCTTGTTGCATCATAGATCCCGACAACTTTTTCGTGACTATAAAGCGAAGTGTTTTTGCCAGCGATTGCTTGGAAGTGTTCGAAGTTATGTGGCTGCGAAGTATCTTGTTGCATCATAGATCCCAACAGCTTTTTCGTCACAGCCCAGTACAAACTCGAAATCAATCTCTCAAACAAGCTACAATTTCCACGATAATCGAAGAAAAAGAAGCACGAAGAACGTTGTCGTTGATGAAGCCGACTTGATAGGTTATATGAATGCTGTATTGAAATCAGACGGTAATTGAAATACGTTTTATGTATTGAGGTATTAAAACTGTAATATTTGTATTTTGTTTTATTTTTGCTTGTATAATTGTTTATTGTGTTGTTGCAAATATCATGCAAAATAAAGTCGATGTGATCATTAACCGTTATACGATTCAACAGTTTATAGTTTGTAGTTATTTAGTAAACTGTCCATGCAAACAACTCTGTTTCAATATTTCACAATGCAAAAAGTTCCCAGTTATCTTTAGAAGTTTATATTGCTGTCAGATACTCTTGTTTATAATATGTGTAAGTTATTTAATATATTGGCTTGGTAAATGAATGTATATTATATATACATTTTATTAGTTGTCTATTCACACATTTTGTAAATATTTAGACACATAGCTTTGGTTTTGATTGAACTGTCGTCATTGTTGAGTTGGCAAAATGAATTAAATACACGGTTGACCTATAGCTATGTATTGATTGTTCATATCGAATGCAGATGCGTAATACAAATGAACATCTCGTATCTGACACCCAGACCAAATCCTATTCAGATCAACACCAGCCAATCGATGAAGTGTTTGTTATTGTTCGCTGGTTTTCCAGTGACATCTTGTGCAGCCATGTATTTTCATTGTCCCTCACCCAACACAAATTGTTGTTGTTTGCCAACTGCATGTTAGTTGATCTGCACAGCCAGACACATAATTGTACACACCTTTAAAAGTGATTTTTGATTACATGGAGGCAAGCTGGCTCGGTATCTGATTGTCATCACAGTAATTTGTCAATTATCCAATACTAATTCGGGACCATGGTAATTATTTATAGGGTTTACTGGGTTGGAGAGAGAGAGCTATTAATTCAACTATTTTCTCGACCCACTATCCGGGAATAAAATTTTTGAAGCCTCTCCAAACAAGCATAATTGGTGAATTTAATAAGGTTGATCCTTATGAGATCATGGGCACATCCGATAAAATATGGAAATGCATGTTGTTTTGAAAGTTGCATGACTGGTGCATTTCCACACTGATGAGACCTTTTCAGAACTTTTAAAATGCTGTTTCACACATGAACAGAAATAATGTAAGAAGAAAATTTATGGTTTTGTTTTTTCTGTCTCACTAAAAACACAAACACTTTGTTTTTATGTGTGCTTGTGCTCATCTTATTGTGTTTTACACTTTTTTATTATACACTTTTTAATTATTGTGTGTTACACTTGATGAACAAAAAAATGTCATAGCCTGTAGAAATGAGGGCAAAATATTTCATGACCCAGGGTCAATTTTACCCAACCCAGTATATCGATCCATAAATTATGACCGGTCCCTAAATGAGGTGAGCATGCTAAAATTATAAATGCACTAAAATTATAAATATGTTTCTGGTTCAAAATGTTGGTTTTGGGAAGAAATAATGTTTCTTCAAGCTGTTTAGCTTGTTACACCATATTCTTCAATATGCCAAAGAGTTAAAGTATAGCGGCTGCCCTAGCTTGCACAGGCTAGCCTAAAGTAGCCCGAGTTAACGCCTAGCGGGCGTCTTGTTGGGTTAAAAATGCTGTGTGTAAAATTGTATTAAAAACTATTGATATTTAGGTAGTATCGCAAAGTTCTTAAAAATTCTTATTAGTTAAAAAAGTTTGGAGCCCTATATCTCGGAAACCATACATTTTTGGCTATAAGTTTGTCTTAAAGTCAAATAGGAAACAGATAGGAGTCAGAGTCGTCTTAATTTTCCAGATGGTCATCGAACTGATCGAAGTAGTCACATATTTGGTAAAATATCTTTCTACTGATTCAGGGGCGCAACTAGGGTTGGGGGGTTGCAACCCCTGCCCTTTTTAACCCCTGCCCTTTTTAACCCCTGCCCTTTTTGTGAGACCTCTAATACTATCTACCAATACTTACTTAGACATTAGATAAACAGATAATTAATCGTCTGTTGTACGTAGTACGCAATACAATTCTCTGCAAATCTGGCGAGACTCTGCAGAGGCTTCTAGCTCAGCTTCAAGCTCGGCTTCAAGCTTGGCTTCTAACCTTCCACTGGGCGCGGCGAGACCTGGGTACGAGTCTTCTTACGCCCGTGCGCATTTTCTGCGGAGAACTGAAGAAGTGGCAGAGCAGCATTTCGTTCTGACAAATACTAGTCTTAAGGCCCGAGTATGTTCTTAATGTATATAGTCTACATACTCAAACACACTCTGCCTTGTAAAAGATGCTACACGCGTGTCATAACTCATAGAACGTGCTTTATATAGGCAGCATTCCAAAGGAACATTATCATACAAATAATTTTATGATACTTTAGCGGATGGTACTCCGTACTTACATAATAATACTCTGGAACCGAAACAGGAAACCTGTCTGTTTTGTATAGGTGTTTACAATCTTTGATTTTGTTCAAAATCTCGGTGCTCACAAATGTACAGTAATGAGTGTAAATGCCAACAATTATCCAACAATTCTATTCTGTAACAATTCTGTAACCCAACAATTCTCCAACAACTCTCATCTGGATGTTCCAGAAATTATATTCAGTATAGCCGGGTCAACCCTATAGTTTACTCGACCACTTCTGCTCATACACTGTACGAAACCAATGTATAACTTCCCACTAAGTCCAATATAAACGGCAAGTTCCTGCCTCAGTAAACGCACGTTGTACGCTTGCGCACGCTAATCGGATGCTGCATTCGCCAGCTGTCTGGGTGATGGTGGTAAAATCGTATGGCAGCCAGTCATTGCGACTACTGTGATTCAATGACAACATAGGTTTCCCCCTCCATTGTTCTCAGTGCTCAATAATTCATTCATTGGTCAATAATTCATGCAGGTGTATATATGTAGACGAGCTATATACAGTTGTTGATAATAATAATATACTATAGAGACTTTAATCAAACTCAAATCAAACATAATACAATGGCATATACAAATACAATAAGATGGATTTGATAAGGAGCTAGCGAACGGACACGAAGTCCAAAGTAGGCAAACCCCACACCATATAGTTTAGACCTATAGGTGTTCCGTAACTTATCTGTCGTGCATATATATATGTAATTATGTCACTCAGCCAATCCGCGAAACTAAAAACTAAAGTGTAACCTTGACAGATGATTGTTTATTTCTTACACTATAAGCTCTAGTTTTTCTCCTTTACCGGATTGTTATAGAGAGTCAACTCCTACAAACTATTATAGGTGTTTATATAACATCACATGCGTATATAACGTCCGATGTATTATCAATCTTATAGAATATGCATCAACGCATGAGTATTGGCTAATATTCCTGATTACTTAAGTAGGTTAATTGAATCTACCCAGAAGAAAACGATGCATATTATTCTTCCAGACGTGCCAGCCTTATATGAAGTGACACTTCTGACTGTGAACTTCCATCATTATCTGAGCGCTGTAATCTGCCTTGTATGAAATTATAATATCCAAAATGAAGAGGTGATGGCGAAACTCATGTCTATATACTTCATGTAGCTAGTGTAGAGTATATGAGTACTCTCTATACGCTCACTGTCCACATAGGCTCAATAATTTTGTCACATGTAAATATCAGTCGTCATTGTAATATCTGTAATCGTGCTGACTCTCTAGTTGTAATTATTATCATAATTAAAGTCGTATAGCGACTGTCGAGACCGCGAGCTCTGCGACTGCAATTCTTGCCGATTAATAATGGAAACTAGGCTATTTATTTAAGTACAGTGATAGCTTATGGTTTCTTAGTAAAGTATACGAAGGGACATTTAGTATTTTGGTTGGCGCCATCAGTGTTCCATGATGATAATGGTCAGTTCTTGTGGGTAGATTATTTTGCCGCTGTCGTACGTATGGCCAGGAAGAGCCAACACAGACTGGCAGTAATATATAAATATTGTGTATTAACATTAACAAGTGTCTATTTAATTGTCTTTGTCGGCTCAAGAATGACTTGACACACGCAATATCACCACCGCCTATATAGACCTGTCACCTGTGCATGTGTTCCCCAACTGTACATATACCCAATAACAAAGTTCAATTGTAAAATGCATTGCACTCTCAGTCGGCCATTTTTTGAAACACGAATTCGACGTTTTGTCGAGTTGATTTTCGGACTATACATTTATGTGCAGTCTCGACTGGCTCGAAACGTGGAACTATATAGCTCGTGGAAGACCAAGACCAGAAAAATGGTTCTGAGCCCCAGACGGTAATCGAACCCGCAACCTTAATTTATGTTCTGAGTTTTCGTTAAAGGCTTGAATAGCGAACAATTACTATATTGAAATAACCAAGCTGCAAGTCACATTTAGTATATAGGAAATATGAGATTGAGTGAGGGAATGTCAGAGAGAAATGTTCGCGAGTGACGCATCAACTAAACTATATTTTTCTGAAACCATGACCAAAACGCTGTGTGATTTGTTCGCGAAGAAGCCGCTGCAGCACTTGGCTGAATGATTAAGAGGTGAATTCAGTAGAACCAACAAAAGTATTGACATAGCATAACATAGCATGACATAGCATTTTCATGATAAATACGGTCTTCACAGCGTTTACGCTATGGTAAATGTAATATTCAATACTTTTGCTCCATATATATTTACGCAATTGGTAAATGGGAGTAAATCCATTTTTCCGTACAGTGTTCAGTGAACGGGTTTAAAGAGTAAGAAAAACTGCAGTTGTTGCTACTAACCCACAAATTGCCATAATGGATTAATGAAGAAGGGAAACTTAGATAAGATCATAGAGAGGTAAGAGGTATTAATACGCCCCCATTGTAGGTGTAGCGGAAGAGCTTAAGATTAGCTGAAAAGTTTGAATAATCTGAACAAGAAGCTGAACAGTCTAAAGAAGATAAACTGGACAGTGGACCGGTGACGGGCGTGGTCCGTGAAGATAATGAACAAGTGGAAAATTGGGGGAAAGAAATGGAAAGAGAAGATATGATCAATAATTCACAGCGCTAATATCTATACGAAGCAGCCGAGCGGAAAAGTAGCAAAAACAAGCAAACAAAGACGTCTTATACTGTGGCGTATAAGTATAGAGATATATGGATAATTATACATCTGGTGGAAAATCGAATAAAGAAGTCATAAAGAGCTTGCGGAGCTACCAAATCTTGTTTTACCACATTTTATAGAACTTTCGAGAGATGGTAACAAGTTGTTCTAATTGAGCCGAGATTCGATGTCGGATGTAACCAAAATTTGCCTACATGTACCTGAAAGAGCATGGAAAACCAAAATCAAACATGTCATCGATGTCATCGCTGTTTACGACCAAGGGCTTCGAACGGGCAAAACAACCAATATGATTGAAGACCACGAGTATGGGAACTCGAGATAATGAATGGTTATATTGATTATTGGGAGGCTACGTTCTAGCCAGTTTCGATACGGATGCCCAACATTGTTCCTAGCATATACTCAATGGTTAATTTAAGCTCCGACCACACGTATACGCATTTTCAGATCTATCCGTTTTCATTTTAAATATTCATGTTTACGTCCACAAGAACGTTTTCTTATCGTTTTCGATCGTTTTGGCGTCCACATGAAACGCTGAAAACAATAAAAAACGGCGCTCGTGTAATGCGCAGACTGCGGTTACTTTTGTCATAGCGGCAGTTAGTGCGTAAATAACCTCTTAACCGCTCTGGGTTCTCTGAACTAGTGACAAAGTGGCACCATTGTAAAATTCAGCGTTCTTCGAAAATCTACTTCTTGAAGACGTAAAAGTACGCACCGTTTTCGAAACGCTCAGTTTTCAAAAGCCTCCGGTATGGTTGAAAGGTATTTTCGAAACCTCCGTTTTCGGTGAAAACAGAGACTTTCGAGATCGCTGACTCGGCGTCGGGAGGGAAGCCGAAAACGAATAAAAAAGTCTCCGGTTTTCGCATGAAAACGCATACGTGTGACCGGGCCTTAGAGCGCATTATGGGTCGTTTTCACATGACGTCATCGCCGCGATGTTGATGGAGTTTTAATTATCTTCTTTTGTTACGTACACCAACATGGCCGCCATGCACTTTGTCATTTTGGTTCTATGTCACGTGATTGCCATCAATAGCCGTGAATCACGACACGGTTGCCAAAGCCTAGTAATCCGATTGGCTGATAGCCTGCGTGTTGTGTATTTCAATCACAGGAAATAGGAATATTCAATTGAAATACACAAGACGAGGTCTGCGACGCAGGTTGATTGGCTGATGACTTTGTGGAAAGATTGAGGAAAAGAACGGCGTTGAAAATTTCTAACCCGCATGTCCTGACCGTGTGTCTCAGCTGTAGGTCTGAGCTCTAGGTTCGATTCGTCAGATAAATATTCAAATTAAATATTATTCCGTGTATATATAAATATGTTATTTGCCGTTTTTGGTCAGTCCGTAAAGAAAAATAGAAAGCTTAAGCAAGTCACGTTCTAGAACCACTTACGCCGTATTATTTCAATGCGAAACAAGAGGGTTTCAGAGGTTGTGATTGTGGCGAACGTGATTTAATATTCATCAATAATTTTGTGTTAACCGGAGTCCTATACCAAAAAATTTTCCTCTTCTTTTTAATAATTAAAATCTACTTATATACCTGGTTGTTGGGTGAGTTAGTCTGACTAAAAAAAGATGTTGTTTCAATACATTGTTGCCATGGTTACCAAGATATGACACCCCATGGTGAACAAAGCGTACGTACTTTTATAAACATGACTAGATAAATAACAATGATAATTAAAACCTGGAATAACTATTATTTAGTCACAAACAACATTGTCTACATAGGAGGTAATCTAGAACTATTGACATAGAGCCATAATAAAAGTTTGGCAGTCTGAATACTAGAAATGTATAGAATTGGTCTCACTAAAACTATTACTATTTCATAACAATTCAATTTTGTCAGTTCATCTCCAAGAGAAATGTATATACTGTTAGCCCTGAAAATTTGATAAAGATAGCTTAAATACTGTTTGAGATATCCTGCGCGCAATATCAGAATCGGGCTTTTTTGTCAAATTGAGAAAACAGCTTTAAAGTTAATCTAATCATTAACAAGATAATTACCCCAAAACAACAATAGACAGTCCAATAAGGTATATCTGTTTAGAAAGCTTTGTTTGTTTTGGGAAAATCATTAATTGTACTGCAGTACAATTAATAAAATAATTGTACTCCTCTCAACCAATCATAATGCAGTAATTTTGTCTACGCATAATAACTTTGCTTACTTATATTTCAATACTGCTTTCCCAGAACAGATTTTCCCGTATTTGATACTTCCACTGTCCCGTTTTGGCAGAATTTTATAGTTTTTCAAATTATTTGGGAGCCCCAGTAGCTACGCCCCTAAATGTAACAACGACCTCTATGCACGAAACGTTTTCAGGACTGATTTTTCTGTATATAAAAAATCAAACCATAGCCCTAATCCTAAGCCTTGCCCTAATCCTATCTCTCTTACGATAATGCTTTATTTTATAGCTGATTAATTTCGAATTTTACTACCGATAGTCTATGTGACATCATTTGGGGATTTATATGAATCTTCACCCGTTTTCTGTTTACAACGGAAACTATAGTTACAATACAAGCTATTTTCTTTTACATTACAAAGTTTTAGGTTTATGTGAACCACAGACCTGCAAAGTGGTTTTTCATTTATTGGTTGCCATGTGCATCTATAAATGTGCATCTATAAATTAGCCTTTATGGCCTCGTTTGTGCGACAGCAATTCAAAAGAATCTTTGCTTCCTAACGAGGTTTATATGCACATAAAAGAATATTGGTAAGCATTATGAAAGACGTCTATGTCCTTGCGTGTCCCTCCTTTGACGTTATTTTATGTGAATAACACATAACAAAGTAACACATAACCTGGTCCCTTCTTATCTCTCGGAGGAATTTTCCAGAAGGGACAGAGCTCATGATCACAATATTAGGGGTAATCATGTTAATTTAAGTATTCCCAAACCCAATACTAATTTTCTAAAAAATAGTCTGGCCTATAATGGAGCAGTTGCCTGGAATTCTATACCTATATAGATAGATAGATATAGATTAGATAGATAGAGATAGATAGATAGATAGATAGATAGATAGATAGATAGATAGATAGATAGATAGATAGATAGATAGATAGATAGATAGATAGATAGATAGATAGATAGATAGATAGATAGATAGATAGATAGAATTTATACACGCTGGCCCCGTCAACCGAAGCTGATTTCCACGAGGGGCGTGTGCAAAAATAGAAAAATGTTACATGAAGAATGATATTAAGAGCTATTTACAGTAGAATATAATAATATATGAGGTAGAATATTAAATTATTTATATGATAAGAACGTTATTAGAATCTTAGTTTACAGGCACGTCAAGTTATTTATTACTCTATGTCAATGATGTGAGCAGTGATTTTATTTCGAAAGGAAGAAAGAGTTTTGCTTTCCCTAATTTCCTTTGGAATAGAATTCCAAAGGTTGGCTCCGTCATACATGAAACTATTTTTCATATTGTTAGTACGCGGTTTTGGTAAACTAAGACCACTTGAAATGTCCCGAAGGTTGTAATTTGTTTTCTCACTTTTGTATGAAAAAAGATTAGTGAGTGATTTGGGACCCATTTTATTTAATACTTTATACATCATTTTTGCCTTAGCTTTCTTCCTTTCTGTTTTGAGTGGCTCCCAGCCCAATGTACGTAAAGCAATAGAATGATTTACGTCATTGCTCATGTTCAAGATAATTCTAGCAGCTCTATTTTGCAGTTTTTGGAGTCGTTTTGATTGTGATTCACCAAACACATCCCATACTTCACAGCAGTAATCAAAGTATGGCCGAACAATAGCGTTATATATCGAAATGAGTGTATACATGTCAACAAAAGGTTTGACCCGACGAATAGCAGAGATTCCTGCTGTTATTTTTTTGCAAATATTTTCAGTGTTACTTTTCCACGATAAATGCTGGTCAACTATCAATCCAAGAGTTTTACATTCGCAAACTTGTTTAATTTGTTTATTTTCAATGAAAACATTTAGATCTGAATCAGAAATCTTTTTTATCATTGGTTTTGAACCAATTAACATAAATTCTGTCTTAGCTACATTTAGGCTAAGTTTATTGGCAATTAACCATTTTCTAAGGTTTTCCAAATCAGAATTTACTGCAGTCTCAAGGTCAGTTATAGAATCTCCCGAAGCTGTCAGATTTGTGTCGTCAGCAAACAACCGAGGTTTTGTTTTATTTAGACATTCAGGCAAATCATTAATATATAACAAAAAGAATAGTGGCCCTAAGATAGAGCCTTGTGGTACGCCACATTTAATCAGTCGCTTTGTAGAAAAGGAATTTTTAATTTGGCATTTCTGCTTTCGGTTTGTGAGATAAGATTTGAGCAAAGTTAGAGCTTGTCCTTTGATTCCATAGAGCTCTAACTTTCTCAACAGAATTTGATGATCAACAGTATCAAATGCTTTTTTAAATCAATTAAAACTACTAGGTTAAACATTTTTTTGTCTAGATTCATATACCAATCATTGGTACAATCCAGTAATGCAGTTGCTGTGGAGTGAAATTTTCGAAAACCAAATTGGGAATTACTCAGAAGTTCAAATTTTGTTAAATAGTTATACAGTTGATCATATAGAATTCGTTCCATTATTTTGCTAATGGTCGGCAAAACTGATATCGAAATAAGACTTTTAGAAAACATTGAAATTTTTGAAAGCAAACTGACTTTTTAACAATATTTAAATATAGTACTTTGCTGTATTATTTTAGTATATATAGTTAGTATATAATTAGTTTAGTATAGTATATAGTTAATTTTTATGATATTAAATGTAAATTATAGTTCTTAAAATTTTTATCCAGTTGTTATATGTATGTAATTTTTAGCTTGTACACGGCTCTCTGGAAGAGCATATTTTATGAAGAGACCCCCGTGTTTAAATAAAGTTCATTCATTCATTCAATAGTAAATCAACTTTATCATGAATATACACGTATCACGCAAGATTTACCGCACCTTCCCGTGCGAATGCGCGTGGTTCTCGCGGGATTTACACCGGTCCTATCAAAAATCCCGCGCGACCATGCGCATTGATGCGAGAAGGTCCGGTAAAATCTTGCGTCTTGCGGGAATCGCGATACGTGTATTATATTTCTTCTTGATAGAACCTGAAGAATACGAATAAATAAAATCCCCAATATTTTAACAACTGATTTAGCGAGTCTCCAGCGCAGGCAGATCCACCTGAAATAACATCAGGTGGATTAGTGTGCAGGCAATTGGCTTAATTTCCGGCCTCTGTTCGCAGGTTTGTGTTGAAGTGTGGGTTGAACATTTGTGAGTTGCGTTACAGATAGCTGTACGGTAAGTCTATTAAAGATACTTATTTTAACATGAGTTACCGACAAGTGAGAAGTGATGTTGAGTGTGATACTGTTGTTGACTACTTAACAGTTAAGATACCCTGGGTGCCAGAGGTTCTTCCGCGCTACTTGTTATTTTACGACACCATAGAATGTTGAAATATGAATGACGTACAGGTCGTCACAACATATATGTGTATGTTAAAAACCTCTCTCACAGTCTCACTTGACTGTTAATGTTATCTTTGAATGATTGCTTTAACGCTTTCCTTTATAGTAATTGAATGTATATTCTAATAACGTATGTTTACGGACCTGTACGTCATTCATATTTCAACATTTTTCTTTACTTTTATAGTGAATCGTTTGTGAGTTTATTGCCTGATATATTTGGCTGTACAGGAGCTTACTGAAAGAACGTGGTAGGTCTATTAAAGATACGAATTTTAACACGAAATACCTTAATGTACTACGTGATATAAAGAGAATTAGAGATTTTGACTTTTGTATTTGTCGAAATGGCGTGAAAGTATGACGTACGTACAGACGGTCTGTATGTTATTAACTATTAAAGTGCCTATACAGCCCTTTCGTATTTTAGTTATCTGTATAGAGGATCAAAAAATAGCTGATAAGTTATTTTACAGTTTTTGATTTGGACTTTTCGTTTAGAAGATATTTTGCATCCAAATTAAGAAATGTAAAGCAAATTATAATAAAAACAAGACGCCCGCTGGGCGTTAACTCGGGCTTGTTGAAAGACATTGTAAGCAAATTCAGTGATTTGAATTCAATATACACAAATCTATAGTTGTAGGTACAATGGTACATATAATGATACAGCTGTCAGTGCAGGGATGGTTAAATTTTCCATCATTGCAAACCCATAACATAGTGTTGGCCAACGGCTTTGATTATATGAAAGTGAGTTGGCTCAGTATCCAATATCTGGCTTACTGAGAAGTCTGCCCCGCCAAATGAGCCATCCTGTTTGCTGACCTAATCCAGTTCTAGTCAACAGGGTCAGCCTGGCAAGCGAGCCGGCCTGTGCTCATGTAATAACAATTACTATGGTCAGTCCGGCAAACAGGTTCAGTTTGAGCAAGCATTAAATCAGTTAATCTTTTTCTCAGTGTATAAGGCATGGCAGTAAATCAAACCATTTAGCTGGCAGTAGCAAGGTCAAACAACAACAAACTCTTTACTCCTTGATCTTGATAGTTGGTATGGGTGTCAGAGATTTATATAATGTGTGTTCATTTGTAAGCATTTGTGTATAATAATACATGTATGAACAATCGATACAAACTTACTGATAACCCAGAACATTTTGGAGTCTCATTTAAGCTTACAGGTAAAATATCGAGTGAAACAGGGTTACTCAATGGCAACAATGAGTGTCAGAGATTTATATACTGTACGTTCATTTGTAAGCATTCGCATATAATATGAACAATCGATACAAACTTACTGATAACCCAGAACATTTTGGAGCCCCATTTAAGCTTACAGGTAAAATATCAAGTGAAACAGGGTAATTAATTCGATAGCAACATTGCATACTTTAATAATAGTACTTGGTATACAGTATATGAACAATAAACTGTAGCATCGACTTTATTTTGTATAATTACATAACAATAAACAATACAGGCAACAAGCTTATAAAAATATTACAGTTACCTCAGAACAGTTAACATATTTCCATACAGCATTCATAAGTCTCATATTAAATTATTAAACATTTAGTAAGACAAAAAGCGTATGGAAACATATAATTTGATCGAGTACAGGTTCTCGAAATCGTAGACCAACCCGTTTCAAAAGCGATCTGGATTGTGAGCGTATATAAGATCAAGATACTTGCCAGCCACATCAAAGATTTTCAGTGAAGAGCACTTGAAGAAAGGTGTCAGATCAGATGAGTAAATAAATCACAAATATGGCTGGCGCATGAATATACGCAGTGTTTTCAGTTTCGCAAAGGTGAAAAGCCTGGGTATGAGGTTGATCGGGATGATGCAATAATTAGCCGCCCTAAAAACGACTGCGGGGAGCAAATTTTTTTTTGGGATCACTTCACTGCGCATGTATAGTAATCCCACATTCATAGTCTCGCTCACTAGTTTACTAATTTAGTCAATAATGATGCAATAATTGCCATTTCGCGACGCGACAAAATAATAATAAACAGAGCCCTGTTTAAGACTCGTGCTCTCCCCACAGGGTGAGGCCCGAGTAAAAAGCAGATTCTGGAGTCTGGAAACTAGGTTGTGACGTCATTTAAGAGATGAGTCCAGGATATTCTAAACAAACGAGCTCCATTCCCAGATTATACTATAAAAGTTATCGTTTACGTTGAACTATTCAATCATGCCAGACAGATACGCAGTGTATGGATGTTCTAATTTAAGCGATTTTGAAAGAAAAAATGTCTGGCCATCGTATTCCTTACTTGAACGATTCTTTACTTGAACCTTGAACGATACGCGGACAGTAAACATGAATATCACATAGAGATCTTGCAGTGTGTTTAATACAGTGTTTACAACTAGTTCCCCGAGGCAAAACACACATTCATCTCTTAAATGACGCTACAGTGTGGCTCGTTCCAGGCCTTTCTAATTTATTATATGTCTTGACTCGTGAGCGCTCTTAACGCAGCTTTTCTACAGTGTGATTGATTCCTGAGTAGTCTTTACAAATCAATAAAGACCTGTCATTACAAAACAACTGAAAAGTTTTAAAAAATTGCGAAAAAAATGAGGAAATGTGAAAAATTTAAAACTAAAGAACATGATTAAAGGGTCGACCCCTGGGGACCAAGTGGCATTTGTCAAAGCTTGCAAATGATGTTAAAAACCATATAGTGGGGCCAAAAATGCAACAAATACCCACCCCCAGGAGATAATTGGGCAATACAATCATTCAGACAAAAGCAGCAATGTTTTTCATAAGGAAGTTTTCCTCATCATTTGCAAAGAAAACGCAATTTTGTCAATAAAAAATGCATGAAAAAGCATACTCATGATTCAGAACCAGGAAAGAAAAATATGTCAGTAATAAGAACATATACATAATACTACCACGTTTTTCAAGTAATCTAAAACCTAAACAGTTTACATAAGAGTACAGTGTATCACACACTTACACTGTACATAATAATAATAATAATAAGCTTTATTTACTCAGGGTAACTCCATCAGTCAAATGACTGTTCTCCCTGGAGACCCTGATTGACCACTAAATACATGAGTAATTTATAATTAAATATAACATGAAATTAATTACAATAAGTTGTTAAGAATTATAGTTTAAAATACAACAATGAAAATTTAAATTATTGTGAGTAGGACTAAGCAGTAAACACGACTAATTAATTGGTATTAATGAAAGCACTTTTAAATGCTGCAAGAGAATTTGCGTTTTTAACATCAAATGGAAGTAAATTCCAAATTTGTGCTGATGAGTATCTAAATGTTCGTTTTAGATTATTTGTCTTTGGCTTAGGGAGAACAAAATTCTCCTTTTTTCTAGTGTTATAGGTGTGTCTATCCATATGACGAACAAGATTAACATTTACACCCTCTGATTCCATATTTAAACATTTGTACATAAGTATGGCTTTATGTAAATGTCTTCTCTTCTCTAGCTTACACCAATTCAGGTCTGACAGTACTTCATCTGAAGGTGTCATAATATCCCGATTAATATCACACTTACATATCTTTGTTCTATAAAAACTAGGCACATTAAATCCTATAAAAAGACGCGTTAAATCGAGCGTGATAAATCGCTGAACCATGTGACAGTAGGGTGATCCTTATTTTATTATTTTTTTATTTTGTATATAAAGTCTCACCCTCTTAAATGGTTCTAATTGGGTTAAAAATGCTGTGTAAAATTGTATTAAAAACTATTGTTAACTAGACTGTTCGATTTTAAAGGAAATACACAAAACAATAATATAATTGACAAAAAGCCCAATGAATTAGCTGTCTACATTTTCTATAAAACAATATGTCCTCTCTTTCTTCTTGACCATGCTCTCGACCCAGTCTTTTCTCTCGGCCGTAAACATTTTAGCATAAATTAACATGAACATGAATATATTATAATGCTTCTTAACAACTATTGATATTTAGAAGTAGCTCAAGGACCCTGAAATTTTTACTATAGTATCGCTATGAGAAAAATCAGCCAAATTGTCCAATATGCTATAAGTCCTCAGGGGAGTGTCGGATTGGTCTAAAAATCCATTAGTGAGTAGTTTAGACCTGGTTTCCTATTTGACTTTAAGACAAACTTATAGCCAAAAACTGTATAACCAAAGATATAGGGCTCCACAGTTCTTAAAATTCTTATTAGTTAAACAAGTTTGGAGCCCTATATCTCGGAAACCATACATTTTTGGCTATACGTTTGTCTTGAAGTCAAATAGGAAACCAGGTCTAAACTACTCACTAATGGCTTTTTAGACCAATCCGACACTCCCCTGAGGACTTATAGCATATTGGACAATTTGACTGATTTTTCTCATAGGGATACTATACCGTATATCTCGGTGTATAAGTCGATTTCCTAGGACTAAAAATTGATGTCAAAAACCCGACCTCGACTTATACGAAGGGTCATGAAATCAGAGAACGATAAACTAGTACCCAGTCCTAAATGAGCCAATCGGCTTATCGCTAGTCTTTGTGTCTGTCAATCGACACGTGCTACAACATTGACATGCCGTTATAGTAAAACGAAGAAATCAAATTAAAGGTTGTAGACTTTGCCAAAAACTCAAACAACTCTGCTGCTGGGCGTAAGTATGGCGTTTACGAAAAGCTCGTTCGAGACTGGTGAAAACAACAAGAGAAAATTCAGAAGTTACCGAGGACAAAATGTGCTGATCGTGGATCGAATTGCCACTCGCCGAAACTTTGTTTGTAATATCCATTTCTTTATAAGACTAGCGCATACTATTATATATAGTAAGTTGTAACTGTAGGTTCGATTAAAAGCGTATTTATTTGTCCGTAAAATACTTCCATTTTCTTTTTTAAAGATTCGTTGTATTACGCTATTGTTATTAAAATTTATGTGAATATTATTCTTTGTCTGCTACAAGTAACTATTTGGGGACTCGACTTATACACAGAGTATCCTAAAAATCACAGTTTTTTACCCAAAAAATAGGGGGTCGACTTATGTGCCAGGTCGACTTGCACGCCAAGATATACGGTAGTAAAAATTTCAGGGTCCTTGAGCTACCCCCTAAATATCAATAGTTTTTAATACAATTTTACACACAGCATTTTTAACCCAATTGGAATCATTTAACAGCGTGAGACTACACAAAATAATAAATAAATAAAATAAGGACCATCCTAATGCGACAGCTATAAGTAAATGGCAAGCAAAAACCCTCTAATTCCCCGGTCTCCGCAGCACATTTTTGCAACAAATCCCTTGGCACACTGGGTTCCCCAGGGGTCGACCCCACGGGATGGCTGCTGAATTTCCAGAAAAAATCCATAACCCGGGTGGGGGGTCAGAGTCGTCTTAATTTTCCAGATGGTCATCGAAGTAGTCAGTAGTCACATATTTGGTAAAATATCTTTCTATTGATTGTACATTTAACGCAGTGTAACAAGATAGAACATGTTTTGCTGTGTCGCAGTCTTTATATTTTAGATATTACGGCCTGTAATTACTACCAATAGTCGTCAATGCAACTATTAAATCTTTGTCCTTGGCGACGAATATATGCAGACGAATATATATATATATATATATATATATATGCAGACTTTATAGTCTCCACGTTTGCACCATGTTAGCGACTGGAAGGAATTAAAAGATTCAAGGTGATCAACAATTGCCAGTTTTGTCTTGTACTTGCTCTGAGAAATGAGTAAAATCATGTTGACTAAGTTGGTTTACTTTCCAAATGTCGACTTGAAACCGCAACTCATCACATTGTTGATGTCATTAATGGCGGTTTAACACAACAAACCGTGGGGGCACTATTTTTCAGAAAAACCGCGAACTTATTCTTGCTGTCAAGTACATGTAGCAGGCTTTTGTAAGCTGACTTTACCTGATTTAAATTCGAAGTGGCGTTGTTCATACTCAAGAGTGTTTCTCTCCATAGTTTTTGTGGACGACCGAAATTTCGCAAGTATATGAGCTGATGAGCAGGACAATGTGTGCCTATCACGTGGGTTAGTTCCTCTGCCTCTTGTTTAAGGTGCTTCGTTGAGTCCAAGCGACATTGATAGCACCTTGAATTTCGCTAGATTTGAATGTTTTCAACGTGTTGCTCTTACAAATATCCTCCGCTTTCATGTTCGAGAATGTGCGGTAGACTCACTAAGGCGCGGGATTGCAGAATAGACAGAATATACACTTGTATATTCCGACTGTATATTCTGTCTAGTTATACAAGACTGTATATTTAAATAAATAGACACAATATATCAGATTAGACACTATAATTATACACTATATACGTCTAGTAGACGTATAGTGTATATTTCTGTCTATTGTGTCTATTTACACACTTATACATAAACTGTGAGTGTCTATTGTGTATATTGTGTATATTAGCGTCTAATTATACACTATATACGTCTAATACACGTATAGTGTATATTTACGTCTGTTGTGTCTATTTATACACTTATACATAAACTGTGAGTGTCTATTGTGTATATTGTGTATATTAGCGTCTAATTATACACTATATACGTCTAATACACGTATAGTGTATATTTACGTCTATTGTGTCTATTTACACACTTATACATAAACTGTGTGTGTCTATTGTGTATATTGTGTATATTAGCGTCTAATTATACACTATATACGTCTAATACACGTATAGTGCATATTTATAGTGTATATACCTCTAATACACGTATAGTGTATAAGTGGTCTATATATATATATATATATATAAATATATTGAATGAAACAATATTATATGTTATTGCCTCGTTCTATTCCAAAACCACGCCAACTAGAGATAGTCTAATTGGCGCGGGTCGCGGTAAATTGTCGCGGGTCGCGGGTTATTGTCGCGGGTCGCAGGTAATTGTCGCGGGTCGCGGGTAATTGTCGCGGGTCGCGGGTAATTAGCGCGCGTCGCGGGTATTTATTTTCTCCTGGTGTTTTTCCTCCGATTCGTTTACCGGGGGTAGACCATGGTTAGACCATGGTTATTACAAATAAGTCAAAATGTAAATGCAATAATCTTAATTAGAGGTGCGTATGTTTCAGTCGTTCACGCACAGGGAATGAACCGTGAAGTACCACGCGTAAATGCCTTTTAAACGCTGTGACAAGTATATTTATTTGACAAAGTCTCTATCATTTATATAAGCCTGTCTGGAGCTCCGATTTGAGCTAGACACTCAAGATTTCATTCTGGCCTACCGACATTCATCGATTCTCATTCGAATAATATTATCGAACCTTTATTTGTATAAGTAAAGCGTTTTAAAAGCGCCTTATATAATTAAACACATTTGTAGATGAGACAACAAGCAACGTTATGCTTTATAACATAACGCCAAATTCTGATTGTCGCTTTTGAGTCTTTGACCAAGGATTAAACGCGCGCAGAAAATGCTTGCAAAGCTAGCCGTGTTATGGTGTGAGATAAAAACCTGCACAGTCAATATATGTGATCACTGGCAGGTCTTTAATTTTAACGATACTCGACACAATATTGAATCTGCCCCAAATCTAACTCCCGTATCAGCCTGCAGCCTGCTAGTGCGCGAGGGCCGAATAGGGTGAAATACATGGCGATCAATTGAAAGTCTTCAAAATAATCAATACCCAAATAAACCATTCTATAATTGGCAAGGAGGTTTCGGAAGGCAAAACATTGAAGAAGAAGAATCGAGATAATAGGTATATTTTTGGTGTGCTTCGTATAATTTGTCAAACGTCCAAGTGTGTCACAGTAATATTATTATATAGAATGTTTCGTTTCATCTGACTATTTTCTGGCACCTTTGCTAGTTGGAAGTGGCGAGTGTGAAAAAAGCGCAAAATGACCACATGAATTCGGCATATCAATTGACACCCATCTCAAGGTGTAAATTCTGTCAAGACTCACTGTAGGAGAGCAAACACAAATTCATTGTCCTTCTGCTTTAATCTTTAGTTTTGGCCACAACGTAACCACCGTTATAACAGGACAATCAAGACGAATTTTCTTTCAGTTGTCTGAAGATCGTCTACGGGCGTGAAACTATTAGTAACAGCAAACAATCTTTATATATGTATATATATATATATATATAATATATGTAGCAAAATGAAAAAGGTGTAAAACTGCCGAGAATTTGGTGACGAGATACTGACGTATGTATATTGAATGAAACAATATTATAAGTTGTTGCCTCGTTCTATCCCAAAACCACGCAACATTTCTCTATTGAGTTAAACAATATTATAGCCGTAGTCTATTTCAAAAATACGCAACATATCGCTATTGAATGGAACAGTATCATATGTTGTTGCCTCGTTCTATTTCAAAACTACGTTAACTATATACTGACTACGCTGCTACATTCGCATAGTGTTTGTGAATTGTGACTAGACGTCCATTAGACGTATATAGTGAAAATAATTAGACGCTAATATTAAACAATATACACAATTGACACTCACAGTTTATGTATACAACTACAAGTGTGTAAATAGACACAATAGACGTTAATATACACCAGACGTCTATTAGACGTATATAGTGTATAATTAGACGCTAATATGCACAATATACACAATAGACACTCACAGTTTATGTATAAGTGTGTAAATAGACACAATAGACGTTAATATACACTAGACGTCTATTAGACGTATATAGTGTATAATTAGACGCTAATATACACAATATACACAATAGACACTCACAGTTTATGTATACAAGTGTGTAAATAGACACAATAGACGTTAATATACACTAGACGTCTATTAGACGTAATATACACAATAGACACTCACAGTTTATGTATACAAGTGTGTAAATAGACACAATAGACCTTAATATACACTAGACGTCTATTAGACGTATATAGTGTATAATTAGACGCTAATATGCACAATATACACAATAGACACTCACAGTTTATGTATAAGTGTGTAAATAGACACAATAGACGTTAATATACACTAGACGTCTATTAGACGTATATAGTGTATAATTAGACGCTAATATACACAATATACACAATAGACACTCACAGTTTATGTATACAAGTGTGTAAATAGACACAATAGACGTTAATATACACTAGACGTCTATTAGACGTAATATACACAATAGACACTCACAGTTTATGTATACAAGTGTGTAAATAGACACAATAGACCTTAATATACACTAGACGTCTATTAGACGTATATAGTGTATAATTAGACGCTAATATACACAATATACACAATAGACACTCACAGTTTATGTATACAAGTGTGTAAATAGACACAATAGACGTTAATATACACTAGACGTATATAGTGTATAATTAGACGCTAATATACACAATATACACAATAGACACTCACAGTTTATGTATACAAGTGTGTAAATAGACACAATAGACGTTAATATACACTAGACGTCTATTAGACGTATATAGTGTATAATTAGACGCTAATATACACAATATACACAATAGACACTCACAGTTTATGTATACAAGTGTGTAAATAGACACAATAGACCTTAATATACACTAGACGTCTATTAGACGTATATAGTGTATAATTAGACGCTAATATACACAATAGACACTCACAGTTTATGTATACAAGTGTGTAAATAGACACAATAGACGTTAATATACACTACACGTCTATTAGACGTATATAGTGTATAATTAGACGCTAATATACACAATATACACAATAGACACTCACAGTTTATGTATAAGTGAGTAAATAGACACAATAGACGTTAATATACACTAGACGTCTATTAGACGTATATAGTGTATAATTAGACGCTAATATACACAATATACACAATAGACACTCACAGTTTATGTATACAAGTGTGTAAATAGACACAATAGACGTTAATATACACTAGACGTCTATTAGACGTAATATACACAATAGACACTCACAGTTTATGTATACAAGTGTGTAAATAGACACAATAGACGTTAATATACACTAGACGTCTATTAGACGTATATAGTGTATAATTAGACGCCAATATACACAATAGACACTCACAGTTTATGTATACAAGTGTGTAAATAGACACAATAGACCTTAATATACACTAGACGTCTATTAGACGTATATAGTGTATAATTAGACGCTAATATACACAATATACACAATAGACACTCACAGTTTATGTATACAAGTGTGTGTAAATAGACACAATAGACGTTAATATACACTAGACGTCTATTAGACGTATATAGTGTATAATTAGACGCTAATATACACAATATACACAATAGACACTCACAGTTTATGTATAAGTGAGTAAATAGACACAATAGACGTTAATATACACTAGACGTCTATTAGACGTATATAGTGTATAATTAGACGCTAATATACACAATATACACAATAGACACTCACAGTTTATGTATACAAGTGTGTAAATAGACACAATAGACGTTAATATACACTAGACGTCTATTAGACGTATATAGTGTATAATTAGACGCTAATATACACAATATACACAATAGACACTCACAGTTTATGTATACAAGTGTGTAAATAGACACAATAGACGTTAATATACACTAGATGTCTATTAGACGTATATAGTGTATAATTAGACGCTAATATACACAATATACACAATAGACACTCACAGTTTATGTATACAAGTGTGTAAATAGACACAATAGACGTTAATATACACTAGACGTCTATTAGACGTATATAGTGTATAATTAGACGCTAATATACACAATATACACTCACAGTTTATGTATAAGTGTGTAAATAGACACAATAGTCGTTAATATAGACGTATATAGTGTATAATAAGCAATGGAGAATTGACAGAATATACGCCACCTGTCTACTCAGTATAACTATACATTATATACGGTATACACTGTATATTTATTATATATCTATTCTGCAATACCGCGCCTTACTCGGTAGACTGTAGTGTTGCGTTAATTGCCTGTGCTCTCGTTAATTTCGCTTGCGCTGAATATCTTGATCTTTGTGTATTCTGTGTCTTAGTGTCTATACAGAAAGAACCCTATTCTGTTACATTGCACTGCATTTTAAGACGATTTGCTGCTATTCCCTGCTATGCTATTCGCATTTTTAAATTACATTGAAGCTTCGGAAATTCCATGAGTGGGGGGGTCAATGTTTGACTGGAAAAAGTAAATTCCCGAGGGGTAGGGGGGGGGGGGGGGTACTGGACAAATTGCCTTCCGTGGGGGGTTATGGATTTCTTCTGGAAATACACATTATGACAAAATTATCATGTCCTTGGTCTTTTTGCACAGACTTTGCTCCTTCGATGCTCAGTCTGTACTGAAAGGCAGCAGGCAGAATCATTTTGCCATAAAGACCTCCTGCTAATCATGTGTCAGTGTGACAGACCTGTACACCATTTATTTTTATAATAATAATAAAAGCTTTATTAAGGGTAAAATATGTATGACAACCATGGGCTGGTTTGCATGATGCATTCAACATTTTGCATTTCCTATACCTATACATGTATATACTGTGGATCTTCAATAAATAATAGAACAATGGTTTTGTCATGGTAATAAATTTGAACAAAGCTTTAAAATACATATAGAAACCATGGTGAAATGGTAAATATTTCTTACAGTATAATAACTGATTGAAAACACCCATCAATATATTATCAAACATGGTAATATGTATATGATGATAATTGATAATATATTAGTAGGGGTTTTCAAAAAGTTCTTATAAGAACTATTTACCATTTCACCATCGTTTCTACATATTTTAAGGTGGTCGTCTTATACCACAAAAAACATATATATTTGAGTAAATTTTTGAATTACCCGTACCAATCCCATAAATTAAATGGTTAACCATATTAAAATAGATAATTGAAAGAATTATTTCGATTGCAAAGATAGAAATGTTGAAAATTGAACAAATTTCAAGGCTGGAAAAACGAATATTTTGCTTTGATTTCCATGTATGTATATTTTTTCCCTCACCACCCCTCCCTGAATGAATTTTTATTGTTTTTAAAACATTAAGAGTGACTTGATTGTTGCGTGGCTATAGTCATGTGAATGTTGGCGAGGACATCATTAAGACCAATGACCCAATCCCTGGTCCTGTAAAATAATTTACGGGATACTTTGACTTTGTTGCTAATGAGGGAGGCTGTGACAGTAGGAAACTGGTAGCGCCTGCCATGCCATTGTTGTAAAACATAAACACGACCCTAGAGTCGAAAGTGTAGAAGAAATTGAGTTAAAATGAGTTAAATTGTGAAATCTCTCGCTTAAGGTGTATTTGGAGTTCTCTTTTCAACTTCCATTTTGAGTTAGGTATTATTTTCCCCTGTTGAGGAAATCGGGCTATGTGGCTCATGTCATTTTTGGCAATTAATAGGCATAATATCCCATATAGGTCTTATTTTTTCAGGTGATGCATACAGCATGTATTTATGTATACTAACAATGAACTAGTACTGTGTACAATAACAATAACCACATGCCCCCAATTTACATGCCAATTCTTATCCCTTAATTTGACCTTAACTCTTTCCTTACGGGCGCAGTTAAAATGGGTCACTGAAGACCCGCAAAGTCGTCAATCGAAAAACACGGCACACGGTAACGCAAGATTAAAAATTGAAATTCGACAAGCGCCAGCAACATGAAATCCACGCACACGCCAAGTTTGATTTGATTTCATAAACAACTCTGCGATTGGTGGCATTTTGAGTTTTCAAGATGCTACGCGGGCGTGCAAGATGGCCTTTTCTGGAAAAATGTAAATGTTTCAACCTGATTTATGATAATTAATGCTAATTTATATTAACATAATGTGTTTTGTTCGGGAAATTTAAAAGAACAAGTAAAAGCCGGTTTATTGGGCTTCCAGAAAATGTATAGCTTTCGCAACAGTTATGGTTATTTCAAGAGATATCAATAGAACAACGTGGTCGTTCAATTTTTGATGTTTTTCAGCCGTAAGGAAAGAGTTAATAATAATAATAATTATAATTTTATTAATTTCTATAGCGCGTCATCACTAGTTGTCCATAGCTCTTTACAATACACTAATAAACAATGTAAAACAAATTTACAAAAATGTTACTTATTAATCAAAATTACATGGTATGAATTTGAATTAAGATGTAAAAATTACAAATAATCATTATAAGCTAGCCTAAACAGGTGCGTTTTTATCTGATTCTTAAAAGTATTAATATTTGTAATATCACGGCTACCTCGGTTTCTTTTGTTTCCACACGCACAATTAACGTCGAATTTACCCGATGCACAAAAAGGAGGTACGATTAGTAACTAATCATACCTAATCTTTATATGCATTAGGTACGATTAGAACTAATCATACCTATAATTTTATTGCGAACTTTCCTTATTTATAATTCAATCAACACATCTATATGTAAATTTTTAATTATTTTCTTTGATTACGCGATTCAATCCACAAAACAAACTATATAACACTTCATGTCGGTAATCACCTCCGTCTTTTTTCTTAACTTCTAACACAAATCTACTTAGCCAGTAGTTCATTTCATCGATACTTAACTCTTCCAGCTTTGGAACCGATCGAAATCTACAGTCTTCTGGCTCAAAATCTGTAAAAGCACTATTTCTTGCTTGCAACCACGTATCATAACAATTCCTGCTCCACATCGTATGGCGTTTTGTATTCGGCGGTATGGTTCCTTCCCTTGCATTTTGAATATCCGATTCTTTAACAAACGTAAATCTTTCTTTCGACATACTCAGGCGCTGGCTTTTACTATAACTTCATCATCTTTACGCCTATATTTATACGTATTTGCAATGCAAATGATTCATTAGAATATACCAAACAAATAGCCTTGCGAGGTTTAGTACGAGTATTTTCTACGCTCATTCTCATTCAATTCCTCGGTAACCATAATATTACAAACTAATAGCATGGCATTTCGGTTGATTAGTGATTAAATGCCCCTCAAGCCTCGGGAGGTTTAGTAGAAGTCCCTCGGGCTTCGCCCTCGGGACTTCAACTAAACCTCCCTCGGCTTTCGGGTCATTTAATCACTAATCAACCTCAAAGCCATGCTATTACTTATAAATATTGTTCTAAGATGAAAGGGAAGACTGTTCCACAATCTTGGTGCAGCGACTTCAAAAGCCCTTAGACGGTACATCTAACAGTTTCTGAGAACTAGATCGTAATGAGCGAGAATGAATCCTATAGCTTAAAAGGTTAGAGATGTAGTCAGGTGCCAATTAGCCATTAAGACCTTTATAAACGAGTAGAATGATATTTCGGAAGGCCAATTAAACAGTAGTGCATTACAATTGTCCAGCTTAGAGCTGACAAACGCATGAAGCAAGGTTTCTGTCGTATTTTGATCCAGTAGCTTTCTAATCTTACCAATGTTCCTTAGGTGATATTAAGACGACTTACAGATCGCTGCAATATGCTCATTTAAGCTCATACAGCTATCAAAAACCACCCCCAAGTTTCTAGCTGAAGGTTTGGGAGTAATCTTCTCATCACCAACTTGTACGAAATCCAGAACAGGTTCAGGACAATACTTACATGTAGAACTAATGACAATGAGTTCGGTTTTATCTTGATTTAGTTTGAGATCGTTATTCCTATGTCAATAGGAGACAAATGTTGTTTGTGACTAAATAGTTATTCCAGGTTTTTATCATTATTATTTATCTAGTTATCATGTTTATAAAAGTATGCTCTTTTCACCATGGTTGTCATATCTTGGTAACCATGGCAACAATATATTGCAATAATTTTATTTTTAGTCAGAGTAACTCACTCATGAACCAGGTATAAGTAGATTTTAATTATATTAAAAAGAAAAAAGGAAAACATTTTTGGTTTATAGGACCCCCTTAAAGCTTTGTTCAAATTTATTTCCATGGTAACAAAATCGTTCTATTTTTAAAAGTGTTACAATGGTAGTCAGTCAGTGACTTGAATAAATTGGTGATGCTACTATGTGACTTCGCTCTTGTAGAAATCGAATTCAGTTAATAAGAGAATGTGCCAGTTTGGATATCGCTCCTAAGGATATTCTTAAACAGATTTCAATGAGCAGGGCTCAACACACGTTGGTCATTGAGAAAGCTTTTATGTCAGATAACATCAATAAGTAAGAAAGTAGATTACATCTCTTGACATCTTTAGTGTGAGAGTTGACAACATTCTTCACGGTTGGCAGAACAACATTGTTAACGCCTGTTGACAACATTGTTCATGGTTGGCAGAACAACATTGTTAACGCCTGTTGACAACATTGTTCATAGTTGGCAGACAACATTGTTAACGCCTGTTGACAACATTGTTCATAGTTGGCAGAACAACCTTGTTAACGCATGTTTACAACATTCTTCATAGTTGGCAGAACAACATTGTTAACGCTTGTTGAGAACATTGTTAACGCATATTGACAACATTCTTCACAGTTGGCAGAACAACATTGTTAACGCATGTTGCCAACATTCTTCATATAGTTGGCAAAACAACATTGTTAATAGTTGGCAGCACAACATTGTTCATAGTTAGCAGCCCAACATTGTTAACCCCTGTTGACAACTTGCAACAGGTTGTGCGCCAGCGAATCTATCATGTAAGGGTCAATGGTCATGTAAGGGTCAGTGGTCCCTCTCATAAATACAGCAAAAATCATCTGTTATTTTGGACTCTTGAGTCTAGCTTCATTTCTTATTTCTTATAGGTTACACTTGTTTTCTGGAAAAGTAGCTTTGTCACCATAAGCATTCAAAATGAACCATCCTCCCTATAATCCAAACCAACCCGGTGCTCCCTGCCCACCAGAGACTGGTAATGTCGGCTTCGAACAGTACCAACAAGGAGCACCACCACCTCCGTATAATGCCGCACCTGCTCCATATAATGCCGCACCTGCTCCATATCCCCAGCAACAGTACCCCCAACAACAGTACGGAGGACCGCCTGGACCTCATGGCCATGGATCTGGCCATGGCCATGGATCTGGCCATGGCCATGGATCGTGTTGTTCTGAACCGGGGCCTTACGGGACAGCAGCCCATCCTCCTGGTGGACAGCACCCGCAGACTGTTTACGTCTACGAAGACAGGCACAAGCAGAAGAAGCAATCCGATGACGACACTTGCTTAGCTATGTTGGCTGGAGCGTGCGCCATGTGTCTGTGCTGTTCCTTGTTGTCAAACTAATCTGGTGCCGTCGATCATTTATTTGATCATTTATTTGATTCGTCGACAATTCATTTATTATTTTGTTATATAGGCTAAGTAGACACATTTTCATTCATCAACGTTGATAGTCGTTTTATATACAGTCTAGTATATTGATAGTCCAAAACTGTGAAATGAGAACCATAACAAAGCACCATTTCGTAAATTTTACAACGGCTAAGCACACGGGTGTGTATTAAAAATGTAGTTTTAAACTTGTAGAAGGGGATTCTCTCAGTAGGATATAAAACCTGAGTAGAATGTAGTAATTAATCTTGTTAATGTAAGTTAATCGTTTGAATAAATTCGATCTAATTGTGCTGCCCCATTTTTGACAGAAGGAATTTTAGAATGTTTCTACGTTTTAAATATTTTAATGTAATTGGCACGTGTATAGTAAAATTTCCAATCTTGATTTAAATATTCTTCCAAGTGAGATGATTAGTATAGGAAATAACACGGTTCGAGAAGAATTAATGAAAAATCGCACACGTGTTTGGCGAAACATTCATAATACCTCGAGTGCGAAGCACGAGTGGTGGTATGAATATTTCGCCAAACACGTGTGCGATTTTTCATTAATTTTTCGAGAACAAGTTATTTCCTTTTAATACCTTTTCAATCAATTTTACGCGTTCCTAAATACCCCTAAATTTTACTAGGGTATTTTTTTTAAATACCCCTAGTAAAAAGATTTAAGTTAAATAGTGATGCCATTAGCCAATCAGGAATTAGTAAAATTGATTGAAATGGTATTATAGAGGGATTTCATGTGACGTTACAAAATTCTAAAAAGTAAATTATAATACCTATAAAGCTGATTGTTTTATATGTCTTATAACAACTCGTCTTCGAAAAGTTTAGGTCAATACAATTATTCCTTCTTGA
This sequence comes from Chrysogorgia sp. JL179-B06, assembly GCA_035772405.1. NCBI lineage: Eukaryota > Metazoa > Cnidaria > Anthozoa > Scleralcyonacea > Chrysogorgiidae > Chrysogorgia > Chrysogorgia sp. JL179-B06. The sequence continues at coordinate 4,806,912 of JAYKKM010000437.1, read as the reverse complement.
GTTACGGAACTTTTGAATTATATTATGCTGACGTCATCATGAATTTCAAATATCGTTAAAAGCTACTTTGTACACACAATTTGAGCTATAAAGCTTGTTTAAGCTTTAGAAGTGATGTCTAATCCTTTCTTAAGTACAATCTCAATATTTTGTTTGAAACTTGGCTTTATTTTGGTGTTCATTATTTGGCGGCCATGTTTGTGGGACATATTTGCCCACAAAATGGCGTCCAAAATTATATGACCCATATCAAGCCGCGTTTCGTCAAAAATGTTCAGATTGTACTTCAGATAGGATTAGACATCACTTCTCAAGCTTAACCAAGCTTTATAAGTCGAGTTGGGTGTACAAAGCCTTTGAAAATAATGCGGCGTCAGCAATGATAACATTCAAAACTCCGTAACTCAAGAAGGAATAATTTCATCGACCTAAATTTGTTGAAGCAGACTCATTATAACGATTTACAAAACATATAAAACAACCAGCTTTATCACTTAGAAGTTTTAGAATTTTGTGACTTCACGTGAAATCCCTCTATACAAACGCTACATTTATACCGGCAAAGGTTTCTGGTTTAAAAAAGTGTATGGATGCGGGTTCTGTGAGGAAAAGGACGTTAGGCTATCGGTTCATTTTCGGCAACACGTTAGATTTTTCACGTTAGATCTGCTATATCATGTATTAGTGTAATCACCAAACGACAACTTCTTCAATTTTTATTTTCGATTCTAAGAAGAGCATGAAATTTTAAAGTATTCATGGTTTACTTAAAGTGCTTATAAACCCAAAATGGGTTTTTGGTGATTCGGATAGAGCATAAAAAGTTAGTTTATAAGTTCTAGATTAGTTTTTGCGTTAAACTTTTAGTTTCGGAGATATAAGGGCTCAAAGTCACAATTTGTGAAAAAAAGTAACGCAGGCCGGGAGACTGGATCCGAGGAACGTGTTATGTTTCAATACTTATAAAAATATATTACAATTCGAGTAGACAAGGTAACATATCGTTTGGGCATTTTTCAATAAAAACTCTTAAGATAGCTGTCTTCTCCTATACAAAAGCCTAGTTGTTGTTGAAGATGGGTTCCTCGGATCCAGGTCCTGGTGGCGCTACTTTTTTCCAAAAAATGGCACAAATTGCATGTTTGAGCCGTTATATCTCCGAAACTAAAAGTTTAACGCAAAAACTAATCCAGAACTTATTCACTAACTTTTTATGCTCTATCCGAATCACCAAAAACCCATTTTGGGTTAAGTTTATAAGCACTTTAACTACACATATTGGGACTTATCCACAACACTCAATTCCCAGAACGAACAATTGGTCAATCGGTATTTACATTGTGTTGTGGTGTTCCCACCACACAACTTGTGTGGCGAAAACTGTGTCTGGAAGACCCAACGCAACAAGATCGGTGGGAAATATTGTGTGTGTATACCCGTTTACCACCCATCTACGATTATTTTATCTACTAGAAATACGTATACGCAACAACCCCTCGCCCAATTGCTGTTTGAAACTTACAGTACAGTACTTCTTTTGGTTTTAAATTACTTGAATTAGATAATAGCCACTTCATTTGCCAAAATAAATAAATTTTCAGTGGACAATATCTCTCAGCTTTGTATTGTCTGAATTTAATTGTTTCATAGGACATCAAAATAAATACATGCAGTCCAAACTTTTTAATTTTTGAGTGCAGAAACAGAATAGTGGGGGTCTACTGCTGTTCTACCATCAATCACTAAGAAAGAAATTACTTTTATCACAATATTGATGACTCACGAAATAATCAATGCAGTATTTAGTAACAGTAAGTTGATAATTCTACCCACATTCGACTACTGTGATGTGGAGCTGGCAGGAATATGGATAACTAAATATTGATGGTCATAATCAGAGGTCTCTAGGCATGTCAGGGAAACTGATCTTTCCTAAGTTGGGACTTGAAACTGATTGGTTAATAGAAATCCCAAGTTTTGTACCTCTTGTTTTAGAAGCAAGTTACATTGTGTAATGCTAGTTAGAAATTCCATGGCATTTTAACATCATATCTACCACTAAAGAGCTATTTTCCATGTTTCAATTAATCTGTTCATACATGTTATAGCACCATTATCTATTGCCAAATATATGTGAAGGATATACAACTTTTGAGTTAAAATTAGTTTTTGTAACATTGAACTGTACATTGATGAATATGTGTTGAAATTTGTAACAACTGTAATTTGTTAGAAAACAAGACCCGGCTATCCTGTATAAATATTATTGTACTATTATTGTATTATTATTATTATTATTAATACTAATAATAATAATGCATTGACAATAATACTACTAATAATAATGCCTAATGCAGATTGCAGATACCATATTTGCCATGTAACAAAGCATATATATGGCATTGTGTACTATAGTACTATAGATGGAGTACTGTAAACACAGATTATATATGGAATACATGCCAGTGTACAAAACATGGACGTCTAGATCATATCGTCAGAAACATAATATTCCAGTGATGGCCTCTAACCATTGAGCCATCGCGATTCAGATGGAGAGACGTTACAATGATGCACTGGTTCTAATGATATATGTACTGCCTATGCACAGCAGTTACTATATATTTCAGTAATGACTAATGATTGGGTGTTAATATATACACTGCTGTTATATCAATAGAATCAGTACATCAATGTAACGTTCACTCACCATCTGAGTCTTGGTAGCTCAATGGTCAGAGCATCTCACTGGAAATCAGAAAGTTATCCCTGTCCGGACACACAATAATTTTTCTGAGGATATGAGCTTGCTTGACAATCATCCATGTACTGTATTGTCTGTTTCCCCCCGAGCTCTCCCTTATTCACTACAGCAGTGTATATATTAATTATTAACACTGACAAGTATACATAGTAATGCTTGTTTATTGCTACAAAATTGTAGGCCAGGCCCAGGTCATATAAACACAGCAATAGTATGCATGTTTTTTCACCCTAAACTACTGTATATATAGGCTAATTATCAAACATATAGTATTTATAACTTGAGGTACACAAAAATAATAAACATACTGTACATGCAATTCCAAAATTTGTACTACACTTACTATTCAGCAGTATTATAAAGAACAAAGGTATATATTTTAAACAGGCTAGGACTGGCCATTGTTGCATGGATTTAATTCCAACTGTCAAAATATTATACATATATGTTTTGAAAATTCAAAACATTACACACCTTCAAATTTTCCCAAATCTCTCTGTTAAGTATTTCAAAATGTGTCTATTAGATTTCGGAGCTTCGAGCAAATACACAATACAGTGTACAATATTTAAATAACATTAAAATTAGCGAGTCAAGTCAAAAAGTTAAACGATAAAGTGAAGCACTGAACTGAACTGAAGCCGAGGTAATGGCTATTCGTACGGTAGCCGTACGACGCTATAGTCTCTTAGAATTCAACGAAATGCAAGTAAATATCACCAAAATCCTAAACCTAACCCTAATCCTAACCAAATTGCTAACCCTAACCAAAAAAAACTATGCAGAAAAGGCAAATTAATTGCTCAACACAGACCGGTGAGAATCACAATGTACATAATTATAATAGTCCTTTTACCTTTTACTTGTGTCTGTCTTTGATTATCTTGTCCTTCAACACTACAGTTTCGGCTTGAAATCAGCAGATAATATCTATAGTAATGTTTGTTACAAACAAACATTGCCATTTCCTCACAAAATCATCGGATGCAGTAGGTTTTTATGGCAATATAAATTTCGCCGTCAATGGCGGCTTCTTCCGGAAAGCGGTTTGTCGCGCTGGCGTCAATTTAAATTTAAATTACGCCAAATTTAACGGTCAGCACTAGAGGCAATCCACTGAGGGTCTTTAACCGAGTGGGGACTAGGACTAGTTGCTAAATTATATTTCTCTTATATTACCAATAATTGCCAATTGTCAAATAATCTTAGATTACCAATAATGGGTAATTCCACAACAGTATATTGTAGGATTCTAGAACTCAACCCCAATACAACACCAATCCTAACCCAACCAAATGGGGACCACGACTAGTTGCTAAATTATTCAAATTTCTTAATTTTTTAAAACACACAGGTTGGGGATTGGGCGGGGGGTTACGAAGACACTTAAGGCGGGGGGTTAGCCAGGGTTAGGATTTGTTTTGTGTTGGGTTTTAGAATCCTACAATTTACTGTTGTGGAAGTACCCATCATTGATAATCTAAAAGCATTTGACAATTGCCGATTATTGGTCTTTAATCTTTAATCATGTACTCCTAAAAACAGTCAAAAAACAGTTGGTAATATAGTAACTAGTCCTAGTCCCCACTCGGTGAAAGACCCTCGGTGGATTGCCTCTAGTGCTGACCAAATTTAACGCACGCCTGGAATCCGTGATGAGGGACTAAACGCCGGTCGATATTAGCACCCTCGCCCTCAGGCCTTCGGCCTTCGGCCGGCGCTTCGCGCCGGGCGAGGGGATTAGTTCTTGAAGTTCTTCCATGCATTATCTGTTTTAAATCACTTCAACAACATAACTTTGCATATAACTGTTTTTTTGAAAGCGTTAATAAGAATAAATAGAATTCTAAATTTAATAAAGTATTCCAACCTCGTACCCAGGGCATTTTGCCTCCACGGCCGGTTCGTCGTACGTGGATTCTGAACGTTATCTCGATCAATATTTACGGCCGTGATTGTTGATTACTGTGATGCTTATAGGTATTGTATTATATCTAAGATCTAATTACGTTAGTAAACTACATATTTACAAGATATGTTTATGAATAAGTATATGGAAATGTTAGTAGTTTGTAACAAAACAGTCATGTAATAACGGTCTAATTAATGCTAATGGAGCGAGAAATTGTTACAAAAACTTGTTACAAAAGATCTTTAACTGATTTACAAAATAATCCATAATCCTTTATGTTTCTTACATCAGGAGGTGAAAAGTACCATGCAGTTTCTTTTGGAACTTTTATTATTGGAGCTTTCGATGATCTTAAGTTGTAGGATTTTACCGAGTGAAGGCTAAGTTTAAGATACTCAGGGAAATTGGTGTCGTATAGAGCTCATGTTACGAGACAAGTTGTACGTGAGTAGTGTATAGTAATAGTATACGTATTTGTTGCGAGACAAGTTGCACATGGGTATAGTTTTAGAATTTATGTTATGCAACAATATATCGACTCATATGGTATCGGTTACATCTTATTTACTGTAATAACTCAAAAAGGATAATTACGATACAGTGGTAGTGCACTTGTGAAGATCACATATCAACAACAATACAAAATTTAGGGTGAGTTCAATATAAATTAAACGAGACTGTCAATCAAATTAGCTTTCGTATACAGCAATATTAACACTCCTCGAAAAGACGAAAATAAAGGACTATAAATTTAGTTAAAATGGTACTATACGATCAAATTTTTACCTATCGATATTTTTACGTATTTATGAGCTGTTGCGCGAGGGATACAGAAAGTGGGAAAATTGGACGGCTTTTCTTCAGCATTCAAAGTAACCAAGTTCATATTGGAGACAAAAGTATTCCTGGAAAGATTCTGTGAGGATTTCTTTAAGGACAAATCTCTGATGGCAGAACTTAAAGGTCCGTTGATTTAGTCCTTTGTGACATCACCAATGTGTGTTGTTTCATATCTTGGTTGATATACTGAATGTTTCCCGTGTGCAGCTTGCTCCTCATGGCTTTTCTAGTGCGTTTGGAGCACACCTATTTCGATATCCTTATGCAACAAAACCTCGAACAAAACCACGTAGATTTTGAACATTATCTCGGCCAATATTTGCTCGATTTCAATTCTGAAAACAGTTTTGGAATTACCGAGTCTAAATACATAACATACGTGTCTATTATATTACGTGATCGTGCATATACCCTTCATAAAAACGGTTTATGTATACATAGAAATTAGTCGGCGATCAGGCACGATTCGTCGTTTATTATTTTGAACGTTATCTCGATCAATATTTCACCGTTTTCAATTCTGAAAACAGATTTGGAATTAGCTAGTCTAAATACATAACATACCGTATGTTATGTATTTAGACTAGCTGATTCCAAATCTGTTTTCAGAATTGAAAACGGTGAAATATTGATCGAGATAACGTTCAAAATAATAAACGACGAATCGTGCCTGATCGCCGACTAATTTCTATGTATACATAAACCGTTTTATACGTTCTATTATATTATGAGAACGTGCCGCTTCGCGTTGTCTTATAATATCACCCAAGACGACTTTTTACTTCCTTTTTACTTCCTCAGCAAACTTCAAAGGGGTTAACAGTGTTCAACAAATGAGCTGCTATTTATGTTGGACGGTACCTCACGGCTCACAGTGCACAAACCCTTTTAGGTTTATTACTCGGGTAAGCGGTTAGGTTTCGGCTCTGTTCTTTCTGGTCGCGAAATGACAATTATTGCATCATCCCGTGAGGCTTTGCGAAACTAAGCGTTATATATGCTACTTTCACTTTTAACCAAACAGATCACTTTCCAAGTGGTTATATACTTCTCGGTTATCAATAAACGTATCTTTTCAGCTGTAGAAAATTTATTAAGAAGCCCAAAAATCTATGTACCACGTCGAATTATATATCCTTCGTTCTCGCTTGGTGAAGTCCAAAATAAGGTGTGTTGTTCCTTACTAGTAGCCGTGTATGTTGTATAAACTGGGTTTTGTTTCCTTCCATCTTGTTCAGTAACTTTATTTGGCTTTTTATAATCTCTACGGCCCAATGGCCTTGTATCCCGCAATTGTAGCATTTTCCCTTCTTGTTTATCTTGGGCTTTTGTTTATTTTGGCCCTTGTTGTTTATCTTTAGACGTGAAGAGGACTTTCTCTGTTTTATCAACGGGAAGTGAATTTTCCTTGTGGTTGTGCTCTTCACTGAGTAGTAATCTTGAAGTTACAAACTCTAATGATTTAATTCACCAACACGAGACTACAGGGCTGTGATTAAATTCAGTTATATATAGACTACATAACAATGTCGCAACTTGATCTTTCTCGGAAATTGGATCTCCTACTACCTCTAATTGTTGTATAAAGCTTTTTAACTTGTTTATGTGCTCTGTCATCGTATCACTATCTGCCATGGACGCTGGGAAGTATTTCTTGCGCAGAAATAACTTATTCGCTAAAGATTTTACTTCATAGTGGTTTTACAGTTTAGACCAGTTGGCGTCTTCGCCGTTCGCACCACTGATAGTTGCTCACCTCCCAGAAATAAACAAATCGCTGCTAGCTATTTGCGGGCACGTTTCTTGAATTTCTGTCGCTAAGTTTCAGTAGTTCCATCTTCAATAGGTTGCAATCAGTATCTCGTATCCAGACCCACGCAAGAAGCCATGAAGACGCTTTAGTTGGCTCTGTACCAATATATCGACTCATACGGTATCGGTTACATCTTTATCTAGTACTGTGGTATGCTTGCTGTGGTATAATAACTCAAAAAGGATAATTACGATACAGTACACTTGTGAAGATCACATATATCAACAACAATACATTGCTATAGACCTCTTTCGTAATGGCAACCAGTCTAAATATTATGTTATATGCATGTAAATTACAGTAGCCTTTCTGGTCTCGTTACAAAGCAAATATTCTTTGGAATTACAGACACACAAACGAGGTCAGAAAGGCTAATTTAAATGAATATAAAAGAATATTTAATTTAGGAAAGAGGTCTAGCTATAGCTGTGGTTTCCCTAGATATAATACAGATTGTCATTGGTTGATTTGTGGTCACGTGCAGGGCTTAGATAAATTCAAATGTCTACCCAGCGGGCAATAAGTTGTTAATTATTGCCCGCTTGGGAAATGATTTTGAAATTTAAATCTTCGACACTGTTTTGAAGAATTAAAACTATTGTGTGGATAGCCTTGTATGTTTATGTTTTCTCCATCGCTGTACAGTGTGTATATATAAAAACTGAACCGGCATAAAAAAATATTCCTTTCAAAAATTCCTTTCAAACAACTTACAGTATTGTAATAGTTTCAAAACCCTAGACACCTCTGAGCCAATACTAATTAATTTTATACCGGTTCAGTTTTTTATACACACTATACAGTGTATAAAAAAAAACTGAACCTTAGAAAACGGTCTTATACTCCTGGGAAATTAAAAACACGGTCTTAATACACCTGGGAAATTAAGATAACTTGTAAACGTATGAAGGAGCATAACTGCAAAGAAACATGTTAACGTTAACAAATATATTAACGTTTATTTGCAGTTATGCTCCTAAATCCCAAATAACCCTAAACCGTGAGCCCTAAACCTAAACCCCAATTGACGGTATCGAAAAAGATGGCGACTGGTATATATTTAACCATAATTCCTTGCGCGCAGTAAACATTAAATCTCGTAGAAATAGCAGAGGATAGAGTTTCAGTTTGGTAAAAAGGAAGCTTTTACGTATTTAATTCATATGTTTACAAGGTAAACACATCTTTTTCGGTACCGTCAATTGAGGACCATTACCAAACCCACACCCAAACGACTCCCCAACTTAGTCGTTGCCCAACCCTTGTGGGATGCATAGAACAAATAAAAGTTAGGGTAATGTATTTCCTACATATGGTTTATATAGCGGGATTATAGCGTCGCATGTTACAATTTGTTAGTTGTGGTTCCAAATCAGTACATATACCGACTGAAAGATCATGCAGCTTAGCCTATTAAAAATATATTTCTGTTTTTCGTCACTTTTTGGAGAAAATAAATAGGACGGGCGGATTTTATTTTTTATTGCTATTAACTCTTTTAAATAGCAGACTGATTAACTGATTTTTTGCTTTCAGGAAACGGGTTAATTCCGCAACCAGCTTCCGACATTCGTCCGATGGATACCAATATCGGGGAAATGTATAATTAACACGTATATAGACCTTATTCCAAAATTGCGGTCAAATAATTTAATATTCTTTTATGCGCATTTAAATTAGCACTTATAGCCTCGTTTCAGAAGAAAAATTCTTTTGAATTTCGTATACAATAACGAGGCTATACAAAAGAATATTAAATTGCTAGCCATTTTGGAATAAGGTTTATATTACACACGCATGAATGAAGTAAAGCAAACCAGTCTAAGTCAGATCATCTGTATATACTCATAGTTTTATTGTACATAAAAAGTAGCACTACAATCGTGTTATTCATTCAAAAGAGTTACTTATCAAACTATTGACATCTAGAACAATTCATGACCAGCACAAATGAACTATTTTTTCACAATATGCAAATTGCAGCAAAGTTTGCGATATCAGACGTACGATTAAAAAATCAATTCAGATTATACATAGTGAGCCTAGACTATATATCAACGTGTAAAAAATACCATCATTTATATGATAAAAAATATGCAGGTAATGCGATTTCACAGCTGTGTCGTTATAGCCTGTTTTGAAATAAAGATTTTGGATCCGATCGAAGGCCTATACTCACAAGTGTCGTAGTACGACCATTGCACTGCGGTGAATGAATCTGATAAATTATGGGATAAGTATCGTGAAGATAGACCTAGAAAATTATCACCTTGAAAAGTATCTTAAAAACCGAGTCAAAGTCTTGGTAAACACCAGTTACGATATATGTATGTGCCTACTCGGCGTCGAGACTATAACGGCTTACAAAATACCGCTCCGAGCTGTATTGAATACGCAATTGGAAAGGATTGCCTGCAACCAGTGTTCGTCACGCAAGAAACGTATAGCTTTTGTTATGCAAGCATCTCATTTCTAAATATCACTTGAATGGCGCGACAAACACATCACCTATGATGAATTATCAAAAAAACGTTTCTTGATACTGCTGATATTTCTAGATTACGAAAACTATAGCGCTAAGACAGCGCAAAATGCACTTTAAAAAGCAGCGTTGTCGTTGCGAGCAACTGGGAAAGACTGCGTAACAGTCAGTACTAAAATAAATATTCCGAAGAGTAAAACAAACCGTTTTATACTTTTCATAATAGTGTTATTTATGAAAGTTAATTATTCTTCGCTCTTTCCTCTCTTTGTTCCGCCAGTTCCCGTAATTGTTTGGTTTTCTCCACGTCGATCTCCGCATAATCCGCGTATACGTTAGGTTTTCTTGAAATCGGAGAATAGTTCGTCTCAGTAATTAAAACGGGTGTTGATGGCCCGGAGCCTTCCACTCTAATATAGTTAACATTCTGCCGTTTTTTCGCTTCCACGTTCACGTAATGCATACGCGCTGTGTCCGGTGCTCCGCTCACATTCTCGTACGAGTGACCTCCATTCGGATACGTCGCAGGAAGATTGCGGTAAGAGTTATCAAGCGAAGTTACACTCTTGCTCTTTCCAGCTGGTATGTTTTCATAACCAAGCGGCCCAACAACCGCGTCTAGGCGATGGTAGACGTTCTCTTCACTGTCATATCGATCCCACTCGCCTTGTTTCAACTTCGGTATTAGTTTGTTTTTAACCGGATGCGCTACGTTCACGTATTGATTCAATGACGGGTCGCTGCCACTTGAAGTAATTTCAATCGTTAAATTTGGCATCCTTCTCCTTGAACCAATGGTACTTGCTCGACTTTGTCTCATACCGGCTTCGGTAGGTTCCTCTTCCCATACATCCCTTGGAGGGTTGTTGTTGCTCTCCGCGCCTCCGGCCAAGGAATCGCCCGAGCGTCGCTCGAGCGGTTTCGTTTTAATAAAGCCTTGTTGAATCATGTCGTCGATATTGGGTAACAACGCACTTCGACGTTGCCACACACTCAAGTCGTCTGCACTTCCCGCCAGGCCATCTGTTCGCATCTGCGTGTGATGACTGGATTCTTTCATTTCCATGCTCGTCTTCGCTGGTTTGTTTCCGAAATCACGCTCAGCTCCTCCGTTACGCACCACCTCTTGTTCACTTTTCCTGGAAATTTCTTGACTTCCCGACGGGCGAATTGTTTCACCTTCAATGTACACCTTTCCGTTCGTTTGTTGCCCTGTACGTCCGTCACATGAGGCTTTAAGGTTTTGACGAACATCAACAGACACACTCGCAGACGTTGCTCCAACTGGACTTTCACCATCTTGATATCCGCCATCAGAAGCTGATCTCGAAGGCTTACCCGTATTGGCCTTAGCTATGTCTTGTCTGCTGCCTTCTTCGGAACGTCTCGTCACGTTGTTCAACTGTGGAGTCGTATTCAGCGATCGGGTTAAACTTCCCGTTTTCAATTTAGGTTTTTTGGGCCTCCTGCTTTTTCTTCGAAAGCTCAGTCGCTGCATGAAGCGTTTAAAACTCGACGGCTCACTCATGGATCTGGGTCTCCTTGTCGGTTCACTGGCGGGAGAGTTTAACTTTGGACGTCGTTGTAAACCTTCTAAAAAAGACACACCAGCAGTGTTAGTGCAGCACAACTTATTTTCAAGCACATACATGGATGCAGACTGCGACTGAGTTACCAGAGTTTAAATAATAACCGACTAACACGACAAGCGATGTTATTCGAAGATACATACGCAATTAACAGCATACGAACACGTATGTGGGAGGGCAAAGTTGATTGAATGACGTTTACGATATCCCCAAATTTACCCTCCATACAATTGACATGCAAATGACTTCAAAACACAGAAAGCCCACGCGTGCGGGGGCCGCGCGCATATTCTAAACAAGGCAAACTGGTTTTAGAAATCGAGCTCAAAGTAGTAAAGTCCAATTGCAATACAAATGTTTGTAAGAACATGTATAGCTGGTAAACTTTTGCCGATACTATATATTATCTGAACATGACCTAAAACAAAGCCGCAAGTTGACCAGATGGTTACTATAAACATCGTGTGAGTTGCCTGGCACGGCTTAAAAAAACAGGCACGGCTTAAAAAAAACCCAAAACAATCAATAGACCACCTGTTCAGAATTCAGATAAGGATACTTCGCCAGGGTGTAGCTAGTAAACAAAATGTAAATGAACCCTTCGAGCAATTGACTGCCAAAATAGTGAAAGGAAAAACCTGACGTTTCGAGCGAACATTGTACTCTGATAAAGTGACCTCGAAGACTATCAGTTTAGCAGTCAACCACATTAAAAGTTCTATACATCATTCGTTTTACACGCACTGTTGTTAAAATGTAAATGGAGTCGTCAAATCTCTCCGTTACGATCTATGGAAGCAACCAAGCTAAGTGGTGCTCAAACTATGGCATATATAGCGTGTCTCGCTCACAAACATATTTATTGCAATATTAAGGGATTTTGATCAGCGTTTTCTACCGTCCATATACAGCTATCTATTATTGAGGTTGTTGTTCTGACGCTGTTCTGACAGGTTTAGTGAGAATTATTGAGGTACGTAAGGAGAATCAGAATGGAGTGGGGCCACGGCACCATATGGCTGCATGCCTTATTTTCACCAATTCGAATCCATGTGCACTTAGTGCGGTTGTTCAGAGGCATATATTAGTGCAAATTCTGGATCGAAATCCAGTCAATATTTCAATATATACTCGGTTTGATTACTTCAGCTAAAATTTTCAGCTAGGACTATTTCACAAATCCAGGATTAAGCTATCATTTCGGGTTTTTACGGCATCAAGCCATATCAGGCATGAATTCCCGTACTTCTTTGAACCTCGCAAGAGTCGGTGAACAGTACATACTTGCAGGAGCCAACATTTTCCTGAATGCAGCCAAGTGGTGATGGTCTGAGATGTCATCGTTTTGAGATTGCATATTCACCTATTGTATAGGCTTCAAATAGCAGATCGAATCCTTTTATTTTAATGCAATATATTCATATAATCAAGCGTTAGTTATGCCACCGTTGTATTTAGCAGTCTGTACAGGTCGCCCGCGCAAATACGCCCCAGCAATCTATTTTGGAATATTTTGATATTGATCACTTGAAAATCATCAATATATTCAACATGCAACGACCAACGTTAACGTTACCGTATATATATGTACAATGTCTGTGGGCATGACTGATCACATGCGTATTAAAGGCAGTAGTGATCATTTCCTCTCCGTCATTGCGTAAGAACATGGGGGACAATCGCACCACGGTACAACCCGTCGAGACAACTACACCTGGTTTAGCTATGTTTGTGCATGTTGATATAGGAATAAGCCTTGGAAAACCTTCATGCCTGTATTAGAGGTTACGTTGGTTATAGTTCAGTCACGTTTTATGACCTGAAATAAGGTGTCGATACTAGTATATCTGCTTCGTTTATGAACGCATAAGAAAACACTGGTCACCTTCCTGTTCATACGATCCGATTATCAGTTCGAAAAATTTGGGATATATATATATATTTATATATATATATATATATATATACATACATATATATATATATATATATATATATATATATATATATATATATATATATATATATTATATATATATATATATATTGTCATTATTAAATAAATAAAAGGTCAAAGTTTAGCTATTCAATGTCCTCAATTATTAACGGACAGTTTGCATTGGCCATTTGTGAAACAGATTTAACCTCTTCCAAACCGGTAAAACTGGAATAGAAGTATGGAATTTAGTGTGTGTTCCGCTCTCAGATTTCACTGTATTCTGAGCCTTATTAGGCAAAATACGTCACAGTTATATAATAAAATACATTATTGGTTTCATGAGCAAAACAATACATCATTGAGAATTTTAAGGACTCCATTTATTTTTTCTTTTGAACACTTTTAAAGCAGTTTCAGTCGACGGGTTCACGTTAAGCACAACAAACATGGCCACATTTTAACTATTGATGTCGTTCTAATTCTTGGAAATTATCGAAATAATGTTGTATTTTCAACAAGGATGGCGAGAATACTTGAGAGACTAGAATATATCATTCTCATCTTCTAAGATGCAAAATGTTATTGTTGAAAAGCAAGTCCTCCTTAATGTCGTGTTCGTCAAACTCTCCAATATCCGATCAATGCCGTCAAACGGATTCAAAACACACTGGGCAGTAATACATTAAAAACAAAATAATATATTTTAAGTGAAAATAACTTCAGAATTATGTGATGGCGTTCCCCATTTTCTGATTACGAATAACTCTTGAATAACGTCACTAATTACATGTTGAAAACGTCACAAAAGGTAGACGCTAAAAACAAAACTATTTATATGAAGTACATCTAAAAGCGGAAACAGATCTATTTTTAGCTCTACTCTTAGCCCAATTAAGACACCCAAATGACGCAGATGCGATAACGTAAGAGGATAAGCCATAAGGGTGTCTGAATAGCAGGTCATGTGACTCATTATATCATACACATGAGCGTCAGAGAAAATCATTTCTTACGTCAAAGTTTTGCTTTGCTTCACCGGCAGTGCTGGGATTTTCCCGCGTAAACACAATTGTTGCATACAACCTTTTTCCGTACTTCGCGGTCAGTCATTACCACTGAAAGATCTTGGATTTATATGTTATTTAAATGTTTTTCGTCCCTTTAACGGTTTCCATAGGATAGGTCAGATTTTCCCATTAGCTCTGCGAATAGCCAGCAAATTGCGCTCTTCGTTTCCGGCCTGGCAAGTCAAAGCTCCGTAGACAAAGCCGGTCTTAACAACAATTCTCTGAATAACTTCTTCATTTCACGCGCGTTCTGTTTTATTATGTTTTATTGATTGATTGTTGTATTAATAAATTGACAAATCGTCCACAAAAGTGGGATTCTGGATAGCAGGGATGAAAATCAGCTCGAGTCTGATCAGGCCAGCTCGCCGGTATAATCGTGGGTTATTAGTTATTTTTAGTTGTTTTTTTTGTTATTATTAGCTATTATCATCTTGTGCTGACGTAAGTCGTGGCAACCTTGACGACGCGGCCTTCAAAACAAAGAATTCTTCATGTGAAACAAAGAGAATAAATGTGTAGTCCCAAGAGTATTCTCAACACCGTCCTCGTTCTGTTTTTACTCTGAGTGAAAATTCTGTTTTTACTCTGACGTGAAAATTCACGTCTTCAGGATGACGTGAACTCGCTGAGAGGTGTTCCTTAATGTTGACTTCAGCTCAAACAGTACAAACATTTTAGCAGACCTGGAGCGTTTGGGAGGACATAAAACAAGCTTCAAACATCAAATACGGTAGTCAATTTACCATCATGGCTTCTTTCAAATACTTAAATTCACATTGCTTGTTAAAGTTTTGAGGGCCGCGTCGTCGAGGTCGCCGCATCGTAGGATCTTAAAATTCCTAATTGAGTACGAAATATTTTAGAACACTCGTACACACTCAAATAGACGATAAATATCACGCCGTCAACAAGACATGGCGCAAGCAATAATTCGCGCCAAAAAGTGACGAACTGTTACTCATAGTTAAATCTAAACCTCGATATTATTTAAGCTAACATCGCCGTAGAAATAATACAGAGTTTAGCGAACACGGCGGTAACGTTAACGATGACTTGCCTTGAACTTGAACAATAAAACTTTCCATGTGAGACAAAGACAATGATAAATTCTGATCCCTAAAATATTCTCTCTAGACGCAATCCAACGTCATTTAGACCCTCTCGATGACGTCGACAGTTAAAACGTAGTTGTATTGGTTGTGCTTAACGTAAACCCGTCGAGTGAAACTGCTTTAAGCCCGTTTTCCACTTCACCATTTCGTTCGCCGCTAGAGAAACATTTCGCCGATGACATACTTTTTTCCCGTTTTCATCGGTGGACAACTGAAAAAATGTCATTGTGGAAATATTTCGCTAGCGGCGAACGAAATGGTGAAGTGGAAATGGGATTTAAAGCTGCGTTTACACACTGCGATTAATCCGGCCGATTTATGGTTTAGATGCATGGTAAGTAAGGAGGAGTGGCTTCTATTATTTATGGTTTGTCAGAAAGAATAGCATGATTTGGAGTCCTTAAATTCTCTGTATTCTCATTAATTATTGTTTTGCTTATGCAACGCAACGTAAGTTATTTTGTTTGTCAGTGCATCCGTCCTAACTTCCAAACACTCCATCGACTAAAATAATGACTGACGTTTCATATAAGAATCCCGAATTCAAAACATAGCTAGATCTTTGTTCTGTGATAGAGGTATGGTCTGGAAACTCAACGAAAGTCTTTGTTCTATATTTTTGTTCACGTTTATGCAAATTTGTGCACGATGACTATTAATAAACATATTGTTTTTTGGCATGAGTATATAGTCATTCAATAGAAACGTTTACGTTCCAAATCGTTCAATGATGCTGTTTAAATATTAATAAACGTAAAACAAAATCTTTGTGCACGTACGGTGAAGGTCCTTCCATCACAAACCGCAGCTCATTTGTCAGTCGGTTTGCCCCATTATTGACGTTAACTCAATAACGACAACGTTCTTGACAGGATTTTAGAGAGCTTAAGTGTTCTTGTTTCAAGGACGGCAACCGGAATCGCAAATGGTGTATTTTTAACAAATCCTCTCTTCATCTAAAGAAAATTGTTCTAAAGCCTCCTGTATACGTAGAGCCGGTGATAAGCTTGCTCTACTTCCTCGAAGATGAGATGTACTATATGTATATGATGTTTGACTGTTCTGACGTACCGTGTCTCAAAAGCTCAGTGGTTAGAGCGCCGATGCGTTGATTCGGAGACCTCGGGTTCGAATCCCGGTCGGGGCAGTCAAATTTTCATATAGTATTTGAAAAAACCGGCTGACGTTTCATATAAATATCCCGAATTTAAAACATAGCCCTAACCCCAACATAACCCTAATCCTAACCCTACACCTAATACTAACCCTAACTCTTACGATAATGCTTTATCCCCTCGCCCGGCGCGAAGCGCCGGCCGAAGGCCTGAGGGCGAGGGTGTTAATATCGACCGGCGTTTAGTCCCTTATCACGCGAGATCCAAGCCGTTCCTAGATCTAGAATCAGTTTATAGGTTTATATATATATATATATATATGCATCAACCGTCCTCATGCGCGGCATCGGAAAATGTGGCACTGGTAACTAGATACTCAGATTAAATTGAACCGTCACAACTCAAGAGACATAGTTTTTTGAGGAAATAGAAATCCGAGTCCGAGTATGTATTTTGAGTCGCTAATTCCAAATCTGTTTTCAGAATTGAAAACGGTTATATATTGATCGAGATTATCATAGCCGACCAAGCCCGGACTAATTTCTAAGTACATAAACCATTTTTACGAAGGGTATTCACTAATTCACGTTCTCGTAATATAGTAGACACATATGTTATGTATTTTGACTCGCTAATTCCAAATCTGTTTTCAGAATTGAAAACGTTTATATATTGATCGAGATAAATCATAGCCGACAAAGCCGACTAACTTTCTAAGTACATAAACCATTTTTACGAAGGGTATTCACGTTCTCGTAATATAGTAGACACATATGTTATGTATTTTGACTCGCTAATTCCAAATCTGTTTTCAGAATTGAAAACGGTTAAATATTGATCGAGATAACGTTCAAAATAATATACGATAAGTGACCAGTTTATAATCGACTAATTTCGAAGTACATAAACCGTTTTTACGAAGGGTACTCACGTTCTCGTAATATAGTAAACGCGTATGTTATGTATGTTGACTCGCTAATTCCAAATCTGTTTTCAGAGTTTAAATCGGTTAAATATTGGCCGAGATAACGTTCAAACATTTCTTCGACGAAACGGGCTTTTGGAAATTGTGAATTTTTGCAAAACAGAAATACACGGCCACGGCGTGCGAGGTCTGGGCACCATGGATGGAGAAATTTCGTGGGGGGGGGGGGGGGGGGTAGAAAAGGCGGGCGAGGGGATTATTGCGAATTCGTATTTCTAGTTTTAGAAATAATAGCTGATTTTAATTTTGAATTTTACTACCGATAGTCTATTATAGTGACGTCATTTCGGGATTTATATGAAACTTCACCCAAAAAAACTATATAGCAAGAGTTTGGATTTTGTTGATTTTATCGCTGAATCAAGCCACAAAGCGTTGAATGTAGAAATGAAGTACACATTTTTCTAGTTCATATACAAGCTTCGGAGTTTCTGAAAAATCCGTCTAACCAGTCAACGTTTAACTTTACTAACTGACCTTACTGATGCTGTCGTTCTAGCAGTTGGATCAACGTTGTAAAACGAAGACATCGTCAAGTTTAGGGGCTGCTTTAGCCTCCTCCGGGACATATTACATCATTCAAATATTTAGTGTTAGGACTAGAGTTATGGTTAAGGTTTTTGTTCTTGTAAAGCTCCTGAATCCCGAGAAAATAACCTCGATGTGTCTATGACGTAGCCGTGTCCATTGTGTGTCCGGTACACAGGGATTATTTTAAGGAATTTTTATCACTGCACAAGAGCTGAAAAAGGCATAAAATCTAACTTCAGTAGCACGTTAAGCAGCGATGGAGCACTGAGTCAGCTCGGTAGCTCGTCAGTAATCAACTATAGTCATACTGTCATTCGCATTTTCAAAATATAACAATGGTCAAACAGTAGCACACGGGTACAGAGCCACAGACGCATCGACCTGAGAGAAGCCTCAAGCATGTTATGTGGGGTTGGCTTGTTGGCACCGTTCATGGGTGGTCGGCTAAATAGTGAGAACACTAGCGTTTTGTTTATTATGGCGGTAGGGCCTGCTATAGTAGCTATACTCATGTATCTTGAAAGTTGAAATGCCAGAAATGGTAGAAACTAGTTTTAGTTAGCTTCTGGTCTGTATAAGGGCATAAGGCTGTTAGTTTACGGTACGCTTAACGTTATCAGAAGATAGTGGACCAGGGTCAATTGCTAATTTTAATTTTGATATTAAATAGTATATGTTGGAATGTAGTATGTATATTGTGCCTTTGAACAAATTTCTGATGCAATCCTTTCACGAATAACACCCATTCTTAAATATTAAAGAAAAATTTATCACTGCACAAAATTGCGTTTATCACTGCACAAATCTCATTTATCACTGCACAAATTGGTTATCACTGCACGTTAAAATAATCCCTGCCGGTACACGAAGGAGATGCCGTTGCCTGGCTAACGATAGGGGTATCTAGTACGTATTCCTTATAAGGAAGCGCAAATAGAAGGCATTGACGAGCAAATAGAGTGAATTAACGAGCAAATAGCTGACACGTTGAAACCTCGTACCAGCCTCCTAGTTAATTGGATTGTAACCGACCCCAAAACGACAAAGGTCCTAACCCTTTGGCAAACGTTTTCTTGAGAAATAAACCACCCCCAAAGCTATAGAATATATCAAAGGAAAGTTAAATGATCTATTTACAACGTACGTACAGCTTTATCGCGGTAGCTAACTTAGTTCTCTTTAAAAGCGCGAATAATCGAACATGCCCAAAAATATAATTTTCGTAATACGGGTACCATCTTGTAAAAAAAACACGAACTTTCGGCTGTCTTCGACGAACGTTTTCTTGAGAAATAATCAACTCCCAACGCTACAATATATATTAAAACAAAGATAAATTATCTGTTTACAATATGCGTACAGCTTATCCGGCTAGCGAACGTAGTTTTCTTAAAAAGAGCGGATCAAATCAAACATATCGTAACGTGTTAACAATCCCACATCCAGTGGGCTGGTACGCCATGTATTTGCTCGTCAATGCACTGAATCACCTTGAGCCCGCAATCTTAGTATAATAATAGCGGTTTTTGTACTTAACATTACTTAAGATCGCTTGATGCATGTTTTGCGGAAAACACGAAGTAATGGCGGGTGGTTTCAAATTTCCAAACAACTTGCATCAAAAAATAAATAAATCAATAATTTACTGAGAAGGTGCAGTATTCTCAACTACTTCTCAAAAAGATAAACCTTGTCTACGCTCCTACAACAACAAAATCAGGAAAGTAATCACTACAGTTCACTACAGTACAGTAGCACTGAAAAAGGCATGTCACACGAAACTGAATCTTTTCCCAAGCCGAATACGGAATAGATTATTCTCGTTTCCTAGGCATACAGTACCTAATTAAATATTGCGTTGATGAAATGTAGGAGTAAATCGTCTTTACCGAAGACTGGAAGCTAATAAAGGCAGTCAGTAATCGTAACAATAATTTTAACGTAAACCCTAATCATAACCCAAATGCTAACCATAACCATAACCATTAAAAAATAAAACAAAAAGTAATGAAAGAAAAAAATTAAAAGTAAAGTCACAAAAAGATGTGCGTTGCGGGATTCGAACCCGTCAGTTTCAGCATTGCAACAGGGGAAACTAGCCACTACACTAAGACAGCTACGGACAACAATAAGCAAAATAAAAATGTATTTAACCGGTCATCTTAGTACACTATTATAAACTGCCGGTTATATAGTTTTTCCAAAACCGTGACAGGCTGCTGGTTATATAGTCACTAAATAATTGCACTGATCAAGGCAAAAGCTTTCAATACCATTAGTATTTTTTAAAAATAGTAATATTATTAGCCATATATGATATCTTACCCAAAATGTCAAATGGTTATTATTAAATTATGGTTATTATAAAATTAGATATGTTTCCATTTTCGGACAGTATGCTCTTCGTTTTAATACTGACTTAGCATATTCTTCGCATAGTGAATCATCATGCTCCAGCGGAATACTAGTAGAAAATCCGCTGACAATATTAGGCGACCGCAGGCTCAAGTTGATTCACGGTATGTCCTGTATTTGCTCGTCGGCCACTTCCTTATATGGAATAATACGTACTAGAAGTACATATGCGGCTAACCGGGCTGAGTTGTGCAACGAAAGTCTTTCCTCAACACAATTAGCCAAACTAAGCCAGTTCTGCTTTAAAATATCATTTTCGGTGTCTATAGTAGCCGTGAGAAGAACTTCGTTAAAGTACCTATGCAGGTATACAGGGTTTGGGGATTTTACATATTCGTAATCTTTGGGTTCTACCAAGATGAAACGTAATATATCTTGTCGTTTTTTGCCATTCTAAAGTTGATTTACTATTCACAGGAAATGACGTTAAAGCAGGGACACGCAAGGACATTGCACACTGATTTAACAGTGAAATACAAAGAACGTTTGGCTCTGAATATTAAACACACCTGTTTAGACAAAATTCGCTCAATTCACAAACTTTCTTTGTATATCGCTGCTGAATCAATGTGCAATGTTTTTGCGTGTCCCTGCTTTGACGTCATTTCTCGTGAATAGTAAATCACTTTAGCAGGGGAAAAGCTATGAAGATGACATCCGCACGACTAGAATAAGATATTTTACAATTCTTCTCAAGAGATTCCAAAGATCGCAAATATGTAAAATCTCGAAAACCTCGGATAAGCGAATCTGACCGGGGTATAGCCCAGCTCATATAAACAGCCCCTTACGTTTGGGCTTTAAATTATTCATTTTCTTTGTTTTGTTTTGCATGAAAAATTCTATTGAAATAATACGGCATCTGTGGTTCTACAACCTGACTTGCTTTGGTCTCTTTTTCACGTTTTTAAGACAACGTTAAAAGCTGTAACTTAAAAGTGACTTCAAAATAGTCAATGCAATTTTATAAAACTGTTTGTTCCAAAGCATCCTAGCTCAGGAAAGTTAATACGCAGGGTTTGATATAATTTTTTCAAGTTGAACGGACGAAATGATCGACACTTTCGTAATTTGTCGGACATGTCTGGGCCCGTGGGCCGTTCCGACGAATAATAGTTGTTGGCAAAATTGGGTGGTGGTGGTTACCGATATTCATTAGCGAAAAAGTCTGTAAATCTTGTCAGTATGTAGGGCTAGCCCTCTTTGTCGAGATCCCGCCTCTCAGTCAAATATTTTGTAAAATTTGTTTACGTTTATATGAGAGGAGGGTCTGCCCTCCTTGGGGGATCTCGCTATCGACTACCTATAGGAATGGAGGGTGGGAAAATTCCAGGTAAACGCACTCAAAAGAGCTAACCCTCTTGACAGGGCTGAAAAAATTAAACGTAGCGTCGTTTTCGTTGAAGCAAATAAAACAACTGGGTGTTTCTGTTCCTTATAAGTATTAAAAAGTAATACTGTTGGAAAATGAAAAGGAGAAACATGGATACTTGCAGAGAAACATAAGGAGGAGCTTTTGCTTATTGTTCGCCATCTTCAATGTTGGCGCCAATCAAGGGCTAGAAAATTACCATGTAAATGCAAGGTAAAATCAAGAAGGCTGCATGTCTCGCTTCCATATAAACATCCTCTAAGAAGCATAAAATTTAAATAATTGCCGGAAATGCATGGAGCTTTTCCAGAGCGATATTTCGCGGACGACAGTTCCAGTCCCCACGCAGTCGGTGATTGTAACACATAATTGTCAAAAAATCTGTCGGACAAAATGTCCGCTAAGTCGTAAAGTTCTGGTCGAATAATGCGGTCCGATGGTTAAATCGAGCCCTGATACGGCGACGGCATTGTAAACAACATAAGTCATAATATTTTACGCTGTGCTAATCCCAACCAAATCCTATTAACCATAACCGTTAAAAATCAAGACAAAAAATAAAAGAAAACAATTAGAAGAAAACTCGCAAAAAGTGATTCGGCATCGCAACCCTGGAAACTAACCACTAAAAACCGGCTGCCGGTTATTTAATCAGACGGGAAAAAACTAGATAGCCGGCTATCTAGTCACTTCGAATATTTTAATCCCCTGTATGGCAGGTCCTTACCATGCATTATAGACAACTTTCAACGTGCAGTATATGTTTTCAGACATTTTTTATGCTTGACACTTTTCAGTGATCATTACAGTGTTCCCTAACCCTTAGATAACCCTAAACTAAAACTCTGCTTTATAAAAAGTTCTTTCTTACCCTTAGTTTCGCTTCTTATATGTATGCATTATTTTACGTAATAAAAAGTTATCTTATTAAAATAAAAAGTTGGCACTTACCCGCACTACCATACACGTTGCAAGCCGTTTTGTATACCGTGTCGAAGGTGCGACTGATTTGCTTTTCAAACGACGTACATAAAAAGAACGCCTCTGGATCAGCGCTCTTCTCATCTTCGTTTTCAATTCGAAACATAAAGCCACCGTCGACGACGCCGTAGTTAAACAGTTGCTGGAAATGCCAACGTCCAAGGCAACGACAGTTCTGCTTTCGAACCAATGTGAAAAAGTTAGGATAAATATGAAGGGTGACCTCACCGGACGTCAAGGCTTGCTTGCTAGGAACAACACCGTCAAAAGAAACATCTAGAAGTAAAGACAGACGTCAAGTCATGCCCATGGTTGTTCTTCATCGTTCCTGTAACTAACCTCAATAATGAAGTGCTTTAGAGTTTGAAATTGCAGAAATGTGGAAAGGAATGTACATTCCTATTGAAGTTAGTACATATACACCCATACAAACAAACATACAAACAAACAAACAAACAAACAAACAAACAAACAAACAAACAAACAAACAAGAAATCTCATTTTTTTCTCACTAATAAATAGGGTGAGGCGGTTAATCGATATACCGAAAAAACCGATGTTTTTTGAAAACCGATTAAACCGATGTTGCTTTTGGAGAAAAACCGGAAAACCAAAAAACCGAAAAAAATCGGTATTTGTTGCAAAGAATCAAGTGTTTGCGCTTACACACGGAAAATCTGAAGAGATTTTGTTTGAAATTTGATAACGTCTTCGAAACACCGTACGTTTCTTGCCAGGTATGATCTCCGATATAAGAACGGAACGGCTTTATCTATTCGAGCTTGAACGGATAAGCGGATCAAAGCAGTCTTGGAGCGTTGACGAGCCTCAAGAAATCAGAGAAGACGTCGTCAGCTGCATCCCCGCGTGATCGTCTCTCCAAAGAGATCGAATGCTACATCTCTGCATTTCCTATTATTGACGGAGACGACGATCCTCTGCAATGGTGGAAGTTAAACACGAAAGAACTACCGTTGCTGTGCCAACTATCGAGAAGATATCTTGCCATCCAAGCGAGCACTACAGCGGCACGAGCACAGCTGAAACCTGAGAGAGTGGATAAGCTTGTGTTCATGGCAGAGAACTTATAGTCGTTTGTGTGTTATTTGTAAATATAATTGTGATATTTGTACATGATATTTATAAATCTTATTGTAAATTTTATCTGATTTCTTTGTACTTCGTAGTCAGGATGTTTATAATTAATTGATACAATTGTTTTTCAAACTGAAGTCTTGCGCGCGTAGCGTCATGCATGTTTTTTAACTGTAGTTTCGAGCGCGTTTTAAAAAACCGATTCACTCGGTTTTTTCGGGTTTTTTCGGTCGGTTTTCGGTTTTTTATAAAAACCGCCTCACCCTACTAATAAACAATGATATTCAAATAGCATATGTGCATATGAAATATATGCTTAAAGGAATTTTGCTTATTTACAACATGTTTCGGACGTTACTAACTTCCTTCTTTGGGCAATTACATATTGTGGCAATTACGTACATATATACAATTACATACATATACACAATTATATATATATATATATATATACATTTTAAGAAATGTATGTATTCCAACACTCGAAATTTTCCTTCACCATAAATCCTTTCAACATGTAGTTTGATCGAGTGAAATGCCAAATATTACCTACCACCACCATATACATGTATACAGAACTCGTGACTACGCTCTCGGCGGCGGCTTCCGTGGTCGGAGCGCTGCACTAGCATCGCAGGGTCAATTCCAGCCGGAAGGCCTTGAAGTTTCATTTTTCGCAACTGGTCCCGGTTTGGTCTTAAAATGTATGTATTCCAACACTCGAAATTTTAATTCACCATAAATCCTTTCAACATGTAGTTTGATCGAGTGAAATGCCAAATATTACCTATATATATATATATAACAACAAAACAACAACAACAACAGACGTTTTACGGCCGTTTTCCCCGCTTACGCAGGGGTTGGCCGGTGGTTCCCCACGACAGTTTCCTCCACTTTCCTCGATCATTGGCATCTTCCCTCTTCAGCCCACTCTCTCTCATATCCCTCTCCACTACCTGGCTCCATGTCATCCTTGGCCTTCCTCTTCCTCTTGCACCATCAACCTCAAGCGACATACACCTCTTCACCCAGTCACCATCATCTTTCCGCAGCACATGTCCCAGCCACCTTAATCGGCTCCTCTTTACCACGTCAGACACCGATTCAATGCCCATTCTTTCCCTCAGCTCCTTGCTAGACACACTATCCCTCAGCGATACGCCACACATCCACCGCACCATCCGCATCTCTGTCCTCTCCAGTCTATTATTCAGCTCCACAGTCATGGCCCACGTCTCACTTCCATACACCATAGCACTCCTCACACAGGCCACATACACCTTCCCCTTCAGCTTTAGCAACACTTCCTTCCTTGTCAGGATCCCAGAGAGCTCTTTAAACTTTCCCCATGCACAACGTACCCTTGCCACAGATGCTGAATTTGCTCCTCCACCCCCATTCAGCATATCCCCCAGGTAACAAAACTTTTTAACATTCTCTAAATGGACCCCATTGCCCAGATCCATGCTCTCATCTACGTCACTATCCTCTCCATCCCCTGCTCTTTCACACACCTTACAAACAAACGTATCCACAACTCTAGCCAGTGAGCCCTTCACGCCTGAGCACCGCTTGTGTACCCATCCACTACAGCCTGTGCATCGAATAGAATTATTTCCAACACCCTTCCCACATATACTACATGGCCACTTCCCTAACTTTTCAACATGACCACTATTCTTCCTTGACACCATCACCTTAGTCTTACCAGTGTTCATCTTCAAACCCTTTGCCTCCATGCATTCTTTCCATCGCATCACTTTCTCCTTAAGCTCCTCAATGCTCTCAGCCATCAAAACCAGATCATCGGCATACAACAACTCCCATGGCATACCCTCTCTAACTTCTTGCGTCAGTGCCTCCATCACGCATACAAACAGCAATGGACTCAGGACCGACCCCTGATGGACCCCAACCTTCACCTCAAACTCTTCACTATTCCCATGCTTCGTTCTCACCACAGTTCTTGCTTTCTCATACATTGTCATCACTGCTTTCACCAACCATTCTTCAACCCCCAGCTTTCTCAACGCCCACCTAACCACCTCCCTGGGAATTCTGTCAAATGCTTTCTCCAGATCCACAAATGCATAATATAGTGCTCTATTCTTAGCCACAAATTTTTCCTGCATCTGCCGAACCATAAAGATCGCATCTGTCGTTCCCTTTCCAGGCATAAACCCAAACTGCATGCCATCTATATTCCCTTTATCTCTCAGCTTTCTCTCCAGAACCCTCTCCAATACCTTCATCCCATGTTCCAGCAACTTTATAGCCCGATGTGCCCCACACTCCATTGGGTCACCTTTCCCCTTGTATATAGGTAAAAGGGTACTTAGCTCCCAATCCTTCGGTATCTTTCCCTCCTCCACAACCATATTGCAGATTTCCGTCATTTTCTTCACACCTGACCAGCTGCACTAATAATTTCGCCCACCAATTCCGTTGGCCCACCTGCCTTCCCACTTTTCATCTTCCCTATTGCTTTCTCTACTTCCATCTTTGTGATGTGCTCTCTTGGTCCTTCAACTACCCCACATTCTACATTCCCATCCCACTCATTCTCTACATTCAATAACTGCTCCATATACTCCCTCCATCTCTTTTTCATCATCTCTGGTTGCACAACTATATTTCCTCTCTCATCCTTCACGCAGTTCACTCCAACCACATCCTGCCTTTCCTTAGCCATCTGCTTCGCTATCTTGTACACAGATCTCTGCCCTTCTTCTGTATTAAGCTTCTCTCCTACTCTATTTCTTTCCTCCTGCTGAGCCTGAGCAACTGCCTTCTTTGCAATCTTTTTCGCCGTCACATACTCCTCCAACAGCGCCTTTTCCTCAGCTGTACCCTTTGCCTGACACCATGCCTTAAACTTAAACTTCTTCTCACCCACCTTCTTCCCAACCTCTTCATTCCACCACCATGTTTGCACATGCCTTGGTGGGCCTTTTGTCCATCCACATGCCTCACTTGCTGCCTTCAACAACCCATCTCTCGCCTTCTCCCATACTTCATTCACATCACCTTCTCCGACCTCTTCCAGAACCAGTTTAGCTTGGAACTGCAATCGCACATTTTCATCTTTCAGCCTCCACACCTTTCTCCTTGGGCAGAATTTCTTCCGACGAGCTTTCGCTATACCCTTCACTTTCATGTCAACCAGTATCAGATGGTGTTGTGATACTGCCTCCTCTCCAGGAATTGCTTTCGCATTCTGGAGATATTTCCTGTCCCGTTTACGTGTCATCAGGTAGTCAACCGTGGTAGTCGATCCACCTGATGAATACGTAATCAACTTATTGTCATCCTTCTTAAACTGGGTTCCACACACAATCATCTCCATTGCATCTCCAAACTCCAATATCTGTTCACCCTAGTAGTATAGCAAGTAGGGCTGCGAGCCCAATCGACGTCAAACGTGAATATAAACACCAAAACATCACCAAATTTTGCCAAATCGCGATTCGACAAATTTGGTGATGTTTTGGTGTTTATATTCACGTTTGACGTCGAATAAGCTCTCAGCCCTACTTGCTATACTACTACAGCGATCGTTAGTCAATCTAGACACCCTTCGCACGTTTTCTACTAAATTGATGTCAAACACACGCGAGACTGGCGAAACAATACCAAGTTTATACTAAATTTGACACCATTTCAGCCACATTTAAAAAATAGAAAGTGTCGTTTCAAAATTCTCACAAATTACATTTAGGAAAAAATAGAAAGTGTCATTTCAACATTTTCGCGTGTTAAAAAAATAAAATGTGGTACGAGCCCACTCTCACATATTAAAAAATAGAAAGTGTCATTTCAACATTTTCACAAATTTGTCAAATCATATTTAAAAAAATAGTCGTTTCAACATTTTCACAAATTTGTCAAATCGCATTTAAAAAATAATCGTTTCAACATTTTCACAAATTTGTCAAATCATATTTAAAAAATAGTCGTTTCAACATTTTCACAAATTTGTCAAATCACATTTAAAAAATAATCGTTTCAACATTTTCACAAATTTGTCAAATCACATTTAAAAAATAGAAAGTGTCGTTTCAACATTTTCACAAATTTGTCAAATCACATTTAAAAAAATAGTCGTCTAAACATTTTTACAAATTTATGTGTCGTAAAAGTGTCTCACGCGTGATAAAATTGCCACCTGTTATGCAAATTAGGTTATTGCCACCTGTTAATAATAGATTAGTCCGTTTGTTCACTATTTTCAGCGTTTGTTGCCACGCCTCTCACTTCAATGTTTTTGTGACCATACGCGTAGGAGTCAATACCATTTTCTAAAAGGTATCGTTTATCATCAAAACAGGATAGCGACACTTTATTAATTTCGTAACTACCGAGCTGATGTTTGACACTTCTAATGGTCTTCATTATGTGTCGCAATTGTTTCTGCTCAAGTAACACACTTTTGTAATCTTCATGTCTGATCACTTTTTTAATTATATTCTTTCTAATACCTTTAGCGGTTTTCCCGCCGCCTCCACCCTCTTTCAAATAGCTGTACATTTTACTGCGCAACCCGACGAACTCGACAATTGGCGTTCCAGCGCACTCGTCCTTCATCTTCCCAATAACTTTCTTATTCTCTCTAAAAAAGAATGGGCTGTCTGCAGGATAGTCGCTATTGTCGAACTTTTCGCACTCCATCATAAAGTCGGAATAAACGTCGTCAGTTTTGATTGAGTACAACAGACTGTCAGTGTCAGTGAAGTGCAATCTACAGGTGTCGCTAGAGTACTTTTTCATAATATAATTGTAGTGGAAATTATACATCAGCGTTTTACTCAAGTCTAGTATGCACATACCCACATATGCAGGTCTATTTAGTGTCAACGTTTCTTTAACTTTGTGGACAGCAACTAAGTTCTCGCTAAATATTTTGCAAGACACAAACGTCGGCTTCGAGACAAGCTTTTCTAATTTCTTCGCAGTGGTCACTAATCTTACGTCCACACGCTTCCTCAAGTTTTCCATCGTTTTTCCGAACACACTGTTGTTCATCAACTTGAAGAAGTCCTTCTCAAAAGCGTTCTTAGCCGCAGTTCTTTTGACTGTGTTAAAGTCGATGTACTTGCCTAGCCACTTGGACTGGTCAAACTGCAGGACCCTGTGAATCTTATTGATTTTTAATCCAAGATCCATGTACAACTGCAGATTTCCGTAGTGACACACATACTTTTTTTTGTCCATCAAATTAGTCACCAGCTTCTTCACACCACCAACACTCACGTTAAACTTATTTTTGATTTTCGTGCAGTACTCCGACAACATGTCAACGGTTATCTCCATCTTCTCGGGAGCCAGCGGGTAATCGTTGTGTAGGTCATGCAAATGGGCTGGGTACTCCAAGTCGACCTCAAGCAGTAAACCTTTTTTACTATTGTTTGTGATAGTCGTGCAGATTAACCTTTTCTATTTCTCTCCCAGTCAACCACTTGAAGCCACCCGTGGGGAGACTTTGGCTCATTGCCCATCCATACAAGTTGTTGGCGTCAAGGTACATCAAATACTTCGACTCTTGCTCTTTGTCATACCCTTCCATGTACTTATTATTCGCCACACCATGTCTGTTGCATATGTAGCTCACACCACCACGCATACCCATTTCTACGAACTGGAACATGTCAATGTCAGACAATAATTCGAGTTCCACACCAGTCATCTTTAGCATGGCATCCCAAGCCAATCCAGGCGATGTGAAATAGTGACACGGGTCTAATTTATACTCGCGATGGCATGTCTTTCTAAAGTTCTCAAAAACGTCAGCGAGCAAGACCACATCGCTTTTCAAATACAGGTCGTGATACCCACCCATGTTCTCAACGTCGAAGTAGTCCCACACATCGATGGCGCGCTCATGCATTTCTTCCGTAATGTGCTCGTCATTCAGAATATTGTAAAAGTCCTTTTTGGAGGGTAGCTCGCATTCATCAAATTTATCAAAGGAGTCCATGTAATCATAGGGATAGACCCCCTTTCTTGTCATAAGTGCCAAACCCTCGTCGTGAAACACTTCTGATGTGTATTTGAAAGCGTCCCTTGGTAGGTTCTTCACCAAGTTGTCTAGACCACTACTCATGAACTGAAAGCTGTCCAAGAATACTAAGTTTTTTCCAAGCATGAACGCCATGTACTTCTCCATGTTGTTTGGTATCACATTTATGTCTTGGCCAAACTTGCCAATCTCCTGCATGATGAAATGGCTATCGTAGCCACGTAAGTTATGGAAGATCACAGGAATTTTGTCAGTCAACTTAAAGTTCACATTACACTGACGATGTGCAGACCTCTGTACTTACCTGACACGTGACAGTGGTCTCTCACTCTAACGTCAGCACCAGTGTACTCAACACTGCAAATATGACAACTCTTAGCCTCGTCAAAGTTCTTCTTATCGGCATCAGTCAGTATCATTTCTTTGTTAAAGTGACTCTCAGATGTCTCTTTACAATATTCGACAATTTCTAGCATCTCCCCAATGAACTTGTTGACTGCATTTTCACCGCGGTACACTTTTACTGGCTTACTGTACTCATTGTCATAGCAACAAACCAGTTTATACCCATAGCCGCAGTCAACATGCCTCTGGTAAGCATTTGTGTAGCTACACTCGCTTGATGGTGTCGCTGTGTGCACCTTCTGTGTGATAGCCTCGAAGTCTGCATACACCACAAATGGTACGTTTAGCTGTCTACTAAAATTCTCGTATTTCACTTTCGCACCTTTTTGCGGCATTTTAATAGCTTGCTTCCCATTAATAACCAAACACACTTCAATATGACTTTCAAGCACGTCCGCACGGGTGAAACACTGCAAACAATACCTACAAAAGTGCTTTCTCGCCTTATACTTTGTCTGACGGTACATGAATTTGTCGAAATCGCGAATGTACACATAATGCTTGTTGCCCGCGTCATTAGTTATCAACAATAGGTCCATATGGTCAGGATACGTCTCCTTAGAAACGTACACAGGGAATGGCTGCTTATTTTCGTACCCAAAAACATTTATGCTAATATCGTTCGCCTTTTCGATCTTGTTGTAGTCTTTGAGTGTGACTGGGAAGTCAATTCCGTCATAGTTCAGCTCACCGACATGCCTAGCGTACTTCGACGTTCTACCAGAGTGTTTTCCAACAGGAAACTTATGCGCTAGGTGGCACCATCTAAAGCACTCGTTGTCATCATCGTTATTTACATTTATCAAACCCTTCATACTATTGCGCAGCTCCTTTGGCAACGCAATGTAGCTACTCCCATGCAAAGGTCTGTAAATAGCGACATTGACGTAGTGTGCGTCTATTTTGTCGATAGTCCATCCAGACCCCTCAGATAACCACCCAGCTATCCGCGTCAAAATCTGCTCCGACCCACGATTGGCGACACCCTCGATGTCATGTTCGTTAATGACGACGAACGTTTCGCTGTTAAAGTAGGCAGTTTTGTATGTGGTCTTATCAAGTTCTAAAACTTTCTCAAAAGTGACCTTGACTGTCTCCACCACTTTCATTCCGTTGGTCTCACCTAGTTCACGTCTCAAAAGGTTAGTGACAACACTTCTACTACCATTTACCTGATTAATGTCTCTGTCGTCAATCACTTCGACTCCATAGGACCTTGTGAACCCTCTCAGTGCTCGATCCAACAGATGCGTTGACGGTGCGAGGTCTTGGGCTACAGGTTGTGTTTCTCGATCTCTAAAGAAGCCGTGAACGTTGCACTGCAAAAAACGCTGTGTAAAATTAACACAAAATATTGAGTAGAAACTGCTTTTACACAAACACACGTCATGTGTAATTGTTTACGCAAAAATCTCGGTAAATTTACACAAGCAAAATGCTTTCACCCAAACACAAAATTATGTGTAAAATAACACTTTACACATTCAATGTGTAAATGTTTACACAAAAATCTCGGTAAATTTACACAAGCAAAATGCTTTCACACAAACACAAAATTGTGTGTAAAATAACAGTTTACACATACAATGTGTAAATGTTTTTACACATACAATGTGTAAATGTTACACACAAGATACGGTAAAATTTACGCAAGCAAAATTGATCTACAATAACACAAATTTGTGCAAAAACGCTACTGTAAAATTATAAAAACAACAGTTCTTTTTAACAAAAAATGTATTTGTAAAACAGTTTAAGATTATTATATACAAACCAATATTTAGGAAAATAAGATCAAGAACATGAGAATTTAATCATACACTATAACAAATGTGGCTTCTATAATATTTCCTCCACACTGACAATTCTTTGCAACAATTTTCGAAACTGTAATATTACTACACATCCAATTATTTTTTAAGTTATTCCTTTGTTTAAATGGTTTTGAATATTGATTTACTTTTGAAAAGGTAAACAGCAAAGTTCAATATACATTAAAGTGCTTATAAACCCAAAATGGGTTTTTGGTGATTCGGATAGAGCATAAAAAGTTAGTTAATAAGTTCTGGATTAGTTTTTGCGTTAAACTTTTAGTTTCAGAGATATAACGGCTCAAACATGCAAATTGTGCCATTTTTTGGAAAAAAGTAGCGCCACTATTAAAATAACACACAGGGACCTGGATCCGAGGAACCCATCTTCAACAACAACTAGGCTTTTGTATAGGAGAAGACAGCTATCTTAAGAGTTTTTATAGAAAAATGCCCAAACGATGTGTCTTTACGATGTTACCTTGTCTACTCGAATTGTAATATATTTTTATACAATTTGAAACATAACACGTTCCTCGGATCCAGTCTCCCGGCATGCGCTACTTTTTTCACAAATTGTGACTTTGAGCCCTTATATCTCCGAAACTAAAAGTTTAACGCAAAAACTAATCTAGAACTTATTAACTAACTTTTTATGCTCTATCCGAATCACCAAAAACCCATTTTGGGTTTATAAGCACTTTAAATAATTGCTGCACGTGTACAAATTAAATGTTGTTCTGATTTGCCAGTTTACAAACAAGGTGATAAGGGGCTAATGCATGAGCACAGACTATAGCCAGTTAACTAGACTGACTTGTTTAATTATATATTATACTGTGGCTTTGAAATTTGCATAAATCACAGTGACTTTGCAAGGAAAGTTTAGACAAAAAACAAATCCTAGCATTAATTTAAAACTCCTCTTGATAACCAGCCCATGCTCATGCAAACACCATTGCTAGATACCTTAAAGCAATTACACATTTAAAGAAATGTTATTGATATCATTAACCAGAGAAATTATTGTGGTTGGTAATTTCTTGGCATCGTGAACATGCAAGATACATTTTTGAAAATAAATAAAAACATTTTTTGCATTTGGCGGATAATAAACATAAAAAACATAGCATGCTGCCAAAAAAGAAAGATACGCTTCTACTAAACTACCACTGACGGAACAAAGTACTTGATTTTCAGCAGCAATTAAAATTTCATCTGGTGCATCCAAGGATCCTTTAACTATAATAATTGGAGAAGGTGTTTTTTGCAATTTTGCAAAAGCAGTGGCATCAGCTTCTTCCTATATTAAAGAGGAAAAATAAACAACACTTTAACAAATTTGAATAACAAAAAAATGAATTATAAATTCAGTATTAAGGTGATTCATCAGTTTTGAATTGCGCACATTTACTGCGCATATCCAATAATCAGTGCTTTTATGGCCATTATGCAACACTTTCCGACCATTTTAGGACAATATAGTGCCAAATCTAACAATTGCCGCTTGTGTACTGGTAGGGAAGAGTTATTACTGAACTAAATCATTTTTTCCCGAGACTGTTACACAAGTCTAGCTAGGGCTCCCTGTGCAAGTAGGTTTGTAAACTACTTGATAATACCGGTTTAAGGTCATAGTTCTCAAAGAAATGCCATATCTTCTAAACAAGGTCGGTGACACCAACTTTTTTTTTTGGTTTTAATATAAGTATGTCAATAATTTTAAGACTGGAAAGTTTCAGCAAATTTTCATTTCGGAAAGAATTACTGAGGAATTACCTTAACTACATAGAAAGTATCAAAGTAAGCACAATGTAGCGTACTGTAGCGTCTTACGTTGTGTAGCGTCTTACGTTGTGTAGCGTCTTACAACGTTGCGTAACGTTTTACAACGTAGCGTAACGTCTTACAACGTAGCATAACGTCTTTCCACGTAGCGTAACGTCTTACAACTTTATGTAACGTCGTACGCAATGTTGCGTAGCATCTTACAACGTTGCGTAACATCTTACAACGTACCGTACCTTCAACAGTTCAGTTCGGACCTTCAACAGTTCAGTTCTCGCCTTCGAGTGAAATTTGAAACTCGCCACTTGCGTTGCTTAAAAGGTACCGCAGTTTGTCTAGACAGAAAGCCGCGCTCAAAGCCCGAATGATTGTGCGGAAAAATCGTTCGATTTTCACAAAGAAACAATAAGGTTTATCGCACTGAACAACACGCAATAAAGTAAAAACTGTTTGAAAATTTCGACAGTCGGTATCCACGGCCAAAAGTGGCTGTAGAGTTTTAGATAAAATTTCATCATCGACGGCCATATAATTTTAATCGTCGGCCATGGCCGCGACTAAATTTGAGCCCTGTTACGGTATTGATCTTTAGTATTTTAATCACAAGGTTGATAAAGGTGATAAGCTGGACAGAACATTATGGCAACTACTGTATGTCTACGGATAAAAATTAACTGTGATTAATGCCCTGTGATTATTTTATTTTTATTTTTTTCTCACCCTCTTAAATGGTTGCAATTGGGTTAAAAATGGCGTGTGTAAAATTGTATTAAAAACCATTGATATTTAGGGGTAGGTTGAGGACCCTGAAATTGTTACTATAGTACCGGGGTATCCGTATGAGAAAAATCAGTCAAATATGCTATAATAAGTCCTCAGGGGAGTATCGGATTGGTCTAAAAATCTATTAGTGAGTAGGTTAGACCTGGTTTCCTCTTTGACTTTTCAAGATATAGGGCTCCAAACTTTTTTAACCAATAAGAATTTTAAGAGGTTCAATGGAGCCCTATACTGTATCTTGGAAAATATACATTTTTGGCTATAAGTTTGTCTTAAATTCAAATAGGAAAGCAGGTCTCAACTACTCAGTAATGGATTTTTAGACCAATCCGACACGGACCCCTGAGGACTTATAGCATATATTGGACAATTTGGCTGATTTTTCTCATACGGATACTATAATAAAAATGTCAGGGTCCTTGAGCTACCCCTAAATATCAATAGTTTTTAATACAATTTTACACACAGCATTTTTAACCCAATTGGAACCATTTAAGAGGGTGAGATTATACAAAATAAAAAAAGGACAACCCTAATACTTCATGGTAAACAATACATATAGTCTCCCACCATATTTTACGGTTAGGATTATGATTAGGATTAGGGTTATGGTTAAGGTTAGGATTAGAAAAAACAGATGGAAACCCGGTCTAGTGTTACCATGAAGTATAATCACAACAAAGTTCATGAAGTATAATCACAACATTGTGAAATGTTGGCACTCACCATTTCCTCTTGAAACCTTCATCATTGAGGTGACCACTAAGACAACACTCTTAAAATTTAAAATATAATGAGCTTCATCTTGTTTCTCCACGATTGTGTCTAGTCTTGTTAATAAACTTCTTTGAAAATCTACAAAAAGAAATATAGAAATCAACAAAAACATATAAAACATGAGTTCACATCATGGAGCTCCCAAATCGGTACAAACCCATCTACTAATAAACCCTTGGGACCAGTTGTTCAAAAGGTGATGAGCTTACAGTAACACAGAATTATTTGGCATTCAATTGTAAGAATTATGACCAATTATCACAGGCAAAGATATTTGAAATTTTCTGTTCAGACATTGTACAAATTTAGAAATATTTTATTGTTTTGCCTTTGTTCTCAAATAAAATAATCAGCTGGTTAAATGTTATTTCACAGTTAGCACTAATCGCCCTTTAAACAACCAGCCCATGTTAGCATTTGCACAATTGCCGGTTTACATAAATACATAAACAAAGATATAACAGCATAAATGAAAATATATTCACCATTAGAAGGCCACATAATAATACTTCTCAAGGTTCAGTAAAAAGTTATCAATTTATTTTGAAAAATTACAATGCAAGTGCCATCAGCTTACTATCATGGTGAAAGAAACAAAATTTATATGATAAACAATTGTGGGTAAATGTAACCAACTTAGCCTGTCTTATCACCAGTTGACCCATGTGACTTTGTAATAATAATATTTATTCAGGACACCCACATCACTGGAGTGTTTTTTGTGATGTCCTGCAATTTCATTATATCAGCGCTGCAAATAAACCTTAGCAACTGTCGGTCATGACGAGCAGGAGATATTAAAATTTGGCGGTGAAGTGCCAAATCCTACTGGTCACACATTACAACAAGGACGCCTCAATTCTGATACGACTTACATAAATAACTGTGTATGAAGAATAGTAAAAGGCAGCGGTCAAGGTGCTAATATCGCCAGTTATTGATCGGCCATTATTTGCAGCGCTGTTATATGTTAGCAGATTAATGACAATGTTGTTCTCAAGAACAATTACGACTATCATTAAACTAGTGTTTGTAGTTAGTGCATGGCTTTTGCCAAAATAAAATTATAAATGCCCCCTTGTTCTAATGTGTTAAAAGCAATTGGTAGAAGATCATTATTTTAACTTACTTTGTACTTCTCTAGACAGTCCTGAAGTGGCAAGGTTTTCACCAACTGCCAAATTATCAAAACTCTCAAATACAGCTAGAAGTTTGAGAGGATGCAGAAAATAAAATTAGCAATTTAGCACATATATCATACAATACCTTCATTACATATACTTAAACTATATTTGCTGTATACATGTAGTTTTAATCGAAATTGGCTTATCAATGTCCCAAGTTTGTATCAGGCACAGACACTGAGAATCTGTGATCATCTAATTATCTACATGACATGTATGATTAGTGTTTAATAGACCATATTCATAAACTATAGAAACCATAGCAAGAAATATATCCCAAGATAACTTAATACTTCTTATATCAGGGTTGTAACAGTTATTCAACGTAAGTGTTTATGGTTGTTATATATTATCAAGTGGTAGAAATATAAACAAACCTTTAAATATAAACTTAGCTATTTTAATATGGACAAATACGGAAATACCAAACTTTAATTTCCCAATCCCTGATAAATACCAGCTATATTAAGGCTTAATACTGAAAATCGATCGATGCAATACATGTAGATAATACATAACCATGATATATGTGGCCAGGATATACCACAGTCAACTAAATTTGGCCTCATATATTTGAAAATACTTGGACAACGAAGCCCATATGCTATTGCACAAACCTGTATCATAAATCATAATATACCGTGTTTATCGCAACAAATGCCAACAATGATAAGATATCACGAAAATAATGATAGAAAGGAAACATTAAGTAAAAGGACAAAACTATTACTTACTTTAAAATCGATGATGCACCCAGGAGACAGATGTAACCGATGGATTTGAAAGGAATAACACAGTTAAAATTTCGCGCTCTTGTATTCAGAAATGCAGACGAGTTAAACGAGTTTACGAGTGTGAAAAAATGAACGCGCTAGGACATCTGGGAAGGAATTGGTTTAACTCGTACCCAGCCCTATACATTAAACATAACACGGTGTTTGGTTTACTGTACTCTGTAGTCGATTTATTCTTACATAGGGTTTTGAGGTTTCTTTAGAAATGTTATCCTTTAACTGTGACGGTTTTCACGCAGTTTATTACTGCTGCCTATATACCGTAGAAACGCATTTAAATGTTCTTCGCACGCATCGCTTGAGATTGGAGTGTCACATACATAAACACGCTTTGTTGTTTAGCCCTTACAATATGATAAAATCTTCTCATTGAAAACTTTTTATAAAACGCTATTTCGACGTTGTATAGCCAGCGCGATCAGTGAATGGTTCCCGCATATATAAACCTAGTCGGCTGAACGGCTAATAGCAACGTTACTGTTTCGCCAACGTTGCTCAGTACAACGTATGTTTACCTCCTCTGCGATATCGTATGTCAAAACAACACCGTCCGATCTAACCAAACCATAACCTTGCAACGGCAAGCGATTACGTTGTGTACACTAGCTGGGGAATGACATAAACCCGCACATAAAGCCTATTGAATATTATTACTTCTCTAAATTGGACTCTTGAAGACTATTGATTATATATATAAATCGACGAACGACACGTTTCTTGGGTTATTTTAACTCTGCCAAACTTGCAGTTAAAAGAACTCCAATGAAGAAACTCTATCTCGACTAGTTAAAATTGCTCCATTCTTAGATTACTTTAACTCCGAAAAAAGAGTCAAAGTAACTCCAATGAAGTTAACCGTTCTGGATAGTTAAAATTACTCCTCTCTATAGGGTTACTTTAACTCCGAAAGTGGAGTTAAAATAACTCCAATGAAGGTAGTCAAAATTACTCCCTCTCCTGGGTTATTTTAACTCCTCGAAAATAACAGTGTATTTACACAACAACTTGAGTTAGAACCATGATTACTTGAGTTGAATGGTTTTACTCAAACTATGTGTAATTTGTATTGCTCATTTACACATGATTTGTGTAGAAACTGAATAATTACACACAAGTTTGAGTAAAGTTACGCACGTTGCAAATTTACACACTAGCCAGTGTTTATTTTACATGCTTGCGTGTGTAAACACAATTTACACTGAAACTCTGTGTAAATAAACACAAGCTTTTGTGTAAATATTTACACTAAATTTTGAGTAAATTTTACTTTTACCTAATAATTTGTGTAAATTTTACACAAAAAATGATGTAGGAAATTTACCGCAATTTTTGTGTTAACCTAACGCAAATTCTTGAGTAAAAGTACGACTTTACACAAGAAAGTGTGTTAATTTAACACATGCATTTTTTGCAGTGTGGTCGCTTCATCTGTTAGTGAGTTGACAACGGCTGCACTCGTCTTATGCGCCCGTCTTTTTGTCAGTGGGTTTTTCACAGTCCGACTCATTGGCTTCTATATACTACACTTGTTTTTTTCCTAAACCACTCGTCGTAATAATTGTCGCCACTTTCGCACCATCCTAGCTTTGGGTACACCACCCCAAACAAATTATCGTCGAACGAGTCTTTCACCTTCCCGTCTTTGAGGTCTGACACCTTCTTGAGTGTCTCGACTCGTCTTCTATGGCACAACCTAATAATGTAGTACCCATATCTGCTGACGTTTCTACCCTTGATCAAATTGCATGAGTGGAGCACATTAACAACTTTCAGGAAGTCCTCTTTTATCAACTCAAGGTGCTCACCCTTCACAACGTTCCGCAGTCTCCTCCCCATCCACCAAGACCGTTTGTGAACGCTTTTTAATCGCGTGAGTCTCATGTCGCTGTAACTCTGAGTGTAACCCCATTCGATGTCGCCACACTTTGGACACGCGTACCCACCACAGTCACTTAGATGTTTCACAACGCCACAATCTGAGCAGTAGTAAATTCTGAAGGTGTCTCCACACCCAGTTTGCGTCTCATTCGCGATTTCATCAATTGTGTAGCCGTAACTCATCTGCCTCATAAGTTTGTCCATCGCTTATACTACTCCAACATTTTTTTTCACCGAACTAGTACCCACACCACTACTCCACTACCCAAACCTAGCGCGCTAACAAACAATAATTGGTATTCCTTCATTTCCGCACTCGGTTGGTAGTAATCCGCAATCTTCGGGAGTTCAGTGAACACTCGTCCGCTGTACCGTATGGTCATTACGCTTCTAAGTTCTTCCAACGCGTGGTTTGTGTCATTGATGTCAGCATTAGCGTCAGAGAGCCGTTGTCGCAAACGCTGGATCTTATCTTTCTTAGCGACTTCATTCTCGTACCACACTTCTTTCGCACTGGCTAACTGTTCCAACGCATGGTTGTGCCTTTTCATCTCAGCTTCATAACCTGAATGATTAAACTTTGAAAACATAAAGCCAGCGCCTGCAAAAGCCACTGCATTAAATATCCCTCCAGCCACAACACTCACCATTAACTTACGTTGATTTGAATGGGTCTGTCGGTATCCACTTTTTCGATTGCATCCATTTTACTAGCAGCGTTCCTGCACCAACAGCTGCAGCAAGTTTCACTGTGCCTTTAACTGTCTCTGGTGTTCCCAATGGTTCCCCCAAAGCCTTTTTAGAGATCATACTCACTGCCACAGCACCAGTCGTGACAAGTAGCGCATCGTACAATTCGTTCATAAGTTCTTTTCGATCGATCGCGGACATATATACATTGTCATGTGTTTTGTTCAAGAATCGAATGTGTCTAACGCTGGACGACAAGCTCTACGATTTTCTGACGCGCTAACCACAGTGCTCACAGGTTCCAGTTGTGTCTCTTTTTCATTGCTAATTGTGTACCACAATGAAGCACTAGCAATGATAACACCAAGTGTTCCGACAATGTAACCATAGCTCCACTCACCACCCTGTTCTTCGTTAACTATCATTTCACGCATTTTCTTTTCTTTCGCAGCTTTCGATATCTCAGCCAACTTTTTACCAGCAGCGACACGCTTTGGGTCCTTCACCTTAACACTCTTCACATCAGCCGTGATCTTCGCTTCAACAGCCGTCTGTGAGTCTTCAACCATCTAATACACTATCACGTGTTATCTTACTCACAGTTGACCTCACAGGTATCTCACAGTTGACCTCACAGGTATCTCACAGTTCCAGACCAAACGCACTAAGAAAATTAGGATTTTTTCTGGGAGTATAACATAATGACTCAAGTCCAAGACACCGCAGAAGAGATGACTCAAGACCAAGCCCGCCAAGAAGGGGAGATCGACGCAATGCGGAGAATGTCCTTTGTCGATGCGTCTACCCCACAAGGCGCCTCTGGACCCAACGTCTTAAAAGGGTACTCGCAAGTCTTCAAGTTGTGCGACCCCGATCGTAAAAACGAAGAGGTGTCAAGACAATTTGGTGCCCAGATTCTCTATACAAAGTTCGCTCACGAGGCTTGGGTCGAGCTTGACGAAGTTAGAGCCAACAGGATGGTTAACGAACTAGCCAAGATGGTCCCTGTGTGGTGTTACTCACCATTCAAACGTCTCACGTTAGCAAGTAGCCACTACTTGAGCAACCCTTGCGAGTCCGCCGCTACACTACTCGGTAACTACCTCGAAGTGTTCTTGGCGACCCTTCTATGGAAACCATGCTCAACCAAAGCCAAAGCGTGGCTAGAGCTCGCCGCAAACTGTGACGTCAACGTTTGTAGGGTGGGGTGTAACGAAATAGTGGGTGCGGGTGATATTATGAGTCACATACTCTCACACACTCACCTGGATTTTGCGCACGGCGGCGCGTCGTACAATTGTTACCCATGTGGTGTGGTTACCAACAACCCAATGCATCGCTCAAGACACGAGAGCTCGAGGTCTCATCTTAAAAACTTGGAGCTTCAGCGGATATTTAACAACGAGCAACAGTTGCCGCAACAGGAGAGAGCATTTCTCTGGAGGTATAGTAATCATGAAGAAAGTCGGTAAACTAGAAATCGTGATTGGTCCCATGTTTGCAGGAAAAACAACAGAGACTCTCCGCAGGTTAGTCACGTTGAGTAGATCAGGGCTCAAAGTCCTCTACATGAACAACACAGGTGACACTAGGCGAACTGACCACGCGTTCTCCACACATCGTCAGACCATTGTTGTCGGATCAGACAGTTTACCTGCGAAGTTAATCACCAACCTTCCAAGTTCTTCCGAGATAGCTGACTATGACGTCATAGGAATTGATGAGGGCCATTGGTACTCTGGGTTACTCCCAGTTATTCGCGAGTACATCAAAGCTGGCATTCACGTCATTATTTGTGGTCTCATAGCAACGGAGCACTTAAAAAGACTTGGCGAACTTGACACGTTGTTCTCAGTAGCAGACGACATCACATTTCTAAAAGCGTATTGCGCCGTTTGTCGCGACACTTACGGAACGACTGTCGAAGCGCCATTCAATTGGAGATACAACCCAGGACCATCATTCGTTGGTGGTGCTGAGCAATATC
Organism: Chrysogorgia sp. JL179-B06; assembly: GCA_035772405.1. Taxonomy (NCBI): domain Eukaryota; kingdom Metazoa; phylum Cnidaria; class Anthozoa; order Scleralcyonacea; family Chrysogorgiidae; genus Chrysogorgia; species Chrysogorgia sp. JL179-B06. The sequence continues at coordinate 4,764,784 of JAYKKM010000437.1, read as the reverse complement.
GCGCAGTGTGCAGACGTCATCATCCTTCCACACAAAATTAAGGGTGTTCTCGGATACCCCACTTTTTTAAATTTAGACATTGGCCACATGAAGCGTCCAATGTACCGTAGAAACATTTTTTCACACAGTGGTCAGAAGGTTTGTGAAGTAAATAGAGAAAGTTTCGCAGACACCTTTACCAAGTTAAAAACGTCTTTAAAAATGCTAGAGCAGTTGTCGCTTCAAACGTTGTCTCAACAACGAGAACGAGCGCTAATTCGACTTATTACTCGCTGTCTAAAAAGTCTCTTTACAATAACGTCTCTCATGGTTACTCAACGCTGATTTATTTTTAAATTTACGAAAACACTGGGAACACTGAAACCCAACGTCAAAGAGATATTTTATCACCGTGGTAATAGCGTCGTCGTACGAGTCGCACAACAACGTTAGATAACCAGCGGATTTATATCTGAGCAACAGAGACTCCTGCTCTTTGGACGTCTTGCCTGTACCACCTGGATTCTTGAACTCAATCACGAGCCCGCTGTGCTGTCGGTTTGCATTGGCAATAATCAAGTCAGGCGTTCCACGTTGGTAACCTTTTTTCCACGAATTTATTCTTTTACTCGAGGTGTCTTGATTCTCACCACAAGCGGCTATCAAAATAGCTTCTGGATAATATTTCCTAAGAAAACCAACAACTTTCGTATGAAGGTCGAACTCGGTGATCATTACGAATTGATTGTGTTTGAGACCAACGCTAGCTAAACTTTTTCTAACGCTTGGTAAGACTTCTGAGTGCACCCACCTTCCGAAGTGTTTCGCACGCTCCATTTTACTTGAGAACACCAACGAGTAGACCCCAAGTTCGTTGATAAACGAGGTCTGTTCCATCTTCATTTTACAGTCAGGTTCGACGTGGTCGTGCACTGCATCTTTTGGTCGAGCATAACCTAGAGCGCTCGCGACTTCTCCTGCTTTGAACCATATTTCACCGTTGTCCACGACCGTTGTGATTTGGTGGCCATCGAAGTCGAATAATCGAAGCGCTGTGGAGGTCATCGCTATATTATAGTCTCCTACAAAAAAACTACTCGACATAGGTGTCAGGTTTTTTATAGATCTGGTTTGTTGTGTACCAATGCAGCAAATACGTTTTATTAGTCCTCAGTTTTCTACGTCGTCTGAAAAAGTTTCTAATGTTACGAACCAGTTTTCTAAGCCAACCCATCACATAACTTAGGTCACGTCTCCTACCACTCCTACTTTGTCTAATTCTGCGGGTAACATAATAGGTTTGCCGTAGGTCTTTTTAGACCTCATACCAATCTCAGCGTGGAGCTCGAGAGTAACGTCACCGCGACCAAATGATCCACCAGCTTTGAACATGTGATCAGTCGTCTTATTTATTTTATATGTTTCGTGGGGTCTCGAAAAACACGCTCCCATTTACTTTACATCATATTCCTTCATCATTTCTCCACCCATGATTATGATGTCTCGGTTCGTCATGTAACCGCTCACAATTTTCACACCGTAGAATTCTATCAACGATGGGTACGCATAAGGTGCGAGTGGTATTCTTGGTCGATGTATTCCAAAAATCGTTCCATAGGGTGTGCCTATCTTTTTCATATTCGCTACGAAGTCTGAGTCAGTTGACTTAACGTTGTTGACTCTGACGTGCGAATTGTCCATTTGCCAGTGTATTGATATCATATGCATTTTTGTGAGGTCGACACCACTCGGAATAGTGCATATGCTCTCCATCGCTGGGATGCTACCACCATACGCGAGTCCATTAGTCATACCAGTCTTGTACCCTATGAACTTATCCCACTGACCGTCGTCGTTTGATATAATTGTCTCCCAATTTGACCCAGCGGTGCGAGTAGGTAACCTCACCACAACAAAAATAGAGAGATCACACCATTGCATACTGGGGCAATTAAAATGGAGACCTGACTCAAGTGGGATTGGTGTTAACACAGGGGATAGAAAACTTTGGCTTACACTGCTGATGCCAATAATAGGACCATAAGCTAGGTTGTTTTGCACTAATTTGCTTGTTTCACCAATGGCTTTCACTTTGTTTGAACCATTGGTGTGAAACTCCACGTTTTTCAAGGCGTGTGTGCTAACGTTGAAGTCGAGCACAACATTGTAGGACTGACTCTTGAGGAAACCTGCTAACAATTGCTCTAGAGTTCTTTTATTCGCAGCATCTGAGTCATCGACTGGGTCTGCTACGTTTTTTATCGCTGAGCCTTGCATGTCTATTATTCCAGACATCCTCCCACCGGTCGCACTTAATTTGGGATCTTCGTCCAGATGCCTTTTCGTTCTCTTTAGTATTTTATCGTGAGGGTCGTCAGACTCATACCCATAGTTTAGACTCATTACTACCTGAAGGTGTATTTGGTTAGTAGATAGCCAGAGACTGCTGAGAACCCCAAGATTATCGCTAGCGTTGTCGTGTCTGACTCGCTTGTGGTGGTGGCCACTGTTTTTTTCACAGGAAGTGGTGTCACGTTTTCTTGGTGAACTTTTTTAGCCACCACGTTTTCTTGGTGAACTTTTTTAGCCGCAAGACTCGCTGGCGTTACTAAGTTAGTCACCACATTTTCTTGGTGGACTTTTTTAGCTGTAATTGTTGGTGTTGTCGCGTTCAAGCGAGTGTTCACTCCAAATTTCATGGACTCTGTGGCGATCTTTAATAAGTTGTTGTACCCAGCGATTTTGTTCTTGAGAATCACCACGTTACTTGGCATTAACCATGTACTTGGCGACACTGCGAGATTTTGGACAACGTTGGTGTCTCTAATCGATTTATTCATGTTGAGAATCCATGTCGACACGTCATACTGAATAACACTGTCAGAAAACAACTTTCGGAACTCTTGTTGGGTCTCTAGACTTCCTGCAGAACCACCAACGACTGATACACGTGTTCTCGCTTGCGCACCAAGTGTGGAGTACACAAAGGACTCTATGCTCTGATTTAGATATTGCAGTCCAATGTTGGTGAAGCCGTCTGAGAGTCGTGCGACGTATCGTTTATAATCGTTCTGAACGTCGTTGAGCGTGAACACTCTGGATTCGCCTAAAGTGCCATCGCTCAGGACTTTATTCTGGTAGTAGTGCCTTCTAGGAATCTTGGAAATCTTACCATACAACTCAGAAGCGTTGAATTCTCTACTTATTGATTTCATAGTCTCACCACCCTCCATTCTTCTCAGAAGTCTTCTAATGGTGAAGTACAAATGAAATCTCATCACACTTGTGACCACAGGGTGAACTTCTTGTGACACTGATAAATGTTGCAGTGACACCCCACAACAGAAACTAGCACAATACGTCGCAAACACAATGCGGTAGTAAGATTCGTTGTCATCCCACTCTGATTTTGTCTTTGACGTGGTGACTCGCAAGACTGGTAGCTTTGACATGAAGTAGCTACTCTGGTTAACAAAAACTTTAAAGTTGTTCACTGGATAATTTAACACATTTTCTGTTGGATAACCATCCCAAAGCCCCCAGTGGTTTTTATGACCTTTTGGCAGTGGTTGGATAGCTCCACCACCTTGCCATATTATTGGGAACTTACTATTGTGTAGCCACTTCCACATGCTTTTATCATTTTTGAAGGTTGTGCTGGTTATGTCCGTGCTGAGGATGTCGTTATTTCTGAAATATATGTCGACACTCATGATCTTACCATCTTGCAAAATGTTTGGATAGAACTCGAATTTGCTTAAAGTGGCGTGGGGGTACTTTTTGATGAGGTCTGCCTTCGCGTCGTGTGCAGCCTTCGATGTGTTAGCCATCGCGAGTTTGTAGTGCTTTCCATAGTAATCATGAAGGGCTTTCTGCATATAATATACCGTATGTTATACATAATGCGAAAGTTAACGGTATTCATTGAAGGTGCAGAAAAAGTTGTGTCCTTTGACAACGCGATAGTGGTCACGCACGACAACCCGTGCATTATGGTCAAGACAGCCACTGTGTTTTGGGACTACTATAACATACATAATAATATCGCCGTACTTATCCACGCGCTAAGTCACCCTTCGAGTGATCTTAAAAGCACGATAACGAGTGGGGGGTACGCTAACTTCGACGCACTGGTCAAATTAATAAAAGAAGTGAATAAAAAAAATGGTGGGGAGGACATTGAGATAGAGAGATTGCCGCTCACAAGTAGATGTAGGATTAAGGCTAGCACTCCACTTAGACTTAAACTCATTGGGCCTCTACTTGGTTTCGCGTTGCACAGGGTGATTAAGGGTGACTCGAAGTGGCACGTCAGCCCAAACGAGGTCGACATGCTTAGAGGTCTGAAGTACATAGAAATCTTATGTGATATTGTTGAAACCGAGAGCAATGTGGGTATTGATGGGAAGCGAAGCAGTGTGATCGCGACGTTGCCAATACCCACTGAACAGTCTTTGAGTGGGTCAGTGCAACGCCATGTGGACATTGAGTCCAAGGTGGGTATTAAAAAAGGTGTTTACTCAAGTATGACATTTCGCGTCAAACCAAATAACGGCGATACTAAAATTGGTGCGGTGCTATTGGAACTGTATATTGTGTGAATTATATGGAGCTTGGTGTGGAAACAGAGCAGGGGTTGAGAGACATCTATTACAATCCTAAGACAGGGTACAGTGGTGTAGAGAGGTTGTATCAAAGTGCATTGGGAGACGGATTGAAAGTAACTAGAAAAACAGTGAAAGAATGGTTGACAGCGCAGGACACTTACACTAGGTACAAACCTATTGTGAGAAGACATAAATTCCGCGCGACTTTTGTTGGATTTCTTGGTGAGGAGCTCCAAATGGACTTAGTGGACATGAGTAAGCACTCAAAACAGAATGGCGGTTATTATTGGATATTGACAGGCATTGAAATATTGAGTAGATATGCTTTTGGAATTGCAGTTTATAGAAAAGACACTAAGAACATGACTAAGGCTGTTGGAAAATTGTTGGTTGACTTTAAAGATCGGTTTGGGGTCACACCTAAGTTAGCACAATTTGATGATGGACTCGAGTTCTACAATGTTGGTGTGAAAAGTTTGTTGAAAAAACATGGTGTTGAATATTTCAGCACTAAGAGCGATAAAAAGGCCGCTGTTGTCGAGCGTTTTAATAGAAGTCTGAAGAGTGTTATGTGGAAGTACTTTTACGCTCGTGGGACATACAAGTGGATTGACGCTTTGGATAAATTTGTGGACAATTACAATAGCAATGTGAATCGAAGCATTATGATGAGGCCGAAGGATGTTGATAAGTCAAATGAGGGTGAAGTGTGGACCACTTTGTTCGGTCATCAATTTGCAGACAACCCATTGCCAAAGTTTAGAGTTGGTCAATCAGTGAGAATTAGTAAATACAAGAGTGTGTTCACAAAGGGTTATGAAGCCAACTTCACTGAAGAGCTGTTTAAAGTGGTAAAGGTTATTCGTGGTGATCCGAATGTGTACGAAATTGAGGACCACACCGGTGAACAGATTATTGGTAAATTTTACGAACAGGAGTTATCGCTGGTCAATAGGAAACATGGTGACGATGTGTACAGAGTTGAAAAGGTGTTGAAAAGAAAGAAAGTCAGAGGGAAGAAGATGGCGCTGGTCAAATGGTTGGGTTATGAGAGCAAACATAATTCGTGGATACCAGAAAGCGATATTCAAAATGTGAGCTAATATAGTATGGCTGAAGGCGGCTTCGACGACCTTGAGATGGAGAGATCTGACGAATACAAAGATGTCACTGACGACGAACTAAAGTATAGTCTCGAAAGAGCCACTCAAGATCGCAAACTATCTCGGAACGATCCAAACGTCACAGTCGATGAGAAAATTAGACTAATTAGAGTGGAGAGTGGACTGAGGCGTGAACGTGATGTAAGATTTCGTCAACACATGAAGGAGGATTTTAACGATATTACAACGCGGGTTAATGACATCGTAAGAGATCGTGAAGACGTTGCGGGGAGTGCGCCATTGTTAGATACCACGCGCGTGGAGCACATCGACATATTTGGACTAATGCCAATCGAGAACCGTGGGTTGAGTAGGGCGCTCAACCCAAGCGAGAGTGTGGCGCGTGAATCAAGAATAGGTGACACTGGTACACTACAAATAGAGGCGGACTATTTTCAAGACTTGATAAATGAAATGCATGAAAGAATAGCAGAGCTTGAGGGAAAAAAAAAACCTCGCGTTCACGGAGAACGAAGAGCTACTCGATCTACGCGAGAGAACGATTGGACTTAAAAAGGCTAGAGACATGATTATTGAACAGCGAGAAATGGAGGAAGTTAGAGAGCGACAAGAGATCGATATTAACAGATTGCAGAAGTTTAAGAAATGGGCTAGAGAAAATATGGTTGGGGTGAGTGCTTTAGCGATTTCAGTAGCTGCGATTATAACAACTATTATTATCGCTGGGAGGACTAACGTTATGAAAGGCGCTATGGTCACGAGGTCGTTTGCACAGGCTGTTAAAAATGCGATAACGAAGATGGGTCCATGGGCTGTTGGATTGGCGAACTTAGTTTATGACGCGCTGGTGGTAGGTGTGAAGGGTCTTGCCTGGTTAGCTCAAAATCTGTGGGTGTTTGCGGTGACATTCGCGTGGCTTGCGTACAATTATTTAAACTAAAAGCAAACGTGACTTACGGACACCAGAAAGTGACGTTCAAAATGTGAGCTAATGTAATATGGCTAAAGATGGGAAAGTCTTCGACGAGATTGAGATGGATAACCTTGCTAGAGCTTACACTGATGACCAAATAGACGTCGAACTTGAAAGTGCCACTCAAGCTTACAACTTACTTGATGATAAGTACCCCAGCGGTGACATGCCACACATCGAACGTGTCGAGTACGATAAATTGTCTGAGAGAGTAGACAGATTTCAGGACGAGCAAGAGAGAAGGTTTCGAGAAAAAGAGACGTCGTCCATTGACACTGACGATGGTAAGACGGTGACAGTAAGGGGGACTAATACAAAGGTCCCAGCGGTGGAGTTCGTCGAGCAGGAGTCATATGGTGACGTCAATGACACAAGTTTCGATATGTCTTTCGAAAAGTCGAGCGAAATTGAGAGGAGACTTGGTGAACTAAAAGCACACAACAAAGAGGTGATAAAAAATCAAGTAAAAAGAATCAAGCTAATAGATAGGAAAATACGTAAGTTGTATAAAAAAAGACTCAGTCATGATGACGCATCAAGGAGCGTAGTCAACAGGTCACAGGTTACGAAATCGGGGTCCATTCTTTTCAAACCGATAAACAAAGATGGCAAACAAGGGGCACCCAAACGAGTTCTAATACCTAGGAAAAAAGGTTTGATCTTTAGTAAAGATGCGAGTAATAAAAACGCGATCGAGCAGTTCAAACAGCTAGTTGATCAAATCTCTGAGAGTGCGGAAACAACAGCCGTCACAACAGAAGTAATCCCAGATGACTTCCCAGTAATTGAAACAAAAGTGGACTCTGTCGACATACGTGGGTTAACACCAAACGAAAACCGCGAACTGGATGGTGTGGTTAATCCAAGCGATAGTGTGGTGCCTGAGTCAAGAACGGGTGACGATGGCGCACTGCAAGCGCAGGCAGACCACTTTCAAGAAACGATAAATACAACATCAGACAAACTAAACGACGAGGATGACGAAAGCGTTATCTTTGGGTTGACAGAGCGTATTGTAGGGCTTGAAGAAGCGCGAGACAGAACCCTAAGACAGCGCGAGCTTGAAGAAGTTAGAGAGCAGCAGGAAGTCGACATTGACAGGTTTCAGAGATTCAAGGAATGGGCTAAAGAAAATATGGTTGGGTTGAGCGCTGTGGCAATTTCAGTGGCTGGGATCATAACAACTATTATTATCGCTGGTAGGTCTGCTGTTATGAAAGGCGCTATGGCCACGAGGTCATTCGCACAGGCTGTTAAGAACGCGATAATGAAGATGGGTCCATGGGCTGTTGGATTGGCTAACTTAGTTTACAATATGTTGACGTTGGGTGCAAAGGGTCTCGCTTGGTTGGCTCAAAATCTGTGGGTACTCGCGGTGGTACTTGCGTGGTTTGCTTATGATTATTACAAGCTAAAACGGTAGCGATAAAACATATGTAAAGTATATGAACGTCACGTCAGCAGAGTTGAACCCTGGTTTTAGACGAGCGACCATGGGTGTCATAAAAGGGGTGAGAACGCAACACGTAATCACGTTGAACCCTAATAAAGTCAGTCCTGGCGAGGAACTCTACATTGACATACCGAAGCTCAAGGTTAGTAGCTGTTTGGTGCCCGGATCGTTGGGTCTAGTGTTCGACTTTAAGAACGCAAACGCCAAAAGCTGGTTCTTGAACAATGTTAGCAAGTTGTTGGTTGAGAAACTTGTTGTGAGACTAGCTGGGGAAACTGTGTACGACAACAATGGGGAAAATTACACTGGTGTTTATCGCGACCTTTGGGAAAGTGTTACCGCGCGAGACCAAATGATTGACTATGGTGTTGGTGGTGAGAACTTGAGAAAGCTAGTTTCTAAGGATGACAGTGGTGCGACGAGTGGGAATGTCGCTAAAGTTAGTGACGCGTTGATGTTTGGTGTGATTGGAACGAAACTGCGGATTAAGCTTGGCAAGATCATGAATGACCACGGGTTGTACGCTCCTTTTAGCATGAACAACAACTTGCAGTATGTGATCACACTTCCGAAGGCCACAGACATCATGGTGGCGCAATCCGGTAGCGCTGTGGGTGGATACACTCTGGAGAACCTCGAGCTTGAGTATGAGACGATTGATAACCAGGAGCTCGCTGATGAGATAGCGTCAGGCTATGCAAGTGGTCGTAGTTTGTCATATGAGCACGTTACGTTGATGAAAACCACCGAATGGGACAAAGGCACGACCATTGTGAATGAAAACATTAATCTTCCGAGAAAAAGCATGAAGGCAATCGTGTTGCTATTCACGAATAAGGTGCGAACAGACAGTGAGGAGTTTCTTTACCCAAATATTGAGAGCATTAGAGTCACAATTGAAGGTGTGCCAAATAGTGTGTACTCACAAGGCATCCCAAAGTCGAAGTTCTACGCAGAAGCGAAACGATTGTTTGGGTTGGGTAAAGAACACGCTCAGTTCATGACCATACAGAAGTTCTATAAAGATGGCTTTGCGTTGGTCATCGACTTGAGGAGCGTTCAAGATAATCGCAATGTTGCCACTGGCAAGAACATTGTAAACACACAATCCGGCGTGCTTCTTGAAATCACTAAGAAAGCGACGACTGCAAATGTCATGTGTAGGGTGTTTGTGGTAAGCGATGGGTTGGTCAACTTTATGAACAATGGGTTGCAGTCAATCCAGTATTAAATCAAACGTGAGTTAATGGAGACTCCGTTTAATATGTTAATTGTTGGTATGACAGCTTGTGGTAAGACGCATTATTTGCTGGAGACATTGGAATCTGAGTACTTTAGTAAATTCGACTACATTGTGTTGATTTGTCCTACTTTCGAGTGGAACAAAGCGTACCAGGATTGGAAATACGTGCGCGACCCCGACGTGTTAGCGATAGACTGCACACAGGACAATGTCGACGCTGTTCTCAAGTGTGTAACAAATGTTTTTAAAGGCACTAACACTCTGATCGTGTTGGATGACTGTGCGAGCTCTCAAGATGTTAAGAATAGGACTAGTCAATTGGTCAACTTGGCTTTTAGTGCGCGACATTTTATGTTGAGCGTTATTGTCATCACACAACAACTGACGTCGATCGCAAAACCGTATAGAGAAAACATTAGTAAGCTCATTTGCTTTTACTGTCCGAGTAAGAGTGATATGAAGGTCGTTATCGACGATTACCTTGGAAACATTAGCAGAGAAAAATCGTCGGCGATTGTGACCGCATTAAAAAATAATAAGTACGCTAGACTCGAAATCTCGCTGCGTTATCCATACAATTACGAAGTTGTTATTCCGCAATAAAATATGGGTATAAGTAATAGCGTGATGGTAAAACGCAAAAGTGAGGAAAATCCTACGATTGAGGAATTAGTTGAGGACACTCAAGCCGCTAGTGCCTCGACTGTGGAAGACGACGTTGACGTTAGGAGAGCCGAGCTTATTAGACTGTCTGGCGATGGTGTGGTAAGCCAATCTGAAGCGTATATTAAAAAAGCGTCCGCAAAGGTTGTCGACAAGATATGGCGCCAATATGAGTTAAAGAGAATGGAAATTGCAAACGCTTTTCTCACCGACTTGCTAATCAGCAAATTCGCTAGCTTACTGGATGGGTTGAACGCTATTGAGAACCCTGAGGAGTTAAATGACGAGTTGCAAAAAGACCCGCTATTAAAGAAAGACGTCGAAAGCATTGTCGCGATTGTGACGCCGTACGTGCCTTTCTTGGGCCTGTTGTCGGGAGGAATCACAACGTCGAAATATGTGTACGATCACCATTTTAGAAAAGAGGCGACAAACGCTGAAAATAGTGAACAAACGGACTAATCTATTATTAACAGGTGGCAATAACCTAATTTGCATAACAGGTGGCAATTTTATCACGCGTGAGACACTTTTACGACACATAAATTTGTAAAAATGTTTAGACGACTATTTTTTTAAATGTGATTTGACAAATTTGTGAAAATGTTGAAACGACACTTTCTATTTTTTAAATGTGATTTGACAAATTTGTGAAAATGTTGAAACGATTATTTTTTAAATGTGATTTGACAAATTTGTGAAAATGTTGAAACGACTATTTTTTAAATATGATTTGACAAATTTGTGAAAATGTTGAAACGATTATTTTTTAAATGCGATTTGACAAATTTGTGAAAATGTTGAAACGACTATTTTTTTAAATATGATTTGACAAATTTGTGAAAATGTTGAAATGACACTTTCTATTTTTTAATATGTGAGAGTGGGCTCGTACCACATTTTATTTTTTTAACACGCGAAAATGTTGAAATGACACTTTCTATTTTTTCCTAAATGTAATTTGTGAGAATTTTGAAACGACACTTTCTATTTTTTAAATGTGGCTGAAATGGTGTCAAATTTAGTATAAACTTGGTATTGTTTCGCCAGTCTCGCGTGTGTTTGACATCAATTTAGTAGAAAACGTGCGAAGGGTGTCTAGATTGACTAACGATCGCTGTAGTAGTATAGCAAGTAGGGCTGAGAGCTTATTCGACGTCAAACGTGAATATAAACACCAAAACATCACCAAATTTGTCGAATCGCGATTTGGCAAAATTTGGTGATGTTTTGGTGTTTATATTCACGTTTGACGTCGATTGGGCTCGCAGCCCTACTTGCTATACTACTCACCCTCTACATTTCTCACACCATAGCCAAACCCTCCATGCACTCCTTCATACCCATCACTTTCCTGGCCAACATGCCCATTCAAATCTCCACCAAGAACCACCATCTCCTCATTCTTCAGCCTTCCCACTAGGTCATACACTGCATTCCAGAATTCATCCTTCTCGACCTGACTTCTTCCAACCTGAGGCGCATAACCCGAGATCACATTCACCAGACATTCCCCAATTACCAGCTTCACCATCATCAGACGTTCACTCATACGCTTCACCTCAACTACCTTGTCTATAAATTCTTCCGATATCAGCACACCCACTCCATGGATCCCGTCCGGACATCCTTGCCACAAAAACTTGTACCGTCCACTCTTCCCTCTCACCATTCTAGTGCTTCCACCTTTCCATCTTGTCTCTTGGACACAACACACATCAACTCTCCGCCTCTCTAACACCTCCGCTACCTCACTCGATCTTCCAGTCATGCTTCCTACATTCCATGATCCAAACCTAATAAGCCGAGGTCCACGTGGTACATCAAGCGAATTGCCATCATAGGTGGTGTTATCCACAACCATGTTTTTCTCAGGTTCCCCATCTTGATTTTTAACGAGAGGAGATGGGGATCCCCACGGGGCACTTTGGGCTGTACCCTGCCCATGCCTATGAACTGCCATTTTGAATACTTAATGTGGCAGGGTTTTTATGATCGGATGCCCTTCCTGTCACCAACCTTTTCTGTTAGGGGAGGACCCTTAGCCTTTGTCTCAAGAGACCAACCTACAAGGCAGCAGGTGGATTTTGAATCAGAGTTGCCTTCTCCTAGCCTTTGCCTGAAGAGGCATTGCCCATATATATATATCCATATATATATATATATATATATATATATATATGGATATATATATATATATATATATATGGATATATATATATATATATGGATATATATATATATATATATATATATATATATATATATATATATATATATATATAAATAATCTGATTAGTTCTTATACTAGTACCTAAGCTATCAGCTCAAATATTATTAGTAATGAAAGAAAACAAAATGGCAGAAGGTTTTGCTTTTAGTGAATGAACATTAGTTTCTATATACAGTAATAACTATACCATTGATTTGCTCTCGTCGTATACAAGTTCATGGTATAATTGTCATATTATATATCATATGTGCATATTTTATCGAAATATTACGACTGTTGCTGCACCATCTGAATACATATACATGTAGCTTACATATACATACCGGTATACATTATGGTTTGAAATTCAATAATGAGTTCAAGAAAAAACAACTTGAGCTTTTAGCACTTAGTTACCTAATGCAACTATAGTCACAATGTCACTTTAATGAAACAACTACATGTAGTTGGCCAAAAATAGTACTACGTTATTTTGCAGCACTTAGAAAAGCTGCCCTTGTGCTGTACTCTAACTATTACTGTACTGTACCTTCCCCGAAATTCCCTTCAGTTACTATTGTATCAACCCAGTGATCACGGTCTTCTTTTTTCTCAAACCGCAGTGACAAAGCCTGTCCAACAGTGATGATAACAAGTTTGGGAGATTTGTTTTCTTTATCAATGCTCTCCACGCCACAAAATTCACGAAGTGGAAAGAAGAGTTTTTCTTTCTGCTTGCTTATTGCATTCAAATGATCTTTGTACACATATATGTTTATGCGTTCTAAAAGAAAATGAAATAAAAATGTCAAATATTACTCATGCAGACACCGCATATTTAACATCATATTATTTTTACAATATTAAATCTGAATGTCCAGGTATGTGCTTCAAAACTGGAAAAATCCCCATACTGTGATATAAACATGACCAGGTGACAAACTGACAAGCAATGGCAATCCTGCAATTTAAATGGAGCAAGATTCACTTCCTGCACTGTACTTTACATTGGATTAAAAGCAACACACAACACTTTGGACAAAATATGATGCAGTATCTCATACATTACTTTATCTTTTTATTGTGCACTATTTGCTTTTCTTAATTTTCAAATACATTATACAACAAATACTGTAGTCTGCATGGTTAAATATAAAACATTTATGGGTTTTGCTTTGGTATTTTCATGTTGCCAAAAGTTTCAATAAGAAAATTTCTGACACATTTGAAAGATTGATGAGCATCTCTGTCCTCCAGTCCACTCCCAAAAGTGGAAAGGTATGTTTTAAATAGATTTTTGCAATCAGACCAATATTTGCAACTGAGAAAACTTATTTGGTACATTACAGATATTACACCAGTAAACAGTGACCTGATGCAGTTGAGCAAAATCCTTGTAAAAAATTAATATAAAAGCCTGCAGGCAACTAACTACTGGTATAATTTCATGTTTATAACATGTGGCTTAAATTTGGATTTCAAAGAAATTTTCATTTGATAAATTTTCATAGGCCAAATTTTGGTAATTGATGGTTCCGCCACTAATAAAACTGATAATCACACATGTGAGATTATTTATGGTATAAATAGAAAAATCACAAACCTTTCCTAATATCTGATCTGGATAGTATATTTTGTGTTTCAGTGGAAAGTAATATGAAATGAGCCTGAGATTGCAGAAGTTATATACAAATACATGTAGTTCATTCATGGTGTATAATTAATTAGTAGCAACAAATTGACATTTACAATAGTTACAAAAAATATCTTATGTTTTAGCAATATATTTAGCCCAAGGACTAATATGCAACAGTTGCACAAATTTTAATTAAAATTGTGAGAACATTCAAAATAATTGCTGTATCTATATCTATACATGTATGTTAAAATTTCAAGTCACTGATCCCCTCTAACATAGCCATGCCTTAAGGCTCTAACATCTTGAACTGTTGCATGAGAATGGGTATGTGTAACACTATGTGCACAATGTTTCTTACAACTTATTAATAATGATATCCCACACATACAACCATGTTTATTAGACAAAGGAAAAGTTATGGTAAATAACAAATGTCAAAATACTTTGACACCAAACTGGATCCCAACTGTTATATATGCAACTTCAAGGCCTTCTGGCTGGGAATTGAACCAGCAATCCTGGATCTCTAGACCAGCACTCTAATCAACTGAGCTATAGATGGTAATGTGGGTAATGCCAATGACGTGATACTAGGATATACTGTACAGTGGAGCCTCGCTATAGTGCGCATCGTTATAACGTGCCACTTGGTATAACACGGTTTATCCTTGGACCCCAAAAATTTCACTTTGTCCAGTTACTAGAGACAATTTGAATGATCTTAACAATTGCTGAACATCCTGAATGATCGCAATTCCCGGTATTACAAGATAGAATGACAATGCAGCAGTGCGAATAGTCTTTAGCTGACTTAGTAATTTCAAGCTTCTTCAATCTTCAGTATATTTAAATATTGGTTTTGCATGTATTTAAATACTGTTAGTGTAAATACATGAGGTGATTATTATTATAGAAATCGCGTGCGCTGATTGGTCGAGCTACCTCGGATTATTTCTCGATAATCACCTCCAGCGTTTTTTCAACATGGCTGCCAGCCGATTTGTCAAATTGACAGAAGAAGAAACAGAGAAACTATAGCAATTTTGAGGAAAATGTTGTAATTAGGAAAATATGTATTTATACTAAAACAATTATTCGCCTCCGGCTCAGTGAATATCGGTGAATAAAAACCTCGACTTAGTCTCGGTTTTTATTCACCGATATTCACCTCGCCTTCGGCGAATAATTGTAAAATAGTCTGATATACTATTCACTGAGTAATATAACAAGATGAATAACATAACAGAAAATGCATGTTGATTTTATTACAGGCATTATAAAGATCCAACAGAAAGTGCTTCTGGTTACTCTTTCCACAATATTGCACCAAGACCAAGTGGCATTATTCTTAGAGTTACTGGGAACGAGATTTGCCCAATAACTCACTTCATCTATAACGCGTTCTCCACTATGGACCCCAACTACTATGCTATAGCCAGTGGCATCGCTAGGGGGGGGCATGGGGGGGGCATGGGGGGCACATGCCCCTCCAAAAACTTATTGTGCCCGTACTATCGTACTTATTGTTTGGGATATTCAAAATTATGACATATTCCAACCCGAGCAGTCTCCACTCTTCGTTTCTTACTACATACTTGCATGACTGGGCTTGTCATGTCAAGTCATGTCTTGTGCCCCCCCCATTTTTCCTTAACAATTGGTGTGCCCCTGCCCAATTGGACATGTCTGGCGACGCCACTGGCTATAGCGATGCTCCACTGTATTAAAGTGAATATTTGGCATTTACACTCAGTGAATCATGTATTCTATTGACTGATCACACAAATCAAAAGATAAATTTTGCAAAAGGTTCTGTACTGTACAACACGTGGTTGTACTTTGTGCAACACTTGTTGTAATAAAAATGTTGGAAGACTATAATGGTAATTTCAGGCTGACATGTATTGTAATACATAATGCAATTTCTTGTGCAACTTGTGTTACAATAAAATTACAAGGCCCATAGACCGATTGCAAATATGGCGGCGATGTCATGAAAACGAGGCTTTTCGGTGGTTACCGTTGCTAGCGCCCGAATCATGTTAGTTGATTGGATCACAATTGTTGGACCAAAAACAACAGCCAATCAATCAACGTGATTCGGGTCCT
Source organism: Chrysogorgia sp. JL179-B06 (assembly GCA_035772405.1). NCBI lineage: Eukaryota > Metazoa > Cnidaria > Anthozoa > Scleralcyonacea > Chrysogorgiidae > Chrysogorgia > Chrysogorgia sp. JL179-B06. The sequence goes on along the minus strand of JAYKKM010000437.1, from coordinate 4,748,782 downwards.
AGCAACAAAAGCCTCGTTTTCATGACATCGCCGCCATATTTGCAATCAGTCTATTATGAGACTAGTTGCATAGTGTAACACCACCTTTAATGCTACTGCCACATACAAATTAAGTATAGCCAGAAATAATCAAAATTGTTTTTTGGACCTCTATTACATTGCACTACATACACAAATGGAAAATTCCATGGAACACATGAAAGAAATTAGTTTCATTTAAATCAGCCTTTGGAATTTTATTTCTTCACCATTCTTTGAGAGCCATGCCACCCTTGTTTATAGGTAAAGTCTAACAATATTTCCCAATGTTAAACTTGCCTATGAAAATCTCACTATTAGAGCATGAATGCATATTAAACCAAGACAGCTAACACAGAATGCTGAGTAGCTGGCAACTTTGAGAAAAAGGACATATGCAAATCTACGCAGGAGGATCATAAAGTAACTATAGGAATATAGAATGATACACTATAATATACAGTATAAAGAGGTCTCATAGAGCGTCTCACAGGCACTGTTGTTACTATTTTTATCGTCCAATGACAATCAGAAGGTTACTGTACAGGTTCGATTCCTACGAGCTTGACGATCGTCCATGTATCGTCTGTCTACTCCAAGCTCTCCCACATTCACTACAGCAGTGTATATATTAACACATAAAGGAATTTGTTATATTTCGTTAATCCAGGAAAATTATGTTTATAAGAATTAAACTTGGTATTGTTGAACCTGGTATCTGTTTAACGTACAAACACTTAACTTTGGTAGTGACTCTATTTCACTGAAACAGAAAATAAAATTTGTGATTTTAATCATCAAAATTCCTGTCAACACTTATAGACTTAATAATCGTTGAACTTGCGTGACTATTAATTGGGCTCTTAGACTTTGAGACGGCTTCTGTTGCTGTCTGAGAAGCAAATTCAGTCAAAAAGAACAATTTTCTGCTATATTTAAAAGATCAGGAAGCCAGTATTAATGTAAATACAGTTTCAAACGTGCAACAGTACTTTTATACGCCATCCAATCGAATGGAGATATGAATATTAACAAGCCGTCATGATAGAGTTCGAACAATTCGAAAGGTAATTAGATACTCCACTAGAAAGCCAAATGACAACAATTCGTTATTTACCAGCATTTTGCCGGGTTTTCATTTGAACGCTTTTGGATATATTTTGAAGGTTTCGACGAGTCCTGTCGCCTGCGGAAGTGGCAACTGACATGTTTCTCTATTAATGTGTAAACTTCACTTCCCTTCGGCCTTCTTCCTTTTAATACGTTAATGACTGCAATTCGAAGCAAAGATTCATGACATGCCTTTTAAGCGAAAACCCGGTCGACTGTCAACTTAATTGCGCCACATTCCCTCGTCATTTTATAGTCGTTAAGTAAGACCTACCAGAAGCTGGACTGACCCTTCTTAAAACAACCCACCGCGACTTCCACTGCAAAACATAAACGTACAACATTGATTAAATAGTAATGTTCAGTTAAACTCTTTCAATTTCTACTCCAGTGAGTAAACAAGCTCGAGCCCTCACCTTCCTCTTCGTCTTCACGAACAAGTTGCACTGTATTATATCCATAGGAACTTCGCTAAACCTAAACGTCAGTGAACGTCAGGAGAATACTGTAAATTACCTGGGATTCTAATCGAATCCCATCCCTGTTTTGATCTTCTAACGAACAGTTTGACGGAAGTTGATATGCAACTTTCTCCCCGTAAAGCACTATGGGATACAAGTCAAGTGGTCAGTGAGTTATGTATTGAAATAATGACAATAGTAACGCTAACCCTTACCCTGTAACCATAACCCTAACCCCCGCTGAGAGGCTGCAGTAATTAAAATATGTCAGATAATACTAATAGTGCTGGAGTTATCAAAGTTTTTTTTATATTTTAGCGAAAATATAAAACACAGGAACACTGTAAGTGGTGCGCAGGTGGACGAATAATTAGCATTACAATGTAATATCGAAGATTATCTCTTCGATCAAGTACGCCGGAAAACCGAAAATAATTTCACATTCAAGTCACTGACCGGGGGAGGGGGCTGGCGGGCACATTCCCCCACGTTTTTGCTGAAAAACAATTGGCAAAAAAGTTCGAAAAAGTAAATATATCTTCTATTTTGATAAAAAAGATAGCTATAGTAATCGGAGCTACACCGGCGTTGGTAATAGGTATGGTACATGTATCGACAATCGATCGTACTGGAGTAAATTCAGATATATGGCATAAGGATTAAGGGCTAGCTATGAATTGCATGACATTAATATTTAATATAACACTTAGAAACGGGCGTGCCCTGCAGTTTGGATAATAATAATAATAATAATAATAATAATAATAATAATAATAATAATAAAATACATATTTATACAGGATAACCTCGTCAGCGCCTATATTGGTGCTGTTATCAATGAGGGTCCTGTTTTACAAAATATATCTACCTAAATTTTAAAAATATTACTCCTAATATATATATATATATAATATATATATATATATATATAACTCCTAATATATATGTTTTGGAAATGTGCTGTATCTCCAGACATTTCCATATTAACCAGTCATGTTTACAATTTTAGGACCCAACTGCTCTTGCAGCCATGCCAAAATAATTTCTAATGGTTACGCGACCAGGGCAGTGGTTTACCAACAGTTTACGTTTCACTCTCTGACGATCAAACTGGGGCCTTTGCTCGATCCGAAACGTTAGACCTCCTACATATACTATTTCGGCAGTACACCAACCTTTTAGAGCTAATCACAGCTTTGTGGTAATTTATTTGCAGCAGGCTTGCAGAAAATCTGCTAACAAGTTGCACCTGTTATTTCATCAAGGCACAACAAGCTTGCAGCGACCAACAAATTTCATGCAATTTGATTTATGTCCACGACAGCACGAGAAGGCGTTTATTATTTGATTTGAAACACCGAGAAGTGTGTTGAAAAACGAGGAGATAGCCGAGTTTTTTAACCAACGAGGAGATAGCCGAGTTTTTTAACCAACTTCGAGATGTTTTCGAATCAGATAATAAACGCTTTTCGAGTGTATGATATAGCTTCTCATACTAACCAGTATTTTAAGAGAAATTTGAGGGAAAAGTTGGCTTAATTTATGGACGTTAGTATTACCAATTTACAAACGTCTCGGTTATGATTTTCCTTTGTGTTTTCCTCACGCATGAATTCATTAATAGAAGATATAAGAACATCATATAAGTAATGACACAACACTCAACTTAAGGTTGATAAAAACGTGCTGGTCGCATATAGTTTCACGAAATATTGTCATTAAATACTTCTATATATATAAGTATATATATTTCGCTAGCTTATTTCGAAAATACCAATAATAAATATACACATAATCAGCCGGGGGCAGTTTTAGGGCAAACTATTTCCAGTAGAGCGTCTCTTCTCAACTTGCATACATGTAAATTAGTTGCATGGAATGCAGCAGACTTGAGAGAAAAACGCTTGTTGATCATGACGTCACACCACTATTATTGGTACGTGTTAGCTAGAAATTTATTTGCGTGTCTCTGACTATGACAGAAACATCAATGACGCCATTTCAACCGGGAAAATGTTTTGTGAGATCTTGCTAATCGGGTTGGTGATAATGACGTAACACTAATTAACCCTAATCGTAACCGCTAATACTAACCCTAACCCCCCGCCTAGAGTTGCACCCTAAGTTTAGGATTAATTAGGGCAGTTAGCCAATCCGCCGACTCACTCTTACCCTTACGTCATTATTATTTATTACCCACCTATTAGCAAGATCTCACAATGTTCAGGTATTTTTTCGGGTTGAAATAGTGTTAGTTCTAGCCTCCTCCGCAGTCTGTGGCTTCTTAGTTTTTTCCGAGTCAAACAAATCAAGGCTCTGCGAGCAATCGGTCAGCAATGTTTTGGCCGAGCCAGAGAATTTAACAAGACGACCAATTCCTTCACAACAATCCTTATACTTCCTAACTTCCCTGCAATCCCAGCCAAAACATAGTCGCACAGCCTTGAATTAAAGCTATTGGAAAAAACATTGCCCGACACGTACTAAGCTACAGAGTTTCCTGCGGAGGAGGCTAGTATTATTAAAGTGCCTACCCCGGGTTTGGGGATTTCACATATTCGTAATCTTTGGGTTCTACCAAGAAGAATGTAATATATCTTGTCGTTCAAAATTTTATCTTCATCTTTTTTCCCTGCTAAAGTTTATTTTAAAAAATTTAAAAATTTACTGTTCACAGGAAATGACGTCAAGGCCCGACACGCGAAGTGATCATTGCACGAGTAAAATACAAAGAAAGTTTGGCTCTGAACTTTAAACACACCTGTTTAGACAAAATTCGCTAAATTCCCAATCTTTCTTTGTATTTCACTGATGAACCAATGTCTTATGTAAAACGTGTCCATGCTTTGACGTTATTTCCTGTGAATAGTAAATAACTTTAGCAGGGGAAAAGATTTTCGCACGACAAGATATTTTCTCAAGATATATACCAATGATCACAAATATGTAATTTCATCTTTCTATCTCAGTGCGGAGATAAAAAAGCCATTTTCTATTTGTTTCATAAAATACCTAGTGTTTTACGACAGCGACAATCAATACAAAATGACGTCATTTACATTTCAAGAAACGTTTGCCTGGGTCTCCATAACGTGATCGAAACCCGAGTGACGTAATAAAAACACGAGAGATCGTAGGGAGATGCACGAGCCGCCGAAGAATCGCATCCGGCCTTTTGAAACCCGATGAAGTCCATTATCGGGTAATTTCAAAAGGACGGATTGGAGTACATTATTTTATAAAACGTACCGACGTGATCGAAACCGCAGTGACGTAATAAAAACACGAGAGAGGTGCAGGGAGAAGTGTTTTATCGAGTGTTTTTATTACTTCATGAGGATTTCGATCACGTTTAATAAAATAATTTTACTCTACGCACGCTGTGATTGGTCAGCTTGTCGGTCTCAATCAGGCCGGCTACGGAGACTGGAATGAGGTCATTAACTATGAGAATCACATTAAATCAAAATCGTAATATATAGTAATTAATTTTAAAAAGTATAAGCAATTGTTCCTGAATTATTTTACAAAAGATAATAGAATACGTTTCCCCAGGTCTCTATAACGTGATCGAAACCCTCGTGATCTAATAAAAACAGTCGAGAAGTTGGGAAAGCACTCGCTTCGGCGTCTCGTGCTTCTACTTCTCTCGTGTTTTTATTACGTCACTCGGGTTTCCATCACGTTATAGAGACCAGGGCAAACATATTCTATTATTTAAATACAGACCCAGGAAAACATATTCTATTATTTTTATAGAATAATTCAGAAACAATTCTGATTAGTTACTGACGTCATTCCGGTCTCCATAGCTCCTGATCGCGACCGGCAAGCTGACCAATCACATCGTGCGTAGAATAAAATTATTTTATAAACTCTGATAGGGAACGAGGCTCGACCAATCAGAACATGCGTAAGACACTTGTTATTTTATAAAGTTATAGAAAGGTTTGGGAGAACGAAGTCTAATACTCAATCTCTCTCGTTCTCTCGATCATCTGAATTGGCAGATCGTTATCTAACGACTTGTTATGTATTAGCCTGGCGTACAGACGCTCGCGGGCGCAAAAAGGCGGCTGTGCATCAGAGCCAAATTGTGTGTTCTGTAATTTATGCCGATTATTCGCAATGCTTATAGATTGTGTTTATGCCTTATAGTAGACTTGCTCCAAGTCTGCTTGTTTCGGGTTTATTTAAAGACGGGTTTGTTTCGAGACTAAGACGGGTTTATTTACTTGCTTCATATTCTTGATCAGTACCACTTCTCCTACTTTTGGCATATGCCGCATATCCATATTTCGTTTTCAAGTTCTTTGCACGTTCATTTCCTGCAGATGTAGATGGTAACCCATCAATGCAGCTTCGAACTTTCGGTTTGACGAGCTCTTTTAAATAAGAGAACTTAGTTACATTTGCGGCGTCCGAGTTGTCGATTTCTTTTTTAAGCTTACTGGTTCCAGAATCTCAGCTAATCAGTATATGTTTACCACTAAATTTAGAGATAACCAGCTTCGGCATGCAGTTTGGTGTTTGTTGACTGATCACTGTTGCAACTGTTGTGCTTTCTTCTCTTGTTCCAACCGAACCTTGAACTTTTGCTGTTCTAACTTCAGTTCTTCTTCGAACTGCCTGCGTTTAACTTCATTTGCAAATTGCAAGCTCTTCTTCGTCTTTAATCGCATCGCTCTTGACTTTCTTCACAAGTCACAACTGACTTAAGTTCTGAAATCACTTGCTCGAAAATACCCAACTGACCTTCAACCTCTGCGCTCCACGCTCTAACTTCTTCCAATTTGATACCTTGGCTTTCAGTATACCTTGAATTTCGTTTCGATTGCCTTCAGCAACTGATCCGATTTACCCATGGTTCGCTTGTCCCATCGGGGGTGCCACTTTGTCGCGGGATTTGCTTTATCTCAATTATTTTCAGGTTTTGTTTTATCTCCTTTATTCGCGAATTCGCGCACACTCTACATGACCTATATAACACACACCCCCTCTTTTCCTAATTTTCTCAGTACTGTCCAGAAATCCTGGACATCCAGAATGGCCATAAAGATGGCCCCACAACGAGAAAAACGCTCAACAATGACAAACCCGAAAATGAACCTATACACAGGCTGAAACTGTGTCGAAGCCACAATTTTTTTATCCAGTTGAGAAGTCGCCCAGCTGGACACCTTCGACGAGTTTTAAAGACTTTTTAAAAACAAGTTATCGTCGAAGTTTATCCTCGACACAGATCTTTGGTATTTTGGAATACACGTCGCTTCCAGACTTGGATGTGTTTTACAACATCAAAGCTAGAAAAGCTCTTGCAGACCAAATCCCGGCTAAATACAAGAAATCGGTCGAGAACCACGACAAAAATATACTGAAAATTCAGAGACATATATTAAACGTGACTGCTCCTTAACAGACCTACATGATTTGTTGGAAAACAAACAAGCCATGTCGAGTGAAGACATGCTGGGTATATTGTCGAGAAAGTCGGCCTTTGTCTATTAGGCAACACCTCCAATTCTCTGTCTGTATTACGTAGATCGAAAATCTTGTGCTGTTAACCCAGTAAAATTTTTACCGAATCTTTGTTTCGCAACGCAGGCAAGTGCTCGTTTGGCAACGATATCAGCAAACTATCATCAGCAATGCCTTTCGGTCTAAATATCGCTCCTAGGGTGTTTACAAAACTCATGAAGCCAGTTGTATAGCGTGGCTTCGGGGGCAAGGCGTACGGTTAATAATTTATCTAGACGAGATTCTATTAATAGCTCCGTCGATCAAAATATTGAACTGCCACAAAAAGCTGGCTATCGGCATGTTGGAATCCTTGGGGTTCCTAATCAACTACAAAAAATCCAATCTCATTCCAACCCAAAAAATTCTGTTCTTCAAAAAATTCATCTTGCCCCACACGAAAATCCAACAAATTCGGAATAAATGTCGCCTGATGTTAAAACACCACGACCTTCTATCCGTCAAATATCCCGCCAGTTTGGAAGCATCCGATGACATACAGTAGTTAGATCAACCGTTTGGTGGCAGAATTCGACTTCCCTTCAACAGTGGAAGGTTTTGAATCCACCAAGTGAGGTCTGCTTTGGCGGATGTTGACAGACGTACTTGAGCGTCGTAGTTTGTCCATGTCTACCAGATATTGATCTGAAATTCTTGAAAATGACGATAGTGGAGAGGAGCGGACCAAGATGGGATGGGGAGCATCATGGGGCTGCCTACGAACAGGCGGGAGCTGGAACGAAACGGAGGCGCAGGCACATATAAACATATTGGAACTCCGTGCAGCGTATTTTGCCCGCAAATCCTTTCTCCACCGAACAAAGTCATATCATAGGTCATACATATGTCTGAAGATGGACACCACCACCACCGTGGCATATCTGAACATGGGCGGTACCCACGTACCTGGAGATCTGGGAATGGTGGGGAAGAATCTGTTCCATTTAGCCCAATACATTCCCGGAAAAACAAACATCGAAGCAGATACAGAATCACGAGTCAGAAGAGATCTGAACGACTGGAAGCTAAACTAATCAACGGTAATAGCATCCATGATCAAACAATGTCAAATAGACTAGTTTGTCTCTTGCCTAACCCATCAACTGAAACACTTTATGTCAATTGGAGACCAGATCCAAATGCATTTCACATCGATGCATTCACGATGAACTGGTCCAACTTAATGGCCTACGCCTTCTCTCGCCTTTCAATCTGATTCCATCAGTGCTGCACAAAACCAATAGCGAACACGCGAGCTTAGTATTGATAGCCCCTCTGTGGTCTGCCCAACTGTGGTGGCCACTTTTGATAGAGATGATCGTGGATTACCCAACATATCTGGGAACAATCCAAGGCTTTTGTAGGATGTTTCTAACAAGAGGTCGATTCATCCACTATTCCATTCCCTCAAACTGCACCTTTGTCATGTCAATTTCATAAATTTCCTAGTGAATTTCAGATAATTCAAGTCAATTTCATATAGTGGGGGGGGGGGGGAGGATATGTTTGTAGTTTAACATTAAAAAATAGTGAAATGTTAGGATGGAATATGAATAATAACAATATTTTGTGGAATATTAGTAGTTGTACACCTGCATACGTCATCAGGATCTCTAACCGAGCATTCAGATTTGTCAAGAATGGTTAGCCATGGCAAACTTTAAGAGTTTATAGCTTCATGACTATGCAGCAGATTCACTTGATATTTTCGGTGAACACTCCTGCCATATGTATTTTGTTCTGTGTTTTATATATACTTACCGGTATATATATTTTACAGGTATATATTACAGACCTTGAATTTGAATACAATTTTTAATACAGTTTAATACTATATAATATAATATAATTTTGTTTGAGAGTGGGTTTAAAATAGTTTAAAAAGCTTCTTAGCTTTAAGAAGAAAATAAATATCTCTGCTCAATGTTCTACTGTCTTCCCAAAAGTAAACTTATACTTGTAGTGTCCTTCTTGTGAATATTCATGCATGCAGACACCTTTGGGGCCTTGTCTAGGTGTCCACATACAAGAGTTGTCTGATTAAAAGGGTAATAATTTTATTAAAGAAATGACTGGGACTAAAGATCAGCTTCACTGGGGAATTGGTACTGGGGGTGACACAAAATTTTGAAAACCATATAAATTGAGAGTATTCAATTTGGGCTAAATAGACACTTCCCGAATGTCCATCATGGACATGAATAATGGCTTGAAATTGAGGTTGGATGTGAAAGATAACAGTAAATACATTACAATAGCCAACCTCAACTTGGAGCCATTTTTTGTGGGCAGTGAAGGAAATTTGGGAAGTGTCTATTGGTCTGGTTAAGCAGGACTAAAGCTTTTGAAAGTAAAGTGATATACTGTAGTTGAATGGCAGGTTGAATGGCAAAGTGTGATTTTTTTACATTGTGAAATTTGACGTTTTACTTTTGCTGGTTAATAGCAATTAAGAAGGATTACATGTAGTTGGATTAAACCACATATGGATCTAAGATAATGCCTTGTCTTAGAGATGAAAATTGACCAATATGCTTGAAAATGTTGGGCTCTACATAAATTGTTTTGTAGCCTGACTCTTTCAAAAATTCATCTAACAACATATCTTTTGCATGCCCATTATAGCTAACCTTGTGAGCAAAGGAAGCAAGCATGGCCACTGCACCAGTGTACGAATACAGATTAGCTGGCGTGCAACAGCTTGGACCTGGTACAAATGAGTGTAAATACTTTGACGTCCTCTTAATTCCAACTAGATGTTGCCGTCCAACTGCAAGTGCCACTAAAACCAAGTAAATCCCTCCAACTAATAAAGTTTTCCATGATGTACTGACTCCTTTCCTAGCAGCAATGGCCATGAAAACAGTCAAAAGCACCAAAACAGCTGCAGCAAGTTCAAAAAGGCGATAAAATTCTGAACTGATAAAATTAAGAAGTCTTTCCGGGTGATACAGTTTCAAGTAGGCAACTTTCTTATGCAGCCGGGGAAATTCACTGACTCGACCTTCAAAGATATTTTGTATGCTATATTCCAACACAGACAACATGCGATCAGCAGGGTAAGCATCATCTTCCATGAGCAACACATAATTTGGCTGGTACACAAGCGATTCCTTCAGGCAGTACATATAATCTTGCTTCTCTTTCTCAAAAATGTCTAATCTTAACTGTGAGCCATCTTTATATTTTACAACTGTATGTACTAATCTTGAAAGCTCTTTAGCTTCTTCATACTCTTCTGGAAAGTTATCAACATTACAAACCATCAGTCCATAAGTGAGGACACGTTTACTGGAATCACTACTCAGCAACTTTACCAGTTTGCTAACTGTCTGTGTTAGGTAGCACGGGTCATACTTCGAGCCATTGAATGTTGCCTTCCTTGAGATGGTAATTACAGTAATAATGATGTCAGTTAGGTTCTTAGGCGATGCATACTGTTTGGCATTATATGATGTGTGGTTCATGAAATCAAGGTGCTGCCAAGCGATTAATAATCTTTCTTTGTTTTCTTGCATTAAATTATGCGTTTCTTCAGTGACATTTCTCGGCCATATCAATCCATAGTACATCGAAAACTTTAAACGGTTACACAACAGCGGCAGGACCACCAGAAAGGTTAGACAATACAAAAAAACTACACGATAGCGGAAAGAGCCACATTTAACAGGGCGAAATGTAGACATCACTTTTCCACTTTGAGCCAGTTTTGATATATTGCAGCTCGCAAACCCTGGCTGAGTAGCCTGCGTGCAGACGTTTTCGGGTGGAACGTCTGCACGCAGGCTGCCGCTGGCAGACGCTTGTTTGCGTGAAGGCGCGCGGGAAAACACGAAGGATTGGTAATCCTGGGATGACGTCACAATTTTCAACATCTAAGATTGCAGTAGTCTCCCTCGCAGCCGCTCTTAGTGTGTCACTCGTTCCCCCTAAGAGCGGCTGCGAGGGAGACTAAGATTGCAGTGATTGTAAGCAAATTCGGTATATACTTCATGGTAACACTAGACCGGGTTTCCATCTGTTTTTTTATACCCGTAACCCTAACCCTTACCCAAAATCAAACCCTGATCCTAAGTAACCCTAACCTTATTTCAGTTTAAAGTCGAACAATTCGAGGTGGTATTTTGACGTCACGACGTGAGCTGCTGTACATATAGTGAATCCCATCATGGGATGAGGCAGAACGACCAGATTGTGTTATTAGGGACATTATTTTCTAACATTCTTTGGTTTCGAATCTTCACGGTCTCATGCGATTGCTTAGTCTATGACTATGTTAATAATAATACCTGAATTTACATGCAGCACGTGTTAAATTGCGTAACTAGACTAGTAACTCAGAACATCTTTATTAAAGTAGTGTTCCACATTATAATTTTTTAATTATTAATATTTCTAAAAATATCTAGCGTATGTCCCAGGTGACAGGTGTTAAAAAATAGGTACGCAATGCGTGCATATGTTTACCGCTGTTAGGTTGTTAAAACGTTATTTCCATAATCTCAGACTGACATTACATCCAGAACCTGTACCGAATAAGACCAGATAAATAATATGACATGGTTATCAGTTACCAATGGGCCCCATACTTTTTGACATTAAATTATTGCAAGCTAGGGCCCCGTAAATTTCCCCGTAATTTTAATTTTAAATTCTCTGTTTTACCTTGTATAGTTCAACTAGTTATTGTACTGCAATAATAGATTTATTATAGATCGCTGAAATGTTATGTGGCCCTATTTGAACCTCCTATAATTATACTGCCATCTTCGATAAGCTTCTTTGTTAACTTTTGTAAACCACTCTCACTTAACAAAAACGTTTAAAACGAGAAAGATACAACTTACCTTTAAAATAAACTTCAGAAACCTTGTAAAAAAATCGAGGTTTGTATACGAAACCAGAAAATAAACTGCTTCTTACCTTTCAAATGACTGAGAGAAAGTTTGAACGAGAACTAATACGCCTATGTTGTGATTTGTGAACCTCAAAAAGTTTAAGAACCTGAGTTTTTTGAAAACATGGTAAATCTATTTTCGTAAAGATACAAAAAGGTTTTTTAGCAATTGCTTAAAATTCATGCTTTTTAATCCCATGGTCAAACGATGTTTGTTAAAAACTTGATTGTTGTGAAAATCAACACATTAAAATCTCCTAACAGAATCGTTTCCTTATTCATCAAGTACACCATTTCAATATTTCTTTCAAGCTTAACATCATCATCTTTAGTGAAGGATGGTGGACGATAAATACCAGCCACAAAAAGAGATCTATGAGATTTAAAAGGGCATACCTCAAGCCAAATAACCTCAAGCTCACTATCTTCTAAGTCAGATCTTCTCTTAACCCGTAAATTTTCGTTTACAAACACCATAACTCCGCCCCCACATTTTCCATGCCTGTCTCGTCTGTACGTCACGAAGCTATTTATACTAAATAAGGAATCGCACTCTTCTGGTTTCAAAAACGTTTCATTAATGAATAGAATATCTACTTGTGGCTTCCCATTTTTTCCAACCAAAAACAGTTTGATTTGATCGAATTTCGTAGTGGTTAGACGATTTACATTCCAATGACCAAGTCTTAATCCAGAAGAAGGTAATCCAAGGTCAAACGACGGGTAAGGGTCACAGTAATTTGTTGTCCACGAAGGCGAAGGACTACCAGAAGAAGATTCCATTCTAATAGGCGTCGAATTTTGGACATTGTTCATAATTGGGCCTGGGTTTTTAGCTACGTCCCCGCCGAGTACGAGTGTTGTGTTATAAGCTGTCAAAAGAGAAGCCATTAAGCCATATCTTGTTAAACAAATAACTGCGTATAGACGTCGTCTTGCTTCAAATCTATCAGTAGACTTGGGTGGCTTTGATGAGCGAGTCCGACAGGAAAACCACTTATATTGAGGCAGTGAAAGTTCATTTCCAACATAAAAGTGCAGGAGCTTTTTCTTACAGCTTTTTTTCTCATCAATGATCGATTTATCTTCGATAGTTGCTTGAGTAAGCAATTTAATTATCAAAACTATGAAGAGCCCTTGCCAAGCACGTCTCGCAGCCATGTTGACCTTTGGTAAAATTAATGCATTCATATATGCAGTATGTTTGAGGTTTGCATTCATATACTCATTCATATCACATAGCCTCTGATAATTGTAAACCAACACATAAAATATTGAATGTGCTAGAGTTTTTGGCATTCGGGTACTATTATACAATTGCGCATTTGTGAAAATCAGCTTTATTAAGTAATACCGCGGTGATTTCTAAAGTTGTACGTAAATTTTATACTAGTTTACTTAGTTGAATTTTATGAACTTTACCTGGTCAAGGTCAAAATTATGAAGGTAATTATGTTACTCCCAAATGTTCGCCAGAGAGAATCCCAAGCTCATTCAAGGTCACACATGTTTTAGATGCGAAATGATTTTTTGTGAATTTTCAATTTTCAGTGGTCACGTGATCTTAATCCTCCTAAAATTGCAGATATAGTACTATAACTCTAGAAAACGGATACAGTGTGGTATTTGAAGCAAAAATACGGAATTATGTTTTCAAAACTTGTATTACCTTAGTGAAAACGGCAATATCGTGACTAGAATAAATTGTTTTATCCCTTTATAAAACTACCCTTCGAAACCAAATCCTTGCAATGACTACAATAAACAGGAAAGAGGCTATTTTATATCGTGCATGCCAAGTTTTAACTGGAATGAACAAAATATATTTTGTTTTTCATGACCGCCATGTTGTGTAACACGAATTGTGCCCAACATGAATGCAAAGTCCCTAGGTCTGTAACATGGGTTGATGGATGACGGCGGCTCATTCTGGGTTAATTTGATAAGGAGGCCTTTTAATTTTGGTTGTTCATCTAGAGATATAAGGAGGAAATATTCAAGGACAAGGATAAATATGTAAGGGAAAAGTGTGTCACCTTCGGTAAGTTCTGTTTCTCCATCAGGTGTCAGAACCTTGGCTTTTGTATCGGTGCAGTAGAGCACTTTAATGGTGTGTTGAGAACTGTCTTTATTCTGATAAACTACAAAGTCTAATAAACAATACATGCGGGTTTCTCGTTTTACAACTTTTCCGTATTTTACTTTGTATTTGATATGTAAATGAGAATAAGATGGTCTCTGACGTCAGGTGCAGGCTAGAGAAGTTTTACTCATTATCGGCTTGAAGTTTGTTCCACAAATTTACTTGAAAATGTGCGTATAATAACTCGGAGCCGAGTTAACTATCGCTCATAGAAAACAAGGGCGAGTTGTCTGATTGGTTTAGTATAAATTTACAAGTTTCTAACCCAAGAAATAACTTTTATTTCACATTTTCATGAAAAAAATTATATATTATTTCGAAATCACGCGACTTTTACCCGAGGTTTCTATCAGCGGATAGTAACTCCTGCGATAGCCAATGAAAATTAAGGATTTGTGATAGAAACTTGTCAATTTATACTAACGACCGTTATAAACTTGTTTATTTCGGAAAAGATTGAAACTAAAGCTATACATAGAATAACTTTCAGGGCATCAAATACTATTAATGGCTAAAGTGTTTCATCTGTTGCTATGACAACAGTGACGTTTCAAAATGGCCGAAAATGAACATTTAATCTAATTTATTTCGCAAACGAGTTGGTGACCCCCGATTTTTTTTGCATTTAAACATTTCTTTTAGTTTAATAAGCAAATTTAAAAAAATTCTGTGGATCCAATTTTTAAAAAAAATAAAAAAACATGATATTTTTTGTGTAAAATAATTGGATCCACAGAATTTTTTTTAAATTTGCTTATTCATTAATTAAACTAAAAGAAATGTTTAAATGCAAAAAAAATCGGGGGTCACCGACTCGTTTGCGAAATAAATTAGATTAAACGTTCATTCGGCCATTTTGAAACGTCACTGTTGTCATAGCAACAGATGAAACACTTTAGCCATTAATAGTATTTGATGCCCTGAAAGTTATTCTATGCATAGCTTTAGTTTCAATCTTTTCCGAAATATCCATGGGCACTTTTCGAGATTGAAATTTGCATTTTTGCCACCTTTCAAGAAACAGTAGGGAGCCACCTTAACTCTGAAATGTTCAACTACAAAGTTCCCAGTTCCCGCTTTTTCCAAATGTTAAATAGCACTTTACATGATGAGAATTAAAATATATGATATTACTAGACTATTTAGTACAATTATCAAGATATTGCTAGGCTATATGGGGGGGGGGGGGGGGGGGGGGGGGGGGGGGGGGGGGGGGGGGGGGCGCGGGGGGGGGGGGGGCTAGTGGACCAGATATTATTAAAAAACAACCAGGAGAATATCTGAGTCGTGAGATTAATCTGACTAAAAAGCCATGTTTGAAAGTGCCCATGAAACAAAAAATGTTTATTTGATATTTAATTCGCTGGCAAAGGATTAAAAAATAGGTTACTGTTGTTAAAACTTATTATTATACAATACTCATACAATCTCGATTGTGATTGGCTAAAAACCCTACAGATAATTCTTGATGTCTTACCACCTACAAAATATCAAAAATTGTCTGTAGGTGACGTAATTGTTTTTGTGTAGCTTTAAACTTTCTAAACTCCCTAAAGGCTACTACATTTATAATTGTATAATAATATACAATTATATTGGATGAAGCTGACAATGTTATCTGCCGAAGACTGAGGCGGGTAACATTGACCGAGGTCTGGATAATTCTTGATGTCATGCGTAAGCCGAATCTAATAATTGTTTTATTATACAATTGTTCAAAATAGTCTTACTAAAAATATACAAAGGTAGTAATCTTCTACAAGCCATTTTTTATTTTGTAATTTTCTCGCACTTTTCCTAGTGACGTCATCAGCGTCCAATAATTTTTTTTGGACACCTCCGTCCAATTCACAGTATATTCGTCGGAAATGACATCGCGCCTGTCGGACATTGAGAATTCACTGGAGTATGTTGCATCCGGCAAACTGTCTCTTTATTAACGGTGCCGTTATTAATAAATAAAATAATGGATACACTACAAAAAATGATTTGTGGTCTTTAGATTTTACTCCAACATACTCTCAAAATGCAGGAAATGCCATTTTAGAGACCCTAAATTCAAAAATTTTCTGGTGGAAAATCCCCCTGACGCCCTAGGGGGCCTAAATTTTTTTTCGCACATGCAGGCCCCACACCCACGTAGTGCCGCCGCTAATCTGAACCCACGACCTAAGGGTGCCATATAAGAGTGCCATTATGCTAGTATTACATACTAGTAAGTTTCCCATTTCAAGGCGTCTCCCTCCCCAAGTGCAGGCTACTAGTAAGTCTATTCAATACAAAGTTTGCAGAAAATGACAAGCATTTATAGACTTCATACATTTTACTGGGCAAAACTAGTTCGAAAAAGAGCAACGGAACGCATAATTGTGTTTTAAAAGTTGACGCATAACCTGCTCTGGGCCGGATTTCCTTTCAATTTCACTATTGAAAGTGGGATTTGGTCTAAAAGATGGCTGGGAAATGGGATTTAGGGAGAAAATGGGATCTAGACCCCCCTTCAGGACCCTCTATATAAGTTTATTATTATTATCTAATTGTTCACAGGAAACGATCACAGGAAACGATATGCTGGTGGCCTTAGACATAACAAATGCATGTTCTCTAAATTATAACAAATGCGCTATGCATAATTAAGGTCGATGAACGATGGCAATCTTGACCAATCACAGTCTAGACTGGACTCTTTTCTTTCGCCGAAAGTTCACTATGCTACGCATGCGCTTTCCAGTGTTGTGCACGCGTTTCCCTTTCAAAAGAGTAAATTTGGAATTTTCTTTTGCTAAAATGACCTACGTAAATACATCTGATTGTGCATTTTTCCACGGGAATATTCCCTGAAGTTTTAACGCAAGAAGACGGAGAGGTAAGATGCTCATTTATGTGCCTTGTGTAGTATTAAATGCTAAAACTGCAACAGCTTGCACGACTCGATCCATTCGCGCCATTTGCCACAATATGCCACTTGGTTTGTTTGACGTAGCAACGTAGTTTTGAACGCTTGTATATGACTAACTGCTATCCCTATTTTATCCAGTAGTAATCTGTTCACCACAAAAAAATAGATAGATTGTTAACGTCTGTCAGAAACAGCTTGTTTACCGACAGTAAACACTGGCATATGTACTGCAACTGTATACAGTAGATTATGTTTATTGTTTGTGCTATCTTCGTTCTAGGCAAAGAATATTTGGAAAATTAACCAGCTCTTACTAGAATTCGCTATTCTTTAGAATTTCTATATTAATTATCACTTTAGGTAATCGGGTAATGTGTTGCTGCTTGAGCATTTTTAAAGCCATTTATTTAATTTACATTAACTGAATGCATACTAAACAGATAAGCCATAAGGTGCCATTTGTTCAAAGTTTGGATAACTATTACCAGTGAATAATTTCTATTCAATGGAATTGGATAAATTCACTAGAAAAACTGTAGGCCAGATACAATTATCTGCCAGATAGCAAGTTATCCAAGCTTCTTACAACTAAACCCAGGACAGACCCAAATATTATTGTAAAGTAAGCTCTTGGCATTAAAGTGCACCTAACACCAAAATGTTTTTTTAGCGATATCAAATCTTGATATGATTTCTAGTATTTCTGCAAAAACAGAAATGAATTTCTTAAAATCCTCCGATTTTTATGGCAGTTTAAAGTTGGTAAAAAGGCGCTTTTTGATGGACCACTTCCGTGGCTACGAAGAGTCTGGAACGAGTAAATGTTGTGATGTCACGCAAGGTACTCGGCTAGATAAACTTTCGGGCCTACATGCAAATTCACTATAAATTGTCGGTTTATTTACATTGATATACTGCGTTCGTTTGCTGATTGTGAAAAGATGGTTAACAGTTGTGTAGCTGTCAATTGCATGAATAAATTGTGTCTAATTTCAGGTATAAGTCTTCACACTATTCCTTAGATTGCAGAATACCCGTCTATTACTTTCTCGACTTCTGCTTGTTAATTATCAGCCTTGAGCATTGTCCCAGTTTGAGCTAGACCATTTAAAAATATTCCAGTTTATTATCAGCGCCCGCATCAAATTTACGTTCCATACTGTTTCATGTCAATCTCTCGCTTTATAGTTTTAACCGAACAACACAAACATAATAGAACATGATTTCTTTGCACGCTGGGAAAAGCGGCAAAGTCAAACGTTGAAAATAAATATTTCGACCACGATTAACCTAGCAAAGAAAAGAAAGAGAATCTGAGTTGACTTCGTGAAGGCAAAACGGGTCTTCTAACTTCGAAGGCTTCGACTATATGTTCAGCTCACTTGACGCCTGAAGATTACGAGCGAAGGTTTTCCATTTTGTCTGCCCAAACGAAGCCAAATTATCCGAAATTAAAGAGTGATGATCTCGGGATTTGTGTATACCAAACCATTCATGCTGTAGCGCCGAAAGATACAAACGAACCAGTCGAGAAGTCCCAGGAATAGTCGATACGACGAATGATGAGTCTGTTGACACAGCTTTTGTTTTCGATATTTTACCGACTACCTTGCGTGACGTCAGAAAACGTGCTAGATTCAGGCTCCTGGTTGTCAAAAAATACGACGGCGCCAGGCCATTAAAAGCTAAATTCAAAAGCCCATAAAAATCGAACGATTTGCCTAAATTGAAAATTTTTTTCACTGAAATGCTAGAAATCATACCAAGATTTGATATTGCTAAAAACTATTTTGGTGTTAGGTGCACTTTAAAGAAATACCTAATGGTTTGAGTGTTTGGATACTGTGATCCAAACACGCGGGAAGTTGCAAGACTGGAGAAAAGCGTAAAAATTACTCACCCCTAGGTGAGTGTTTTTTTAGCTTTTCGAAAGTCGAGCAACTTCCCAAGTAACCGGTATTTTTGAAATACCGAATATTCAATATAATAATTCTCAGATACTGGTAATATCGCAACTTTTGATATTATCGGTTATGTGTTCGTAGAAAAAACGTTTAGCTGAACCTATTAAATGTATAAACTTTCAAATTTGTTCTCACATGCTGATGTAAAACAAGACGCGTGACAACAGATTTATTGTTAACAATCGCTAATTAGCGCTACTCAAAAGGATGACACTTTTTGCGGAAGCTTTTCTATAAAAACAAGTGAGATCTGTGAGAGAACGACAAATCGCAAGACAAAAAATGTCTTCTCAACTATCAAAATACAGTAGAACCTGAGTTTTACGACACCCCTTTTAACGACCACCTGCCGTTTACGACCACTTTTTCTTGCACGGACGAATTGTAGTTAAAATGTACCTGGAATGAGCGACCACCTGCCTAACGCGACCAGCGACCGCTTTTTGGTGTCCCGAACACGATATGTACCTGTCATGAGCGACTTTTTACGAGATAAGCGATCGTCTTTTGCAGTAAACATACAAGAATTTTGACAGCTCGCAAATACAGGAAACAGGTCTCATCAGCGACCACATTTTAGCGTCCCAAACGCGAAATACGTTACAATCAACAAGCAAGAAGTTTGACCACGTGCGAAAAGTACAGGGAACAAGAAGACGCACTTGTTGCTTTTTTAGTATTGTTTAATTTGCTTACTTTCATCATAAGTGATCGCATTTTGAGAGTACATAATAAATATCCTTATTAGCGACAATCCCAAGCCCTTAAACCGTTAACATTGTTGAGGGAAACGTTTCTAAATTAACGAAAAGCTCGAACTAATATTTGTTTGTTACTGCCATCTTGTCAGGGTTAAAATTTGTCGTGCGAGATCGCAAATAACTTTGCTAATACAACATAAAGCTTAACATAGTTTACGTATCTTGTAGATCATTAAACGTTCTTTGATTTAATATATCGTATGAGCTTTTACGTTTAGTACAACGCTTGAAAATGTTCGAAAACCTCGCCGTTCGAAAATTATATTTTCGTATCCGCCATCTTTGTTTATAACGCAAGATCGCCAATAACTTTGTGCATACGAACATAGTTAGATACGAATCAGGATATATCGTTGCTGCTTACTATTTTAGTCTGGCTGTTTCTTAGATCAAATTGCTGTATGTAAATAAAATATTTTCGCGATCAAAGGTGAAGTACGTCGTACGCATTGCGTTTTCTTTCACTGCGCGCACATCGCCCAGCAAGCTCTGTTCAAACTATGCTTTTTTCCGAACTTTTTCTGACTTTCTTTCTTTATTAAGAAATATTATATTGGTTTTAAATTATAAAGCCATCTTTTAGTCGACTAGCGAACACAGAATAGAGTCGTAAACAATAGCGTTTTCTAGTATTACTTGCATGACGTCACATCACTAACTGCCATTTACGACCACCTGTCGTTTACGACCACTTTTGCTTGGCAACAGGGGTGGTCGTAAAACTCAGGTTCTACTGTACTTAGAAATGGATTTGAATTGATCTCACACCTTGGACTTTTGGTTAAGTCTCACTGTGTCGGAATTTACACAGCTCGTTTTCTTGAGTCCATTATTTTATTATCTCGCTTCATGCCAAATGCGCAAAGTGCCGTTTGGAGTTATTTCAAGAAAGGCAACACTAAAAGCGATGATCCAGGCCTGGCCGTTTGAGGCGCGTGCACGAGCCTCCCCACACGCCTCGATTCGTCGAAGTGCGTGTTTCTCCGTGCGCCTCGTTTGTTGTGAGAGCACGAAATCGCACACCTCGTGGTGATCTGATGAATGAAATTGGAGTAAGTCGGATTTCGATAGCAAGTTGTTCGAAAGACTCGTCGAAAGTTCAAGCAGTTGAGCAAGCTATGCATATGCAAAAGTTCTGTGGCAAGGATCTTGACATTCAAAAGACTTGACTACCGTATTTCCTCGATTAAGCGCCCCCCCTCAAACAAGCGCCCCCCTCAAATAAGCGCCCCCTGTAGACCTTGATTTTTTAAATAAGCGACCCCCCCTCGATTAAGCACCTCCCCCTCGATTAAGCACCTCCCCCTCAAATAAGCGCCCCTCCCTACATACTAATTGTTGAAATTACAATGCAATTTCTAGAAACAAACTTTCTTTTTTAATTGAAAGTCATTCACATTTATGTCCATGTGCCTGTACGTTTCTTTCGCTTTCACCACCTCCACGTGTAACTTCTCTGCAATTCTTAAGTGTGCTGTTCTAGCGCCATATACACATGGAACGACTAATCCATTTTCGCGTTTCCTTGCACCAGTCACCTCTGCTATGAGGGAATTATTGTCTCTTGACATCAGGAAACATTTCACCAGAAAAGAAATTTCTATTGGAGTATGTCCTACAAGTTCATACTCCTCTTCTCCATTGTCAGTCTTTGCTACTTTGTCTTTGAAAACTCCAATTGAATTTAAGTCATGGAACCGAGCTTCTGCGCGATTATCTGGCATACATAAAAGCTTCTCGCCTATTTTGGGTCCCCAGACTTGCTTGTAAACATGATGGCCTCTTATAACACTCTCAAAACACACTTCATATGCCATTTTCCACTTTGGTACACTGTCAACTCGAGCCATCTTGTCGGTCAAAAGGACAGCGATTATTACCTGACATATATTTTGTAATAAGCGCCCCCCCTCGAATAAGCGCCCCTCCTTTTAGTCTCAAAATTAATAAGCGCCCCGGGGCGCTTAATCGAGGAAATACGGTATCCAAACCTTTGTCTCTTGATCGAATTGATCACATGGTTGCACGAACGTAAAGAAATTCTCAACCGTGCATTAGAAATCTACATGGAAAAAAGGCGCAAAGTTCAACTCGCTACCAACACCGTGGATGAAGAAAACCCATCTAAAAAGAGACGACTTGAGAAAGACGTCATAGACATTGACAACGAGAGTGTAGATACGTCAAGCTCATCCGATTCCGAATTTGATGACAGTGATGTTGACATTAACATGGAATTAAGTTGAATTTGAAAAAGATTTTTGTATGTAAATATACATATATTGATATATAGTAACTACTGATTTTGTTTAAATTCCGATGTTAAAATATTGTTTTTTTCGAAATAAATTTTTACTCAGTTTTGTCCATGTTAATCCAGTCTCTAGGCGTAGTTTTTGACAATTTTATAATCGCGCGCCTGACGTTGCTGAGGCACACGATATCCCACGTGCCTGCAAAAATTCATATGGCCAGGTCTGATGATCCCGATTCCATATATCAACTGTGGAAGAAGGCCGTTAAGAACAAGGAGGCATCTTAAATTTATCACGCTTAGACTTTTTCAGTCCATGGCCAGCATTGTAATGAATTTCTAACATTTTGTGCTGTTTGACAACTTTACGTCACATACTAAAAAAACATTTGATTTTTGCGAAATTTTGATGTGTAAAAATACCGTTTTTTTCAATACTGCATCAGCCTATTCCCAAGTGTTTGTATCACAGTATCCAAACACGGAAAAACGATTAGGTATTTCTTTTATAAAATAATACAAGAGAACAAGCAGCAAAACGTAAGGTTTTCTGTGTTTGGATGGCTTGATGCGTATAATGTAGTGTAGTTAGTAACCTGGTAACTGATGACGTCACCAGCAGTTCCCTAAAACACACATGTATATGACTTGGGAACAAGCAATACAACATATTGGCGACGAAGATAATAATAATATTTATTGCCAGGAAACTCTCTCACATTAGTGATTTTCAGAGAGGTCCTGAGAATTTGAACAATAAATTACAAAATATTTATAAGTACAGTACTATAAGTAGGATACATAAAATAAAAAAAGTAAAAAAAATATATATATATATGACAAAGATAAAATTCATAAAATATCACGTATAGAAATCTATAGATAAAAATACATTCAAACATGCTTTTTAAAGTTGGTTTTAAACTGTAAGAGGTTCTCAGAATTTCTAATATTTTCATTCAGGCTATTCCAATCGTTAACAGCATGATTAAGTCTCTGCTTACCCCAGTTTCTCTTAACTCTAGGCAGACGCAAATTGTTCTTCGATCTAGTATTATAATTATGCGTTTCTTTAACTGCAATTAAGTTTAAATTAGAGAAGGTCAATCCATTAATACATTTAAATATGTGAAGACACCTATGATAAAGTCTCCGCTGGGAGAGATCCATCCAGCCCAGACTGTTAAGAGCTTCAGTGGCAGACGAATACAGTGGACGGTTCAAAATTATTTTTGCTGCTTTACTCTGAAGGATTTGTAGATTATGCATTATGGTACAGTTATATTTGTCTCCCCAAACAACGTCTCCATAGTCAAAGAGAGGTTGGATTAAACTGTTGTAGTAGAGGACTCTTGCAAAACGTGGAAGGAGATGTTTTATTCTTTTCAACAGACCTAAACGCTTGTTAACTTTAGAGCAAAGGTGGTCTAGATGCTCAGTCCATATCATATCTGTTGAAAAGATAACCCCTAGGTAAGTATATTGTTGGGCCTGTTCCACTTCTTGATCATATACCTTGATGGAGGCTGAGGTCAAGCTGGTCAGTTTCCTTCCACTACCAATAATCATAGCTTTCGTTTTCTTGATGTTTATAGTCAGTTGGTGATCTTTAAGCCAATCACCAATCTTTTGAAGGTCGGCATTAAGCTTTTCTTCCAAGTCATTAATAGTAGAAGTATGGCTGAAAACAGACTTCCTCCACCTTTGAAGTTTAATCCAGCAGCACCAGACTTGTTTCCAAAGTGGAAACAATGGGTACAGTGTGTAAATGTCTTTCTAATATACGCGATGGTGACAGAGCGCAATGACATGATGCATTAATTGATCATTATTTAACAGCTCTTCGAGAACTTGTCAAATCCTGTGAATTTGGTAATCTCGAAAATGAAATGATTCGTGATCAAATTGTAGAAAAGTGCCATTCGAAGAAACTAAAGGAGCGATTGCTTCAACAATAGATGCTTGACCGGATAAAACCATCAGGATAGCGAGAACGACAGAGAATGCCAAACAAGAAATTCAAATGATAGTGCAAACTGGAACGAAGGAAGACCCTATTGAATCACCTTGGCTCGACCAAAGGCAAAGACTAGACTCTCGGCAACAGCTTCCGTAGCTCAGTGGTCAGAGCACTGCACTAGCATCGCAGGGTCGCGTGTTCAATTCCAGCCGGAAGGCCTTGAAGTTGCATTTTTTGCAACTGGTCCCAGTTTGGCCTTAAAATGTATATATTCCAACACTCGAAATTTTCCTTCACCATAAATCCTTAGAACATGTAGTTTAATTGAGTGAAATGCCAAATATTACTTGTAATTTACCCAGAATCTTATCCCGTCATTACCACCACTATATATACAGAACTCGTGACTAGACTCTCGGCAACGGCTTCCATAGCTCAGTGGTCAGAGCACTGCACTAGCATCGCATGGTCGCGGGTTCAATTCCAGCCGGAAGGCCTTGAAGTTGCATTTTTCACAACTGGTCCTGGTTTGGTCTTAAAATGTATATATTCCAACACTCGAAATTTTCCTTCACCATAAATCCTTAGAACATGTACCTTAAGAAAGAGTCATCTATCAGCATGTTCAGAAAAAATATTTTAAAATTTTATGCGCAATCATATTGTGATATTGAACATTTTAATCTTAATTTACTGTAGTTTAAACTCTATTTATTGTTGTAGTTTTTAATCATATCATAATTAGTTTTAATCATGTAATATATATTTATATTGATTTTTAGGAGGGTCACAGATTTTTCAGTGCAAACTGTCATGTGCGACCCTCAATATAATAAAGTTGATTATTAATTATTATATTACTGTTTATATCATAAAGAAGTTTTTGAATTTTGATACAAAGTATTTCATGTATACTATTCATACTATCTATACTATTTTTACTGCTATAAAATCCATGTGTTCATCACATGTAGACTTCATAACTGCAATTATCTTTTGTATGGCTTTACAATCCATCAGATTGTTTTTGCTCAGAGAAAGTTCTAGTGTGGATTTGTTTGCCCAAGGAGATTGAATGATACATTGCAATGTATTCTGTGACTAACAGAGAAGCAGATCCGTTTACTAACTTTTTTTTCAATGATGCAAGATTGGTGATGTGGGTTTTTGTTTTGTGACAGTTTTTGGTTACCTTTTTAAAACTGCATGCACCTAGTACCTTTCTTTGCTTGTTTTTCTACAGGAACCACTTTTGTTGTCACCATGCAGGGGGATTCTGATGACGAAATCAATGAACTTCGAACTGTTGCACTGCTGAGCAAGCCAACTAATGTAAGACTTGTATTGGTTGAATTTCCATATAAAATTCCGAAATGACGTCACATAGACTATCGGTAGTAAAAGTCGAAATTAAAATCAGCTGTTATTTCTAAAATAAAACATTATCGTAAGAGTTAGGGTTAGTATATATTAGGTGGAGGGTTAGGGTTAGGGTAAGGTTTGGGTTGGCCACTATGTTTTAAATTTGGGGATATTTATATGGAAATCGAGCCCTTGTATTGAATCAATATTTTGCACTTTCTGTCGATGTTAATGATGAATGAATGAATAGGCTTTATTTAAAGAGGGTTACATTTGACAGTATAAATTACTAATAACTTCAATTCATGTCCCTCTAGTAATAAGATGATACACAAATACTGTAATACTATAAAATACACAAAACTAACTAATAATTAAGTTATTACTATCTAAATCTATAATAGCATATACTAATAATAAGGTATAAGTAGATAGGTAAAAGTAATTACTAATTAGGTACTACAAATTAAATAAAAGTATAGATATAAATATGTACAATATATCAGATTTCTAGTCGTGTAGCGACTTTCTGATCGTTCAAAAATTTGTGATATATATTTCGCTTAAAACTAGACACAAGGTCTTATTTCTAATGTTTATATCAATACTATTCTAATCTATTGTTGTTCTTACAGCGAAGGTTTTCCTCCAGTTTTGCGCTTATATCTAGGACATGACATTGAATTTGGAGTAACATATGTCTCGATCTCTACTATAAACATCGGAATTCCTTTCTAATAGTGAGGCCAAATAACTATACAGTAGGAGTACAATAAGAGACATTCACACGTTTAAAAGCCAAAGTAGTTCCTTTGATCAAAGACTCCTTTGTAAAAGTTAGTCACCTTGTTAAAAAGGAAAATAGATGGTGTGGTTTCTTCAGTATCTAAAATAATTCTAGCAGCTCTCCTTTGTAACTTCAATACTCTGTGAGGCATTCCTACTACAGCAATCCCATGTTATTACACAGTCTTCCATACATCAATGTAGGTTTAATAACACCATTAAAGTATGTTTCTCTTTGTTGTCTTTTAAGATATGGGCTGATAGGGTATGTTTAAGAAGGCCTAGTTGTTTTGACAATTTCTTACATAAATAATCAATGTGGGCTTCATGATTCAAGTTTTCATCAAGGATTACTCGTATACTCCCAGTAACTTCTGGCAAGATACTGGATCAATCTGAGTATCATCCAATTTAATCGCAGAAGCTATGATTGTATCTCAATGGAAGTTTATTATTTTTAACACGTTTTTCTGTTGTCAATATGGACTTAATGTTTTGTCAGTGTAGTTATAATATTCTGTTTTGATCTTTGAGTTTTTGAGCCATTAATATCATCAAGATCACTATTTACATGTATATCTTGCACCATAGATGGAATACAGTATCAGTCCAATGTGTACTGGCTGATAATGTTGCATCGTCAGAAAAAAATGTCGATTGAGGAGTGAGACAGGTGTAATGGAATATCATTCACAAATAACAGGAACAGTATAGGACCTAGCACCGATCCTTGTGGTACACCCTGTTTTATAGGCAAATAGTCCAACTGTTTGCCATCTGGTAACAAACTGAGATATGTCGGTGATATAGGATTTGAACCAGGATAGTGCTGAATCACCAACTCTATACAATAGTAACTTAATCAATAAAAGTTGATGATCCACCATATCGAAATCCTTCTGGAAATCGATGAAGACCATTCCAGTGACCTTGTCCTGATCCATATTAATATGATATACACTATATGACCTGTAGGTTTCTAGACCAGTGTTTTAACCGACTGAGCTATGGAAGCCATCGTGATCACAAGTTAAGTACTGTATATATATATATAATGACGAGGAATAATGTACTCAGGATGAGAATAATGATAAATGTTTGACTCCGAGTGGACAAACCATACCGGGCAAGTAGGAAAATTATACTCTACCATGGCAGGATTCGAAACCGTGACCTTCGGTTTACTAGTCCGATGCTCTACCAACTGAACTAGACGGGAACAGGTTGTGAAATGATACTTGTTTCATCATTATCGAACTGTACGTCATATTCCACTCTAAACTAAACAGCTGTCCATGATTGCTGTTTGACCTAGACACTGCTCATTTAGTTGTCAGTTCATTTTAGTTAAAACTGTTTAACTGTTTTTTACAGAAGATAACATAATACTTCTTGATGACATGTGTTTTAGAGCAGTGTGGTACTGTATATCCCTATGCAGGTTATCCTCTTAGGTTACCGATAATCGGCAATTGTCAAATACTCTTAGATTACCAATAATGGTAATTCCACAACAGTAAATTGTAGGATTTCTAGAACCCAACACAACACCAATCGTAACCCCCCGCCTTCAACTTCATTGTAACCCTAACCCCCCTGCCAGGAATGAATGATTGTAAATGCAATGAATGCAAATCCATAATGCATTTATGGAACTTGTTAAATGATTCAATTATAAACACTTCATAAAAAGCAAGATGCTAATATCTCCCAACTTAATTAATTGATTCACCTAACCTCTCTTGACCAATGTTCTTTCCCATAAACCCTTTTTAGATGAGGAAAAGAAAAGTAACATTAACAAACAAGAGAAAAGTATTTGCAGGAGCAAATGGCGGTGACAAGCGGGAAGTTGTACGAACAAGGCAGGTTGTGGTTGGCGCGAAATCAAGATCACCGTCACGTGCTATTACGCTAGAAAGAACAGTGGACAACGGTGCGGACACTGACCCTACGGTCAGTCCTGGTGCCGAGAAGAAAGCTAGACTGGAGAAGGATGAGAGGATTTTTAGCGTGGCTGAAGAAAAGGAATCCACGTCGATCCTCGACGAAAAAGATGCGAAAGGAAGTGGTTGGCAATCTGGAACGGGCGATGCGAAAGGAAGTGGTTGGAAATCTGGAACGGGCCAAGACGGCTCTGCGGTAACTTTGAAAGCAGATATTCGGATTGTTTTAAAAAAAATTGAAACGATGGATTCCAGGAGTTCTGGAGAACCAAGTGTGGAGGTTGCCGCCGGTGATAATGCAGAAGAAGAGCACTTGGATGACGAGGTGGATAAGGTTGACCTGGAGATCGAGAAGGAAAATGATGGTATTTCTGATGATGAGGGAGGGGAGGAGGAGGAGGAGGAGGAGGACATAGCCAGCGATGAACATGCGGAACCTGTTGCCTTAGGAGAAGAACAGCAACAACAAGAACAAGAAGTGTTACAAACTGATGAGATTGCAGATACTATTGGTGCTGATGCCATAGAGAAAGAAGGTAAAGATGCACGTGAAAAAGATGGACAAGACAATGATTTAAAAAATGACGAAAAGCAGCTTAGCAACGCCTCTAAATCGACGGACAAGGTTATGGAGAAAGATACCAGTGACAACGAACAGTTGAACGTTGAAAACGAGGCAGAGACAAAGAATAAAGACGATCCCTTAGTCAATGGGAACACTCCCCCGGATATTTCTGAACAAAAAGACATCAATAGCAACAAGGCTGACCAAGATGCCACTAGCGCGGCTGGTAGTGACAATAAGAGCAGTGGATCTGACTCGTCGTTTTCCAGTAGCTCCTCGGGTTCCTCCTCGTCGTCCTCGTCCGGTTCGTCTTCGTCGGGGAACTCTAATGACAGTGGTAGTACATCTAGTAGTGACAGTGGTTCAGACAGCGACAATGAACATAGCCCTGCTAGAAAAAGCAAATCAAGAAGCGTTAGTGTATCATCAAGCTCATACTCTTACTCCACTGGTGGGTCGACGGAGAAAAAAGCTACATTGCGTTCCGTAGTCTCCCAAACAAAGCGCACTTCCCCGCAACGGGGACGCGTCAGTCGGTCACCCAACATGCGCCGGACGTCCAGAGACCGACGATATACTGGTAGACCGCGATCTCTCGAAGATCGTAAAAGGGGCGAAATAGACAGTGAGAGGTCTAGAAGAGGCGATGAGTATTGGCATTCGCGCCGTAGATCACCTTACCGTAGACGAGAAACGGGGGACTCGAGGGGCTCGCAAAGGTATTACCGCCGAGGAAGTAGGGATAGAAGTCGGAGTAGGGAGCGGGAAAGGCCTCGCCTACAAGCGCGTATGCGCACACGATCTAAGTCACGAGAACGAAATGATGGATTGCCATGTGATCCAATGGAGAATAGAAATCCGTTATTGCGCAAAGACGACGATTATGTGGAAATCAATGTTGAAAAAGGACAGAACATTAGACCATTTGAAACCCCGAAAGTTGGGCGGCTCGTGGAAAAGAAAACCGATGACGAAGGTAATGTAAAGTTTTTCAAAATATAACAGTATTACAGTATACTGTGTATACAACAGTTTGTTGCCATTATTTCTGTCCTCGTTTGTCTCAGCTGTCTCAAAGGTGTCGTTTGTGTCTCTTAAAAAAGTCGACCACAGTCAAGATTTTAGTATCTTAGTTGTCAGAATTAAAAAAAACGTAGTTTAACGGACAGTTTGTATTGGTCATTATTTTTAGCTTTGCGTTTTAGTCATACCAAGCAGAGTTTACCTGTTCCAAACCGGTAAAACTGGTATAGATCATTGAAAAACAGACTTTAGTGTATAGTTACTGTATTCTGCTCTCAGCTTTCACTGTTCTCTTCGCCTTATTGAGGTATTATAGTGATAGAATATTGTCTTCAACCATGCAAATCAACCACGGAGAGCGCATGACCAGGGCTAAATTAATCCCACAAGCAGGGCCTATTCTAAGGAAATTTTACTGCACACTTCAGAGAGCTAGGGCATAAATAAAATTCGGGACCCGGTCCCCGTCGATTAATAAACGAATCAAGGAAATTTGAAGTTAGGATCGCATAAATCATTAACAATTACCTGGCTTTTATCACTTTTGTTATAAGGGCACTATGCTAGGGCACAATGTTTGGCAGCCGTGTGTATATATATACACTTCCAAATCAGGTAACTTTAACTGGTCTGGGGCACTATAGACTACGAGGCTTCGTTCATGTGGCATATATATTAAAATTTCAAACCATATAATGAAATCATACAATACTAACATTGTTTTTTTACTTTCAATACTGCACACTTTCCAATCAATACTGCACACTTTCCAATCAATACTGCACAAAGGTGTGCAATATTGGACACTAAAATAAGCCCTGCCCACAAGCGTTGTCTAAGGTTAATCTGTAGGTTTAAGCAATGTCAATGGTCGGAGCAAAAGTCTGGACGAGGGGTTAGGATTAGGATTATAAACTCTACGCGAGGGGTTAGGATTAATATCGATGAGATTGCTTGGATTTGTAGATTAACGTAAGATAACTATTGTGGGATTAATTTCGACCTGGACATGCGCACTTGAGGACAACGATTTGGTCACCAAAATAACCATTCAGTTTATTATACGACTGTGGCGTAGTTTTGCCTAATAAGGGATTTTTAATTAGATTTTTAATTTCTAATTAGGCAAAACTACAGTCGTATAATAAACTGAATGGTTATTTTTTTGTAATCGACGCTTGCCGTAGTGATTTCTTCATCATGAGCGAAATGAAAACGAGTCGTCACTGCGGAAAACGCCAATTGTGAAACAGCAGCTTATTGTTACTTCTAACAGTTAGTAATTAATAATTTATAGACAACTCGTTTTGTATGAGCTGATGCATTTTTCTAAAATCAGCCAGCTGTCCTTACAGTAATAAAACGTGTTGTGCTGCGTAGGCAGTGTAGAAATACGAATCAAATATCTAAAAAGGTTGGTGTACTGCCGAAATAGTAGTCTAACGTTTCGAACGAAGGACCTTCGTCACGTACGTTTCACTCTCTGACGAAGGGCCATCGCTCAAAACAAGCGCCCTGCTCAAAACGTTAGACTACTTATACGCTATTTCGGCAGTACTTTTGTTTATTTTTGTCTAGTTTGGTGTAAATCTTTCTTTTGACAGATTAACTTAAAGTGCATATAAAGCGAAATTTGTTTTTACACTTTTTGAAAGCTTGATGTTTATAAATATTGGATTCATAACAGAAATTTTTCAAAAATGTTTTAAAACCACCTTTTCATGGCACAAACGGGTACCACTTTTGTTCCAAAAGTTGACCATCTACGGTCACTGTCACATGACTGCCGTTGTTTACGTCACGTGGTTTGCATGAAGCAAAATGGAGGGGACTGTGGCTATAGCTGTGAAACGAGGTAGAAAATATTGCGTTGCTGGAGCGGGAAATAATGTTAGTTCTACAAATACTAGCGATACTCCGGAAGTAGCCATGCATATTTTCTCGTCGTGCAAACCATGTGACGTAATAAAGCCTACAAAACTCGAACCCAGTCCTTCCAATCGTCAACTTTTGGAGCAAAAGCGGTACCCGTTTGTGCCCATAATGTTTTAAAACATTTTTGAAAAATTTCTTTTATGAATCCAATATTTATAAACATTAAAGGACATTGGCAACAAAAATTAAGTTTGTTTTATTTGAAAGAATATTAATTTATAGTTCTTTCATATTTTACTTAGTTCTTGAGATATTTAGACTTATGTGATATTCAAATGAGATGATCTATGACGTCATAAGATGGTTAATACATTTTAACATATTGAAAATCGTGAATATCTTTATGATTATTAAATGAAATTACTTGAAACTTTGCATGTAGATACATACCACTAAACTGAAGAACATCATTCAAGTCTTATGGTTGCCATGGTAACGGATTAGTTTACAGACCTCTGGATTTCAAAAACAAAACTATTTGTTTTCTGACATAATAGACTTTGTACCAACTTCAAATCTCAGTTTCGAATTGGCTATGACAGTGAACATTTGCTGAACAGGTACCAACCCAATAAGGTTCGGCACTGAAGAGAAAACAAATAATTTTGTTTTCGAAATCAAGAGGTCTGTAAAATAATCTGTTACCATGGCAACCATAAGACTTGAACGATGATCTTCAGTTTAGTGGTATGTATCTACATGCAAAGTTTCAAGTTATTTCATTTAATAATCATAAAGATATTCACGATTTTCAATATGTTGAAATGTATTAACCATCTTATGACGTCATAGATCATCTCATTTGAATATCACATAAGTCTAAATATCTCAAGAACTAAGTAAAATATGAAAGAACTATAAATTAATATTCTTCATTATTTTAAGAGTTCTTTCAAATAAAACAAACTTAATTTTTGTTGCCAATGTCCTTTAAGCTTTCAAAAATTGTAAAAAAATGCACTTAACTGGCCATATAATACGTTTTTATTGGTCTATTCACGCATATAAGGAGTGTTTTTATTGGTCTATTCACGCATATAAGGAGTGTTTTTATTGGTCTATTCACGCATATAAGGAGTGTTTTTATTGGTCTATTCACGCATATAAGGAGTGTTTTTATTGGTCTATTCACGCATATAAGGAGTGTTTTTATTGACTTTTTAATAAATAATGATTTATTAACCAATAAGAATCTCGGGTTGGCGATAGGACATGATTGATATTTATTTATTATAACATTGGCAATAAAAAATAAGTACCTTTTCGATCAAAGTATGTAACTTAAATAGCAGGAATATAGTAGTTTGAGGTTGTAAAAATGCTTGTAAAGCATATTAATTGCACTATCAAATTAGCTAACCTGAATCATTGTCCGCCATCTTGGATGTATTTTCGATATGCGTGTGACGTCACAACCGTGGTAAAGCGAAATTTTTATCTAGAGATCCTCATGTCTTTATAAGTTTTAAACTCGAATTTTGTGAATGTCTTCCTTTTTCAATTGAACCACACCATTCTAAAAAGCATTCTGCGACAACCCACAGAGTAGTTTCATCAGGTTTACCCCCGGGTGTGACGTCACCAATTTCCCAGTTAATTAGGCAAGGTATTGCAACAAAATGGCGGATGATAGGATTGTCTTTGGTCAAAATTAGTGCTGTTGTTTTTCACAAGAATAGTTTTGTTTGTTTTGTAAGCCTGCTTGTTAAAGTGCCCCTAACCTCAACATTTTTTATTGTCTTGTTTGGATGAACTTTTAAAATTATAAAGTAACTTCTTTTGAAGATTTTCACTTCTTCGCTTTCTTTTTGAGATATATCAGTTTGTTTGATATGCAAATATCTGGAATTTCGTCACACATGCATAATAAGTTATCAGAGAATGTTATATATCTTTGCGTTCACGAAATAAAAACATTAAAGTGTGAATAACACGTGTGTGCGTTTCTCCCACAACACCAAACTTCTTGATTTTAAAGGATTTCGTTCGAGAATGAAAGAGATATACACATTTCTCCAATAAGTCATTATGCATGTGTGACGAAATTCCAGACATTTGCATATCAAACAAACTGATATATCTAAAAAAGAAAGCAAAGAAACGAAAATCTTTAAAAAAAGTTACTTTATCATTTCAAAAGTTCTTCCAAACAAGACAATAAAACATTTTGAGGTTATGGGCACTTTAATCATAAAGCCCAAAATTTGAAATTGTGATTTATGTTGCCGATGTCCTTTAAAATTCATACTTGTTGACAGTATATTTAACAATTAGACAACGAGAGCGAGTTGTCTATGAGCAGATAGTCAACGAGGGCGAAGCCCGAGTTGACTATCTGCTCATAGACAACGAGGGCGAGTTGTCTAATTGTTTTAGTATCAACCATAAACAACCTTTCTAACATTGTTCCAAATTTTCAGATAGTTTTACCTTTTTGTTTGTAGAAGTCTACCATTCAAAATGTAGAGTTGCTCGATGGCACATGATAAACAATCGCTCACAAAAAACGAGTTTGTAATTACTTTGCTTCACATTTGGTATAGATATACTCCATAGGCATAAGCGAATTCATTTTCCTATTCGAAAATGTCAAACTGAACAATTTTCCATTACTTTCGGGCCAATGTTTTCATGATTTCATCACTCGTATATAAATTTTAGCGGGCGCCATGTTTGGACTAGATTTCAGGTTTGGCCGTGCAGCGTGAATATGTCGTGACTTCTGAATATGTCGTGAATATGTCGTGACTTCTGGTCAGGATAGGAATATTCCAGCATAAGAAGGTTTGTGATTGGGTAACGCTACTCACCGTCTATCACCAATAGACAGTGAGTAGCTCAGCCAATCAGAATGCCGAATTTGTAATAGACCACTAGTTGGTTGATACTAAGAATATATAGACCTTTTTCATAATGGTGGCCAGTATAAATATTCTTTTATATGCATGTAAATTAGCCTTTCTGACTTCTTTGAAATTATATACACAACGAACGAGGTCAGAAAGACTAATTTAGATGAATATAAAAGAATATTTAATTTGGGTGCCATTATGAAAGGGGTCTATATGAGTATATAATATACAATGGAGATCTTTCTTTGTGTTATAGGTACTGAATTAAGTTTTGACCTGAGATCGAGACTTGGTCCAAAAAAGAATAAAAATGAAAATGCCGAGAAACAGTCAGAGAAAAAGTCGCTGGGAAGGGAAAAGCAACACGCGAGAAAGAAAGCTGTGGGAGTCCAGTTAAACACGTCCGTAGGTGACGCCGTGGAGAAGAAGTCTGATAAAGAACTGATACTGGACGCCCGTATTGAGCGCATTCGAGTACAGAATGAGGAAATAAAGAAACGTCAAGAAGAGATTGAACGAGAGAAGCTGTTGTTTGGTTGATTCAGGTATGTGTTTTATCTTAGTATCTTTCTCGTGGTTGACATAATGCCTTCCCCAACACACATGAAATGGTTCTCATGCTGTGATCTGCCCCCAACCTATAGTGTAGTTATTTTTACCAATGGTGATGTCACTTGCTTGGAGGATCCAAAGGATACACGACACTCGATATGTATTATATAAATGGAATAAAAAGATACAGATGTCTCGCCTGTTATTTACCGAATGGGAGATCCCTATAGGAAAATATTTGCCCGAGGTTTCATAACGGCCGAGGGTCGTTTATGCGACCGAGGGCAAATATTTTTCTATATGGCCCGACCAAAACGGTAAATAACATTTTTTTTTTATTATACAAGCTGAAAGATTTGATTTACTTTAGTTCGGTAAAATTGCATTATTTGGATAAGGAAAGGAAAATAAAGTAACCAAAATAGTTTTGTATAATAAAGTTATTTTCAACTTAATTGAATCGAATTGTTAATAATAAAGAAAAATCACCATTAACTCTTTCCTGTCCGGCTGAAAAACATCCAAAATTGAACTGCCTTTTTGTTTTATTGATATTTCTGGAAATATCCATAACTGTTGCGAAACCTATACCTTTTCTGAAAACCCAATAAACCGGCTGTTACCAATGCTTTTGAGTTTTCCGAACAAGACACATTATGTTAATATAAATTAGCATTAATTATCATAAATCAGGTTGAAAAACTTCCATTTTTCTAGAAAAAGCCATCTTGCACGTCCGCGTAGCATCTTGAAAATTCAAAATGCCACCAATCGCAGAGTTATTTATGAAATCAAATCAAACTTGGCGTGTGAGTGGATCTCGTTACCGTGTACCGTGTTTTTCGATTTACGACTTCGCGGACAGGAAATAGTTAACAAATATATCGCAAAAAATTGCCCGCTTAGACAGCCAATCAAATTGCAGGAATGCCTAGGATTTCACCCGCTCACGACACAGGTGCCCATGTGAGAATGCGAAACAATAATGGCGATTTCTCGCATTCTCACATATTTAAAATAAAAATATAAATAAATAAAAAATAAATTAATACAAATAATAAATTTGAGATTGGCACCCTGTGCTCACGATTATTAAAAAATTAAAAAGCTATAGCCTGGACAAAAATACCTTGAGCAAGTGTATGTCAAAGGCACTTAAAGGCACTTTGAACAATCCAAACCAGACAGGAAATACGAGTGAACTATAGGGCACATGAAATAGAGGTATGTTCTGGAAACGCGGCCAAAATCTTTGTTCTATGTTTTTGTTCACGTTTATAAAAATGTGTGCACTTTCACACTTGCTGAACACGTTGTATTTTCTCTATAACGAAGCAAGCAGCCAATGGCAGCGTTTGGGTTTAGTCACTCAACCGTGCTGTATAAATATTAATGAACGTAAAACAAAAGACTTGTGCACTTTCAGGGCATCCGCAACATAAATCGCAGCTTGTTGTTAGCCGCTTTGAAGTTCGCCGCATTTCCAGACCATACTTCTATTGACTGTGATTTATCGTACTATCTCACAATTGCCATATTCCAAAACACGTTTGTCATCGTCATTCGGCCTTGTGCGGACGTCGTTCGGAAATGTTCGTGTGACGTCACGACATGAACTGCTGTTAGTGACTCCCGCCAAAATATGGTGGCAGAAAGGAGTCACGTTCATCCAATTTAAAAGACTCCTTTTATCTCCCTACCATTGAGCAGCTATATATGATGCTGACGCCGCCGCAATTTTCCGTTTCGTAAACGGTCGTTGCCACCAGTTACGGTCGATGCCACCATTTCACTGGCGTTAACGCGTAACACCACGCGTTTGAAAATTTCACGCAACGCCACGCGTGCATGCCGTCAAACAAAAACTGGGACTTGCAGGAATTGCTCCGAATAATTAATTACTCTATCAAAACGACAACCGCTGATTTATATTACCGGGAGATTGAAGACGTATGAATTCAACATACGATCGAGAATCAGAAATATATTTAATGCCACGAACAACAAGAATGTATGCAGATGCTTAAAGCTATTCCGTACTTACATGAGTGCTGAATAAACTTTTACTTTCTAAAAGATTCTAAGAACACTAAACACTGCACTAACCTTAAAACTAAACACTAACCTTAAAACTAACCCTGCTTTAGAACGGAATAGCTTTAAGCATATACATTATTGTTGTTTGCATGTGGCATTAAAATATATTTCTGATTCTCGATTCATGCGTCTTCAATCTCCCGGTAATATAAATCGTGCGAAAATATTTATAACACGAGTTCAACTGTTCAATACATAACCATTCTTTCTTTATTTGTTAAATAAAATCGATAGGTTTCCGTGTATTAACCGCCATTGCTGGTGTATGAAAATCAGTGATGAAAATGCGGCGTGAAATTTTCATACGCGTGTGCGATCATATCGTGTTTCAGAAGGACAGGATGTGACGCGTTAACGCCAGTGAAATGGTGGCATCGACCGTAACTGGTGGCAACGACCGTTTACGAAACGGAAAATTGCGACGCCGCCGGAAAACAATATACCCTAAACACAACACTAGCAGAGACTTAACTGGAGCTCTCCACTGCTGCATTTTGCTTCCGAAATGATACTCTTTTTGATATTTTTACACACTCGTAATTTACAATACTGTAATTTATAATATACTGTCATAACTATACATGATTATGTATAGTTGTGTATAGGTCCCAACGTAAATAGCTTACGCTGTGTTGGTACTCCTGTGCTGTCTTATTATTCGTCTTAATGTGTTTTTGGCAGCCAAAGTTCAATAAAGAAATATAATCTGTACGAAAAACCAACCTTCGAGCGAATCCATTCCTCAGTATACTTCCTTCATAACAGTAACCGCTGAGCAATAATGATTGTTAGAATATTCCAAAACAGTGGATGGTGCTTTTCGCGCAATCTGATTGGTTCCTCTAGCTCGGGATATCCTGCACTATTCACTGTTTCGCAAAACAAGATGCTGTCCTTCCCTTGAATGATTTTCTTTTTACATAATGCAAGAAATTGGTAAAACCAGGCAGGTAGAAAACAATTACTGTATGTACGGAAATTACTTTAGATAATATTTACGAAAAACAAGTTGCAAAGAGATAATAGAAAGTGCTCAAAAACCAGCAGAACGACGAATGATGTGCTCCAAAAACAAAGTTTTCGTTCAAATATTTTGAAAGAAAAGTGTACTCCGTAGTTCATATATCGATATTCGCCTTTATATAGTTTATGAGACAATTTGAACGTCTTACAACGTATGCACCTGTTAAAACGCAAACAACTGCCCTTTTATATAGAATTTAATAAAATTTACAAAAAAAAAATCATTTCAGTTACAACAAAAACCAAGCAAAACTTAAAGCATTAGTACAGTTTCGGCCGTAAAAATTACCGCCCAAGAAACTGGCGAGTAATGAACTGAATACTAAACAAATGACCTGGGAAACATACATCGATTTTATAACAGAAAACACCCACAGAAAATCTTTATAAATTAAAGAAGATTCAATGAGTAGCTAAACACATGAAAATTTGTCACTGCACTGACCGAAATAAAAACGCTTATAGAAAGAGCAACTGTCGTTTACTCACACAGAATTCTTTAGTTATCCTTCGTCCTCAAGTTTTCCCATGTACAGTTTTAAAATATTTCCTTTGAGCTAAAATCCAGTGGTCTTTTGCCTTACTTTGATCCAACTTCGAAAGGTTTTCAAAACGACCGGCAGCTGTCAGCTTGTCAAAATTACTGGTAAACAACTCCATATATGGAAAGCCACGTTGGGAGAATTTAGTTTTGCCTTGCGTTTCGCAACAATTCCTGGCTAAATTATAATGAAACTAACCGAAATTTACTTAATTTTTATAAATTTGTTTTGGTATATGCTAAAACAATTATTCACCTCAGTGTCAGTGAATAGTGGTGGTTATTATTACATTGAGTCGGTTTCCTTTGATATACCGCGGGATATATGCGCCATACATCCCTATGAATACTAATAAGATAAGAAACGAAGAAAAAACTAGGAAAATCTTTGTCTAAGGTGGACAAAATCGACAAAACTTTGTTGGAAAGCTCCTCAATGTAATAATAAGTCAGATAAACACCTCGAACGTCGGGATTTATGCGATATACAGCCCTCGGACGCTACGCGTCCTCGGGGCTGTATGCCGCATAAATCCCTCGTTCTCGGTGCTTATCTATTACATATTTACCTCCACGCTTCGTGTCTCGGAAATATCCACCACTATTCACTTCCACTTCGGTGAATAATTGTTAATTATCGCCCTAACCCCCTTATATAAAATATAATAAACAACATAATCCGAAAATACACGAAAGATATGCCGTAAACTTCGAAAATAAGCCCCCGCCGAAAATAAGTCACCCTTCGAAAATTATCCCTCACATCTTACACGCAAATATATAAATTTAGGTATACGAGTTCATGCAAAACAAATTGCAATAACCCGACTTTGTTACAAAAAGTAAGTCTCTGTAATAAGTAAATAAGTTATGTATATTTAATCACGGTTTCGTCTTATGGATAGAGCATAAAATATATAAAAGACATATATGTTTACATATACTGTGATTATTAGGGCCGACTTACCACCCTGTATGCAGCATATATAGAATTAACTAACAAATCATAAAGAATTCTCGTAGTGCAGTAATCGCGAGGAGTGTTGCCACTCTTTCGAATCGCGTTTGCTTCAGTGCAATGCCGACCTTGTAATTGTATATTGTTTTCTTCAACATGCATGTCTTTCCTATATGTGTTTTAAGTATACAGTGAACCTGCAGATATTTTTCCACGTCTTTTACAGGCTCAAGCATGACTCTTCCCTCGTTGTGTACACTGTAACAACTTTGTGCCAGCTGAAGTCGACTTTATCTGTCTTTCCGGAGACACACGGCAGCTTCTCGGCAAGAACAACAATGGGTCCGTCGTCATCTTTGTATTCATAACGAACTAAAACTTTCCCTTTGTATTCCTGAATCACAGTTGTCTTTCCTCGTTTTATCGCTTCGTATACTTTGGGATTCAAGGTGGATGCGGAGACGCTACGCGCCTTTGGTGTTTCTTGTTCGATTATAGGCCTGCACTCCATGTCAAATCATAAACGTTAATTTCAGTTAGATGATAAACCTCTAGATCAGTTTACTTACACCCAAACTAGTAGTGAACGTGGATTTTAATGCAGTCGTTTATCTCATCGCCGGCGACATTTACGCCTAACCATATTTCAAAGGAAGTGACATTTTCTCGTTTTTATGTAAACCCCGGTTACTGTACCGCATTAAAGAATTAGAAACTAATTGTATTCGATTTAAATAATTAATCGCAGCCAACTGGTAAAGTATGTTAATTCTCTGTATACTCTTCTTGTGTTTGGTTTAAAACCCTGAAACTGAAATCAAATCAAAACAAATCAAAACAAAAAATAACAACAAAAAACGCTCCAAAATTAAGCCATGCAATAAATCAGGCGATTTCTCTTTTGTAACTTTTAGCGTAAATTATTCAAAAATACGGATATTCACGTAACTAGACGTATTCTGCTTGTGTTTACATCGGCTATATCGACTATAATTTAGACCAAAGGTTGACAAGTAAATTTCATTTGATGCAACACCATGCACTTATTTGTTGATAATGTTCAAGCTTCATATATATACTACAAATAGTCAAAACCTTCATCTGAACAATATTGTCCTGAAAGTCAAGATTTTGAAAATCGTAGCCTTTAATTCGTAGACTGCAATAATTGCCCAATGCATGCGTCTATGTTTTTGACGGAATACAAGTTATACAACATTCATTCAGTTGCATAGCAACTTATATCAAGTATATAAGCTGGCTCTTACACTTCCTGTGACGCAGTCGATCTACTGTGAAAAAAACATTTTCTCATTTGCTAAAATTGCTAAAAACTATAGCACATAATTTATATAACGTAGCACATCTAATAAGACCTCAGTTGAACACGCGAGTTTTTAGTTATAGTATGTACTATGACTCATGTGAAATACATAATTATATTATACCTCTCAACTATAAATATAGCTCTTTGATTGGGCAATGGCCCAATCAAAGAGCTATATTTGTACCACGTGACCAGTCAATTTGAACTCGAATTCCCCGCTGTCATGGGGTATAATAGTGAATTTCACTCTGTGGATATTCGACTCGAGTATCACGCGCGAAACCAAATACTACGCGCGAAAACCAAACAACACGCGCGTAAACCAAGACGAGCCTGTAAACAATGAAGGAACAACAAGACGTTTCTAGAAGTTTCAAGACAGCATTCGAGATTGTTTCGATATCATTTATAGACCCTCCGCTCGGGGAATTCGTCGAAATATTACCCCTCGGGATGATATATCCCTCGAATTCCCCTCGCTTCGGGTCTATAAATGATAAATATACCATGAAACAAGTTGATAAAACCTTGTGATGGTGACGTTGAAAGGGGGCCCCTGTGATATATATATACCGGGCCCTATGCTAAGACGCAGATCAAACGTGGCTCAGTCGAAGGCATATTAAAGGCGAGGTGGAGAAAGTATCCGACCACTGGACCATTGGTCCCAGAAAATATTTTGTTCCAAGAAAATATGGAAGCAATTGTCGACCAGAAGTGTAAATATTAAGATAACAGGAGAAAAAAGGAAGACTGTTTTAAGAATGGCATTAAGATTACAGAAAAAATCAACGTTTTCCAAGTACTAACTCTGTCCAACAAGGCTTATTTTGAAACCTCAGCGGGGCTTCTTCAGATCAATAATGAAGTTGATAAAAATTATCAAATCTTTATACCCAAAACAATCATGTGACAAAAATAAATATAATTAATGGTGTAAAAGAAGGAAAGTCATCAGAAAATCAGTGAGGCAAGCTGGGGGTAGTGCTATTGGAAAAATGAGTACTATCGATAAAATAAGATCAAACACGCGTATAGGGCTGTTTAACTAAACGACGTTAAAAAAGGACAAATGACTTACTACTTCGTGCCGAAGACTATGACAAAACTTCTTGAAATTGGGCAAAAGGTCGCAGCGGTAAAGCATTAAAGATTAGTTTAGATTTAGTGATTTTTGGTATTAATAAATTGGAAATCTCATATATAAAATATATATTTTTGTTTTTCATCACTTTTTTCGAAAAATAGGGGAGGGAGGGCAGATTTTATTTTTATTTTTTATCGCTGCTGTATTTTGCTTCAAGGAAACGGGTATAATACCAGAATTGGGTTCAGACTTTCTTCCGATGGATACCGATATAGGGGGAATACCGCCGATTGCATGATAAAAAGTATAATCGGGGCCGGTCATGAAAAACAGAAATATTTTAAATAACAGGCCTAACCAACAAACGAGCTTTTTAGACCTGAACATGAATACGTTTAAGCATCACACACAGCTACAGTGAAAAAAACTTTCAATAATTTGTGATTTTTCGGGATTGTTTTTAAGAACAAAAGTTGTTTTGTTGTTGGATTTGTTGTTATAGCTTTTCAATAGTAGAGATATTTATTTACCTGCGTGAACTACTATTACCCTGAGAATGAAAGGGTATGGACGGGAAGTAGGTTTCAAGATGGCCGCCATCCTGCTTACGAATTATAATTAAGCTGGTTTCCTAATACTAACCCTAATACCAATCATAACCCTTACCCCTAACATAAATCTTCTTATTATATGGCTAAGAAAGATGGCGCACGCTGATTGGTTCGTGAGAGGTCCGGAAAAAAGCGTATTGCCCTCTCGGCGCTGTGAGGGCAATACGCCTTTTTCCCGACCGGTAAGTTTTGGCGGGCGGGAAAATTTCTGAGTTGATTTAGATGAAAATAAAGAGGATTTGAGTATGTTCGTTGAAAAAGTTCGAACAATAACACGTCCTGGAACATTAGTGCTGCTTTTCTTGAAAGCTGTTTATCTATAAGTGAAGCAAATGAATGCCAACGACCAGTGACGCGTGTAAACATGAAGCGAAATTAACAAGCTCAGAGGAATTAGGTAAACGGCAACATCTGAAGACAAACAACGTTAAAAATAGAGAACAAAATGAACCAAAAGCCATATAATAAATGTCTTATTAACCTCGTTTGCTTGGTCTGTACGGTAAAGTATTTGCCTTCGTTTTTTTCGCACAGACCTCGCTCCTTCGTCGCTCGGTCTGTACGAAAACCTCAGGCAAATACTTTACCGTACAGACCTCGCACTTGGTTAATAAGTCTTTAAGATTTGCCGCCATCTTGAAAACTACCTCTCGTCCATACCCCCTTTAGTCATTACCATTTCGCTAGCTGTAAACAAGCTGAATACGTCTAGTTACGTGAATGTGTTTTAAGATCATGTACTGCAAGTACAAAAGACAAATCATTTATCAGCCTGCTATGCTCCAATTAGCTTTGTATGCGTCAGAACGAAAGCTTGCACATTCAAAACGTTTTGGAATTCGTCCAAAAATCCACTCGGGTCCAAAAAAACTGTTCAAGTTCCAGAATCTTGTGTAGATTAATAGTCAAGTTTGAA
This sequence comes from Chrysogorgia sp. JL179-B06, assembly GCA_035772405.1. Classification (NCBI taxonomy): domain Eukaryota; kingdom Metazoa; phylum Cnidaria; class Anthozoa; order Scleralcyonacea; family Chrysogorgiidae; genus Chrysogorgia; species Chrysogorgia sp. JL179-B06. The sequence continues at coordinate 4,705,217 of JAYKKM010000437.1, read as the reverse complement.
TTGTTCAGGTTTATTACTGGTTTTGAGATAATTTGTTGGCGTATAAAAATATAGGTAGAGCGTACATGTGTCTACTGGAATTTGACTTGTGGCAGGTACAAGTGAAACTAAATGTCCACAATTTTAAAACATGATACAAACTCGTAAAAAATAATTGCTGTTATATAGCGGAGATCAAATTTCTGCGGCCATTTTGCGCCCTGGATCACTTCGAAAACTACGTTGATTTACTGGACATTTGTTGCTGTCATATTAAAGATAAATGATGATCAACGCCAGAACAGTTCGAATTTACAGTCTGACTGTTGAAAGCATTTATAGGGATTTCAGATTTCTGGTGTGGTTTCGGTCTCGACGTTTTATATTCAAACTGCATATTTCGAACTATTCTGGCGTTGATCATCATTTATCTTTAATATGACAGCAATTAAATGTCCAGTAAATCAACGCATTTTTCGAAGTAATCCACCATCTTTCAACTTCTGTCTGCAGTCCGTACTTTCTTTCCAATAAATTGTAATATTTTTAAATTATCCATATACTGTACTTTCAATTATAAACGTTTGTGGTATGTTTTCACAGCGATCCGGCCCGGCGCTCCCTCCACGGGCACTGAGAAGACCCTGGGTACGAGGTTGAGTAATACTACCGGTTCCTAGTTTCTCTCACTGCGTTTTTGTTCGTAACCTTCCCCCAGTACTTTACGACTTTTTATACGGTTCGCAATTTAGGCCTATGCTGCTTATTTTCTTCAACACGAGGTACAGGCAGAAATACATCGGTGGAAATATTTTCTTACGGATTTTCTGAATTTTTGCGGAAACCATTCAAACAGTTCCTATATGCTTTTGTGTTCACAGGTTTTAAATTTCAATTTCCTAATACAATCTCTGATTATTTTGGAGAAAACGAACAAAATAACAAATACAACATAATCATAGATACTTGTGAAACATTAAAACAACGAAGAGTTTAATACAATGGCTCATTTAAAGGACATTGGCAACAAAAAAATTACCTTTCAGATCAAAGTATGTGACCTAAATAACCGGAATATCGTAGTTTGAGGAGTAGGGTTCTCTGTCACATGACCCGTGACGTCATGTGCTGAGTAAAACGGTCAGTGTTGGCGGAAATGCAAATAAATTAAGCTTCTCAACGTTATTTTAGTAATGGCTATTACAACATAAACTAGGTAATACATGGCCCCACGATAAGTAGCACAAAAGTACGAAATACAACACTTCCCAGCACATGACGTCGCGGTCATATTCAAAATGGCGGCGTTTTTACCTTGGTTTATTCAACTTTTAAAATGTGTTGCGAGCATTTTAATACGTACTATATTTACAAGATAAGCGGCCGTGTTGTATCGGATATATGTACGATGCCTGTACATCTAAATATTATACAACCACCCTCATGGCTCTGATTTCCTTTGTCTTTTCTTCGTGAATTATTAATTAGTATTCCAGAAGATACACTACAAGGCAGGTTTATTGTCGATTTCCCGCTATAAACATGGCGTCTAAAGTTCGGGTTCCGATATTCTTCCGACGGCTAGCATTGGAGAAATGAAAAAATCCTGCGAATGCAATATTGACAATCAGCATAGGAGTAAAAAAAGATGAACAACAATTTGTAATGGGCCACAGATGGTTGCCATAGATTACTCTATGTTTTTCTAGAATATATAAACTCCAAGCATTGCATAGATGTATCGTAACATGCAGTGCCACCCCCTGACTTTCAATTGTGTGTTACGATACTCGGATACTGGTTGGCGGCATAGTTTCATTATTTTCTAGAAATTACAGTCACCAGCATTCGTAAGAGAACAAAAATATTTATTTCTGTAAACAAATCGAAAATTCTTAAAAAGTTGTTGTACTGCCAAAATAGTGGTAAAAATTGCGTAAAGCGATTTCTCTGTAAACGTTGTATATACTTGAGCAAAATATGGATATAATATGAAAAGGAGAAATAAGAGAACTTCAATGTGTCGAAAAATACTTAAAGTGCCCCTAACCTCAAAATGTTTTATTGTCTTTTTTGGAAGAACTTTTAAAATGATAAAGTAACTTCTTTTGAAGATTTTCGTTTCTTTGCTTTCTTTTTGAGATATCAGTTTGTTTGATATGCAAATGTCTGGAATTTCGTCACACATGCATAATGACTTATTGGAGAAATGTGTATATCTCTTTCATTCTCGAACGAAATCCTTTAAAATCAAGAAGTTTGGCGTTGTGGGGGAAACACACACACGTGTCATTCACACTTTAGTGTTTTTATTTCATGAACGCAAATATATATAACATTCTCTGATAACTCTTATGCATGTGACGAAATTCCAGATATTTGCATATCAAATAAACTGATATATCTCAAAAAGAAAGCGAAGAAGTGAAAATATTCAAAAAAAGTTACTTTATCATTTTAAAAGTTCTTCCAAATAAGACAATAAAAAAAGTTTGAGGTTAGGGGTACTTTAAGTAAGATTCATGGACGACGTTTTGGGCGATGTGTCCTTCAGGTATACTTGAGCAAAAGCTATTAATAACGTTCCTAATCCCCAATACGATATTACTGATATAGAATCAAGTGAATAGTTGAATGTGAACTCATCCGTTAATATCTTGTCAATCCTTGATATAAATTATTAATTTTGTCTTTTAATTGAGAGAAGGCATATCTCAGAAAGTAATTATTTCTGCATTTTTCACAAAACTCGAGGTTTTCTTGACTTTCATTTCGAATATGTCATCCTTGATTGACGCGAAGCGTGCAAGACCAAGTCAAGTGACGAGGTTCAAACAAAAAAATCAGGCTCCGAGTCGACGTATTTGGATTGTGGATGAATAAGAAAGCCTCTATAGGGTTTTCTGAGAAGACTCGGCGAATTTCCGGAGTGTTTATACCATTTCGTTATCGTATAAAAAGATAAACACAAACGCGCAATGCACGACGGTTGACACTCACTCTTTAAGAATTATTGGAATGTACAATTGATGTATCTAACGTGGCTCCAAGAAAGAACAATACATTGTGAGTTGAATGGCCGTATTTTATATGTAATAATTAATGATGATTAAAATTACCCTCTCGACTAAAAACGAAAGATTTTGCCAGTTTCAAATTTTTACTCACCCGGACAACAACGAACATGAATGCGCACGTGTGTGTGTCCACGCGTGGTCTTTTGTATGTCATAACCCTGGCTTCTTGGGCCGATCACAGCCCAAGTAGGCGACCTAGCAAACGATCAGACAACTATGGTACACATTCATACGATTAGCATTCACACGATTCTGCTGTTGAGGTCAGTTAAACTGTCAATCGGAGCAGTAACTTTCATAATTTTGGCGGATTGCAAAAATCATGAAAGATGTTGAACAAAAATAGCGCATGAAACAGTGTATAGTCTTGACCATGCAACGCATGATGTGTTCTTTTAATATCCCAGAGGAGTATTCTAGACGGCGTTTCCTACTGCACGTGGTGCTATTGGTCTCACTACTTCGTCGTGGTGCTTTTCTCTGCGTTTATACGGAGCCCAATAGGAATAGATGAATCTATTTATCGCAGTTGACATTTTTTGTACATTCCAAACTTTTCCCATTCTGAAGGTTTCCATGATTCATTGGGTGAACGCAATATTGTTCGTTTATTGGTCATGGCGAAGTCGCTACTAACGTTTGATATGAGTTGTGTGCCGTGTTTTTTGTTCAGTATTGCCATATCCCTGAGGAGGTCCTTTCGTCCGTTCATTTTACACAACTTGACAAACTCTGAGTCATATGGATTAATACCGAAATCCTTCTTGGCCATCCTTCCAGATGGCAACGTCGTACTGTACACCATGTCTTTTGATAGTACATCGCCGTTTAGGCACGTTACGTTCGATATTTCGTTAATGGATCCAATGCTCTTGCGTTCGTCGAATTCGCTCGAACTATCCGTCCTACTAGAGAGGATGCCAATCTGGGAAATGGGAGGAAGGACCGGAAATCCGACAGTGTATGGAATCTGCGCGGCATTACCAGAGGCTGGCTTGAGACATGATATGGAGGATTGCACTCCTGGAAAACCTTTTGCCTTAAGAGGAGGCGTGCGTTCCTTTCTGGACCTGCACAGACATTCGATGTTTGAAATCGATGGAATATCCCCGGATATTTTAGTACAGTCGACGGATATTTCTGGCAGTATGTCAGGCCTGCGTACCTTGGGATACATTCTTTTGACCATCTTCAGTTAGTCAAAGTCTTAATTTTGTTTAAATTGTTCGATATTTCTGTCCAATTTTGCTCTTTTAATTAAATAACATGTCGTATGTTGAGCTCCGAGTTCATGAATATTCTTGTTTTGAATTGCAAGTGATGTCCTGCTATGGCAACGCTAATGTTGCGGTGTAGCTCATTATGACAGGTGTATACAAGCTTGCTATGCCACCGTCTCTATATTGTAAATATATAGTAAATCGTTTATAGATAATTGTTTTCTGGGACTCATTGTTTTCAGCCTTTTAATAAATACATGAAAACGACTCAATCACTTTAACTGTTCATTCTTTAATTTTAAACGTTTTAATTACATTGTCAAATTTATTGAGCTATTACAAAAGATAACGTCGTTTAAACCAAAACAATATTTACATTTGAGTTAAGAAACAAAGACGAGATAATAGGATTGACAAATATAAACGTTTGAACCATGTTAACGTTAATTTACTTTGCTTTCTTCGGTCTTCTTTCCTTAATCCAGACTACATTCGGTTTAATTTACAAGATCGCCTGTTTTTTGTAAGAAAACAAAACAACCTGATCGGTTTTGGATTATTTTCGAACGTTATTCAATCGGCACGGAATTGCTAATTAATGAATTAGTACCTCGATTAAATACACTTTGATTAATCATAATAAATATATATTTAAAACATCTTACTGACCTTTACGTCGTTGGTGTATGTATAGAAGCTGACTAGCTTTGATCTAATTCGCTGCGCTCAAACGAACATAAAATATATTCATCTTAAATGCTTGAACATATACAGTAAACACCCGCTATGAAGAACCTTCCACCTATAAGAATCTCAGGCTGAAATTAGGGATTTTGTGCCCCTCTCAATAAGAACCTGTTTGAGCCTGATATTTGAAATAGGTTCTTATGTCACAAAATCAATTTATAATTCCACTGTAGCAAAGTCCCAAATGAGGATGACACCAACATCTGGTTGCAGTTCCTTATCTTTTATACAATAATGTACAATGCATTTACATGTTGACGTAGATCTCAAAATTCTAGTTCGGTACATCCAGTATTTCAGTGTTATAGGAAGATGTACCTTAATATTGTTATATACTAGTCTTATCATCTACAAAGAAAACTGAAAGTACTGCCTTGTTAATTTCACCCATATCATCTCATTGACATAAGTGTTTATCAGTTACTGAATTGTGGCTTTATGCATGGTAAATGGTTTGCATGGTAAAATAATTACAAACCAATTTATAAGAACCTAACACCCTGATTTTTTGTTAGATATCAAATATATAAGAACCTAACTCAGGCTGGTTTGGAAAAATGTAGGTTCTTCATAGTGGGTGTTTACTGTATCAGTAACAACAGGCGTATTGATGGTTGGTGCACTAGCAGGTCACCAACCATGCATGAGAATTCACAAAGAAAACGAGAATTAGCTGCAAAAAATCGGATACGATAATCAGAACTCATATTACCCGCTGACTAACCCTTGGCTGTCCAACAGCACTTTTCTTTTAGAATTTCTCCGCTTCCTACTTGCAGCGTCCTTATGTATCTTGAGACGCTTTTCTTCATCTGACTTGGATACCGTCGTATTCCATGATGACTTGCGAGCCAACCTTATTTCTTTCTGCTACAGTGTATTTCTTTACAGTGTATTTCTTTACAATTTGCTATATGCGAATTAACGTGCTGTTGATTTGTTTCACCATGAGTTTTCTATTGCGGATTCTTGTTCGTCTCATATCGTCGGGGATATACCCTGTAGGACTCAAATTTATATATAAATATAGAATATATTTATATACAAATATAGAATTTGCTAACAATATAGATATACCCTTGACAACAGCTGATTGTGCTATACACCAGCAGAAAATACATTTTTTGTGGCTTCAGTGAATGAATGTGAGGAATGAATTCACATGTGTGTATTAAACTATACCATTTAATATTATAATATAATATACATAGTGCAATTGTAAATTTGTGTATTCAGAAAACATATTGATATTATATATAGTGTATTGATATTAATGTATATATAGAAGGAAAATGTTTTGTAGTATAATGTGTGCAATATAGAACTTCTTGTAATTGTAATTGAATCGACAAACTCTGAGCAGTTCACCTCGGGTAGTTTAACCTCCTTTGTTGAATATAAGTACTAAGTACTGCTATGTTGGAATGTCTATTCCATCCTTCATCCAGACAACAAAGCCATAGAAACTGGATTGCAAGATCTGCGGATAAATTAGTCACGACGGAGGGCAGATGAAGGTTAACATCAAGAAATCAAACTTTTAACAAAGACAACGAGGGACATATGGATAACCATAAACTGAATTAACTATAGCAAGTCTAACACTTCATTATCAAGATGATAAGGATATAAGTAGAATAGCGATTGGAAAAGCCGCATTTAATAGAGAAAGAAAGCTACACTGACTGGGAAGTTACAGTTAGAATTAAAGAAGAGAATCGTTAAGAGCTTAAAGGGACACTCCGGCCCAAATACAAATGCAGTTCATATGAAAGATCTTACTGACTTTAGTTTATTTCCAAAGTTTCAGCATTCCTATCAATTTAGTTGAGAAGATATTGCTAGTTGAAGTTGAAAATTTGTGGATTTTGACGCCATATTGGTTTTGAAAATATGACGTCATTGAGTGATTCTTTATCGTCAGTGGAGTTGTTTTGATGGCGATCACGTAGTGATAGTTATTGTGAATGGTCTTTGGACGAAAATTAGTCGAAATAAACTATTTAGTTCATCATGCAGGAAAGTAGAGGAGCTTCTTAGGCATAATACGAGATCACGTCACTCAGTGACGTCATATTTGAGAAACAAAATGGCGTCGAAATTGGACAAACTCTCCAACTTCAACTAGCCACATCTTCTTAACTAAATTGATAGGAATGCTGAAACTTTGCACATAATCTAAAGTCAGTAAGATCTTTCATATGAAGTACATTTGTATTTGGGCCGGAGTGTCCCTTTAATTTGGAGCAGAAACATGGGCATTGCGGAAGGAGACAGATATGTCCGGACTGTGAATGGTCAAAATCACCATCGGATCTGATAGGAAAAAGCGAGGTTGGATCAATATCGTATTCTTATATCGGATGAATATCTTTATACCGTACCTTTGTTATACAGTGTTTTATCCAAAAACAAATAATCATTGGAAAATTTGAGAGGTCGATCTCGTGTTACGAATTTACGGTGTAAATCATTGATAGATAAGAGCCGTCACGAACTCACTTGTATTTGATTGGCACTCTTTTCCATCTATCAAACTGATGCACGAATCAATATCTTGTCAAACCTTGAACACTAACCAGCTTAACCAAAACACTAACCCTAGCTCAAAGTAAAACTCTCCTTAAGAAGAAAAATAAACTAAAAATTGAAGAGAAAAGTTAACATATGCCTGGGATTCGAACCCAACACGGCGACGCAATTTTCCCTTTCGTAAACGGTCGTTACCATCCCGAAGGGTCGTTACCATCCCAGCTCTCATAGAATGTTGGGTAAGCAGAGTGAAATTCCTCGTGGTCCCTAGGTTCCCGCATACTTTGTTTGGTGCGATGACATGTTTGTCGCGAAATTCAAAATATGTAAATATTTAGTATTTAGTATACACTACAGCCAGGGAGAAGAGCGTTCATGCAGAAGAAATTATACATGGCAAACTCTCAATCCTGGAACAGTAAATTCGATTTTGTGATCGATACTCGTTAGTCACAACGTATATGTAGATACTTTCCAAAAGGCAAACGACGAAGGATTTCGAAATATCAATCGCAACAACAACGTATGCTGCGAGGTGGCAAAATATATTTGACTGACAAAATATATTTGTCGACCGACAAAATATATTTGTCGACCGAAACTATTATATGCGCATTGCATATATGGACCACCGTAATATAACCATAAATGTAGTTAAGCGTTTCTGCATTTGCCATAGAACATAGTTAATTCGCGTAAAGTCACTTACTAGTCATAACTAGATGCTTTTCAATAGGTGATAAAACGTGTTGTGCTGCGTAGGCAGTGTAGAAATACAAAAGTATCAAAAGGTTGGTGTACTGCCGAAATAGCGCGTGTTGTCTAACGTTTCGAGCGAAGGCCCTTCGTCAGAGAGTGAAACGTAAAGTGAAATAATCATACAGTTATTATTTCACTTTCCGTTTCACTCTCTGACGAAGGGCCGCTCGAAACGTTAATCATAGACTTTTGGGTTTGTTTGAATTTGTTTTTTTTCAAAGAACTCGCCATATAGATGCTTGTTCGCTTTTTAGATAGCAATATTATGAAAGAATACGAGGAGCTGCGAAATAAAGTGTGCGGGAACCTTGGGACCACGAGGAATTTCACTCCGCTTACCCAACATTCTATGAGAGCTGGAATGGTAACGACCCTTCGCGTTACGAAAGGGAAAATTGCCACGGGCAATACCTTCGAGCCGTTATAGCATGGACCACTGCACAACGGAAGAAGGTCAACAGTATTTATATAGTGGATCTATAAATTTACGAAATTATGCTGACCTTTGTATTTCCCGCAAAAATCCCAGAGTGTTGGAATGTAGACTTTAGAACCTACAAAAAAGTGAAACAAATTATATCGAAGTTCACACTATCAGAACTTGATTGCGAAGACAATCTCGCTTTCGCTTTTTTCAGTCCGGAGTGATTAGCAGCACCCCGCACGCTTATCGAAAGCGCGCTGTTGTCGTCGACGCTTTTTCCTGGACTGGTTTCTCACTTTTTCTTCTCCATCTCCATCGTATTCAATCTTGCACATCAAGGGTATTTAACAGTGAAATTATTCCAGATCATGGCAATTAATTTATCCAGATTTGACCCTCAACAATGATCAGTGCAAGGGAAATCACCGACACAAATTTTATTGCTGCATGTGATCCTCCTCATAAAACTTTAAAAAAGAGTTTTAAACTCGCTCATTTAAACATCGCCTAGGGATCGGTCATTATTTATGGTATATACCAAATAAGATCAGAAATTTCACCGTCCCATTTCGGGGTAAAGAAAATTTTTTACCCAACCCAAGCTAGCAGAAAAAAGTTAGATAAAGCCCAATTCCCAGCATATCGTCGATACAAATTTTAATAACAAACCCAAATAGATATACAGTCAGATCCTACTGTAACTTTCAGATTATTATCTCCCTATACAGAGCAGGAATACAAGGAAAACAAGGAGAGGAACACAACATGAAAGCTAATGTGCAATGATGACTAAGGAGAACGGGTGATGAGATTCCAATTTTAAATAATGAACTCTTTAATTTTTTATGTAAATAGTCAAGAAAATTTTGCTACTTTTTGTTACAATTAAATTTTGAATGAAAATTTTGCTACTAATTTTGGTTAGGGTTAGGGTTAGGGTTAGAGCCCTTCAGAGCAGTGTTTTGTTTTTACCCAACCATTTAGGTCTTAGAATTTTCAGTTACCCAACCATTTTCTCTTCGGCCACCACTCCGGCCATAAATAATGACCGGTACTGGCCGGGTTATGCAGTTTTTAGAAAGGATATATCTAGAAATGGGGGCGGTGTAGCGCTTTATACACGAAAAGTCAGCTTTAATATAATTGAAATAGCACACATGGTTCCCGCTGAACTTGAGGCTGTTTGTGTAGAAATGAATAAACCTAAAACTACAGTACACCTATGATAACTACAACGGTTTATCGGCCTCCTAGTTCTGGTTCTGGTTACAAATTTTCCTCATTTGTACATCAATAGAAACCAAAAAATTCAACATAACAACAACATATAAAAGTCGTATGGCACTAAAGGATGCATGCACATACACAACTCATGTAATTTTATTTTTGGCGTACTTGAAATATAACTTAATTGTAGTGCAACTCCTTATATTTATAAGTTATATTTAAAGTGTGCCAAAAATAAAAATTACATGAGTCATGTGCATGTGCATATGCACGCGTGCAACAAAACAGCAACAAACTTAGTGGCATGCAGTATATAACCAAAATAATAAAGTGCTGTAACTTTTTTTCTGTAACCTAATATAGTGTTCATATTAAAACTATTAGTTAATATAGTGTTATTATAAGTCCACGATGTTCATAATGTTATCGGGTATAAAATTGGATTCATTGCCATACTTTACAATACTGTTAGTGGAGTAACAATCATAGTTTTAGTGTTATATTTTATCTTCAAATTTTCGATAAGCGACAGCTTCTCTGCGATGATGTCGTCCATTAGTTCGCTAACAGCTTCGATAACGGTTTCCAAAGTGCTTTGGAAAATCGTCAACTTGATGCGTTCATCTGAGAGTACAATCTCAACTTTTGCGCAGACTTGTGTTTTACAGTTGCTCATCCTATAACCGCACCTATCACCGTGGACCTCTTTACTATCTGTGGATTGGAGAACTTTTCTAGCGCAATTCATGCAAACAAGGGATCTCTCTACATTTTTCACAAGAGCGAAGTTTGGCACTGTTACTGTGTTGTGGCAATCCGCGGACTGAATTTTTTCTTCTGCAACAGAAATTTCCTGAAGATCTCCGTCATTTACTGGCGTGACAGCAGAGTTCGGTGTCGTGCTGACATTCGTTTCTCCAGCCCAAATACGCACATTAAGATTTTGCATGGAATATACCTTTATACTTTCGACGGAAGGAATGTGCTTCTCCCAGATATCGAATGTGATGCTTCAAAAAGTGGCTTGTACCAACTTCATTCCTACCACAGCAATCTCCCCAACATGAACAGCTTTACCACGCAGAGAAACGTTGTCCCACTCTTGACATGACCGTAAAATTTCCTGGATGGACAACGTTTTTGTGGCGCTAGTGGATTCTTCAAACTGGAAAGAGTACTCGCCTTGTTTTGCAATAGAAACCATTGGTCATCTCATTTATAATTATTTTTATGTAATGTAATGTAATGTACAAATGTAATGACGTAATGTAATGTAATGTAATGTTGTGAAGTATTACAGGACCCCACTGAAAAACATTTCGGCGACGGGTATCCTGAATAAATATTATAAGTGCCACCATCATCAGCCTCAATTGCATTATTCAAGCAGCAATCCTCAACACCAGCTACAGTTGTACATGTATATCTTCATCAACACCAACACTCCACAACCACCAATGGTGAACACTCCATCAACAGCTTCCTCCACTCCACCAACAGCTTCCTCCACACCACCAATAACGTTCTCCAGATCGTCAGCAACATTAGTAAAACCAGATTCACCAGATCTTACCAATGACCCTTCATCACAATTCTCCTTAACATTCCTATTCTCAAAATCATTATTAAATAATTCCCATTGCTAATCCTCGATGCGTAGTTGAAAGGCAGGAATTTGTGCCCCTTGTTGTAAATATTCTCTCCAGCAGTTTTTCAGGTGTATGTGCCTTGTCGAAGATGCTGTAATGATATTGATGAACTATTTGGTATATGAACTATTTGGTATATGAACTATTTGGAATGGTATATTGATGAACTTGTCGAAGATGCTGGAATGGTATTGATGAACTATTGGCTGTGGTGAGTGGTTGATGTAGGATAATCTTTATCCCTACTGTCAAAAAATCTAACATCCCCATTTGGCATTAATTCTCCCATCAGATGCCCTCTCACCAAAATAGAGTCGCTGATTCTTTCCAGATGTGTCTACCAAGATGAAGAATGCTTCTTCTGCAGCTGTTTTGGTAAAATAGTGTTGCCAAATTTTGGAAGTGTTGAAGCTCCAGTAGCTTGATGACCAGTGACCACTGACATGTGCATCTTGTTGGCTGACACTGGAATGGGAATTATCAAAACTTGGAGACATAAAAAGATGTTGCTGATAATGTGATTGGAGTGGGGTGATGTTCCCCTGGTGATGTTGGTGATACGTATCAAACACACTTTCTTGGAATATTTGCCATTCGTTCAGTCGGTTATGGATGGGTGCATGAGTTGTGATATATTATGGAAATAGGTGCCATAGAACTTGTGTGCGGTCATGTTCTTCAAATAAAAACAAAATCATGGTGTATGTGCTTCTTCTGAACTATAAGCTATTTCTTGAATTTTCACCAAGATGTCCATTAATAATTGGGCTTTTAAACTTACCTTAAACGTGTTCCTTAGTTGGATAGCAGCTAAGATCAATTAGGCACAATGATAGTCGAAAATCCGCTTTGTTTCCTTTCCACCAAGGGATATAAATTTTACAGGGAGCTCTGTCAAGACATTTTCAATATGCTTGCCAATGTTATGCAGAGGCTCAAACCCCAAGATCTCATCTCAGGAACTCTCTGGACACCATGCATCATCATCCCTATATGAGGTCTTCAAGATCATTCTTGTCGTTGGCTTCATAAGTATGCCTCTTGGATTTAGCCACATTATTTTTGTGGCCATAAGGCTTTTTTTAAAACATTCTGCTAGATGAGACATATGCATGTGCAATGAATAGAATATAGTCTAATTCATAGTCATGTTTGGCATTAAGGGTGCTGCACACTGAACGGTAGCAGTTTCCTCCTTTTTGCTGACCACATTCAAATTACCTCGCAGGACTTTCACCATGAAAGAAGTGCATCACATCAGATATTAATAAAGTAATTGTGCTCTAAATCTGAGGATGAAGATCTGGTAATATAATGTAGAGTTCTGGAGATTCTACTTTGTGCTGAATGTTCACCCTTTTTCCCATCATCTCTTCATATTCCTTGTCAATGCAGTATTATAAAGGCATGAGACCATGAAAACAAGGTGGCTGTGGTTTGCTACTGTTGACAGATCATGCCATACTGTACCTTTAAATGTCTAGTGTGTTGCATATCCATTCATGCAGCACTTCTTTATTGTGTCAAGACTCTCCTTGTTCAACTTTTTCAATCTGTTTTCAACATCCTGGAATGACATTGACATTGTTGCATACTCGTCATCAGAAGTTGTCCCCATAAATTGTTCATGGTCATGCAGTTTCCACCATATTTTACCATTTTCTCATATGGTACTGAAAAACAACACAAAAATTCATAATTAAATTGAATGTGGACACAAATCTATATGTATTTGTAAAATGTTGTGAACTGTTGAAATGATAGAATTACATTAATAAAATTTCATTCTTTAAACTCTTTATGCCAATTTTGCACTGGCAGGGTAAGTAAACATTGGGGCAGGGTCAACAATGTATATATACATTGTCTAATTTTAATATATTATTGATTTTATCACATATATCATCCTGTATTAAAATTTTTATATTTCACCTCCAATCCCTCATCTTTGTGATTGTTTCCTTATACTTGGGCCATTTGTTGTGTCACCTTTCATTTCAAATCTGGCCAGGTTCACATCTTCTGCTACCAACCTGCATTCTTTCGCAATCTGACCAGCTTTGTTGCAATCTGACCAGCTTTGTTTAAATTGCTATGCCAATTTACACCAGTTGATGAAAGTACCAGTTTCATAATTCTCAACTTCTTGTCTCATACCCCCGCTTCTGTCCAAGCTATTGCATTAACACCTAAAAACATATTTGAATGCATCATTATAAAAATTATCAACCACTAAAATTTGCTACATCTTATAGTATATGTGCATATACCTATTAATATTATTATTATCATCATCATCATCATCATCGTCAATATTATCATTACTGTAATAATTAATTTATTTATTTATTTGCTATTATTTCCCATGCTTTATTTATTTTTCCTCAAGTATCTTGATCAGTGCTGTTGCCAAGGAGATGTTGCACGTTTTCTTGAAGGAAGGAATTAAGGATTTCATTGTATATTGAAGTTGACTGCTTGGTTGTTTTGATTTAACTGCAAACGACTGCAGATCGTTGAATTGGTCATGACAAGTACTACACAAGTACTACAGTTTCACCACAAATTTCTATTACAAGTTGTAATTCGCTGATGTACACCACTCTTTGGTAGATTAACCAAGAATTTCATTTGCGAAATTTTACACGTACCTGTAAATCCAAGCATTTTTATGAAGCTCTTGCGGTCTACCAAGATGTTTTCAATCCCCTCAAATGCCTCGCAGAAGAGTTGTAACGCTCGTGGTTTTGGCGCATTCGATTTGTCGAATTCTCGCCGCCAGTAGCCTGCGTGCAGACTCTACAATCCAGATATCATTCTGGATCCAGATATCATTCTGGATCCAGATATCATTCTGGATCCAGATATCATTCTGGATCCAGATATCATTCTGGATCCAGATATCATTCTGGTTCCAGATATCATTCTGGATCCAGATATCATTCTGGATCCAGATATCATTCTGGTTCCAGATATCATTCTGGATCCAGATATCATTCTGGATCCAGATATCATTCTGGTTCCAGATATCATTCTGGATCCAGATATCATTCTGGTTCCAGATATCATTCTGGATCCAGATATCATTCTGGTTCCAGATATCATTCTGGATCCAGATATCATTCTGGATCCAGATATCATTCTGGTTCCAGATATCATTCTGGATCCAGATATCATTCTGGTTCCAGATATCATTCTGGATCCAGATATCATTCTGGTTCCAGATATCATTCTGGATCCAGATATCATTCTGGATCCAGATATCATTCTGGATCCAGATATCATTCTGGATTGTAGAGTCTGCCCGCAGGCTACGCCGCCAGCTGTTCACTCTCCGGTCTTGGTCCAAGACCGGAGAGTGAACAGCGGTCAATCAGGCAATAACACGGGCAAATCCACAAATGTGAGGATGAATAAAACCATAGATAAAACTCAAAACCATAATAATTGTTAACACAGATCAGCTTGTAACCGAGCTTGTAACAGAGCTTGTAATTCTTTTGACCATACAGATGCAGCTAAGCCGCGCGCGTATTCACTCTGAAATTTTAAGCTTTGCGCCAAAATTTCAACTATGCGGTAATTTGACAGATATTTCCTGTTGTAACTTGTAAGAGATAAAAAACAGACACAGCACTTGTTTGTGAAATGGCCGCTCAACTCACGATTCATGACGAACAAAACGCGTTTCCTGGCTTCGTTGGATAATCGATTACACTATAATTCAAACTGAATTATAGCTTAACTATTACGTACCAATGTGAAAGGATTAAACAGACTCACTGGTGAAAGTAATAACAGCTGGGTGGGGTTAACTGTGCTAATGGGAACCACACTTGTGTTAATAGACGTGAATAACTGCATGTGTAGGGGACGAAGATTTGAATAAGAAACATGAGTATGTGCCATAGCTATAAGCTATAATGCGTTAAATGTATTGGGAGACAACATTTTTAACAACACTAGTCATATATTTATTCCGTGTCTCCGATTTTGTCTTGACTGAAAAATAATAGGGCTTTACCTTGAGTAGGAACAGATATGAAACAGATATCACGCCAGGCATGCGCGGCGTACGATACTTTCTCACAAGTATCATGTTTCCGAAGCAATTCTCACAGCTAAAAAGATCATTCTAGATGGTTCGTATACGTAGAATTTCTTAGTATTTACATGTTATCCAATGCATGTTATCGTGTTAATTACGACCGTATTTCCTCCATTTAGCCCCCAGCCTCTATTAGCCCCCCTTCTAATAAGTCCCCAGTCTACAAGAGCTGAAAAAAAGCCCCCACCCTCTATTATCGACAACGTTTTATGAATAAATGTTTCTCTGAGGAATTATCCTCAGAGAAACATTTATTAAGAAAAAATAAGCCACCAGGGGTCTAAATAGAGGAAATACGGTAGTTATTGTCAATGAGCGTTACCACAGAGTGTGAAAAGTGTTAGGTGGAGTTTGCAGAATACTCCGCCACACAGGCTTAATGGTGTGTAGCCGGCTGCAGTCGCGAAAAATCAGTGCAATGGCTACGCAGTCGAATGGCTACAGTATCCTTCCAGCCTCACGATCAACTAATGCATGTGTTCCCCATTTAGCCTACTTAAGATCTGCAAAGCATATCGCTGCTAAAAATATCATATTCCGTTTCCTCGTTCTTTACGAAACCTAGCCTGCGCCGCACAAAACCACGCCGCTAAACATCATTATATGTTGTTGCTTCGTTCTTTAAAAATCACGACGCTAAACAGTCATATCATGTTGTTGCCTACATTGCAAAGGTTTACAAACTTTGAAGACTTTCAAAACAGAAATCTGTTTCCTTATGTTGATATTCAACCGCTTACTTGCATCAGGCGCCTATATACTAAACAATTATTGGATGAGGCCTGACGAGCCTGAGCATGATATCAAGAATTAACCAGACCGAGCCCCGAGGTTAATGTTATCTGCCGAAGCCGAGGGCTGAGGCGGATAACATTGACAGAGGTCTGGATAATTCTTGATATCATGTGTAAGCCGAATCCAATAATTGTTTTATTATACAATTATAAATGTAGAAGTCTTTAGGGAGTTTAGGAAGTAAGCCACGCAAAGACAATTACGTCACCTACAGACAATTTTTGATATTTTGTAGGTGGCAAGATATCAAGAATTGTCTGTAGGATTTTTAGCCAATCACAATCGAGATGATTGCGTAGCCACTTGACTGCGTAGCCATGCACTTAAATGCGTAGCCAGCTGACAGCGCAGCCAGATATAACTGCGTAGCCACTTGACTGCGTAGCCACTTGACTGCGTAGCCACTTGACTGCGTAGCCAGCTGACTGCGTAGCCAGCTGACTGCGTAGCCAGCTGACTGCGCAGCCAGATGACTGCATGCATAGCCACTTGACTGCGTAGCCATGTACTTAAATGCGTAGCCAGCTGACTGCGCAGCCAGATATAACTGCGTAGCCAGATGACTGCGTAGCAGATGACTGCGTAGCCACTTGACTGCGTAGCCACTTGACTGCGCAGCCAGATATGACTGCGTAGCAAGGTAACTGCGTAGCCAAATGACTGCATAGCCAGATGACTGCATAGCCAGATGACTATAAGTATAGCCTGATGACTACGTAGCCACTTGACCGCGTACCCACACGATTAAGTAGCCAGATGTGATAGGGTATTTTGCAATTGCTTCTGTTAGGTTAGTTGTTTTTTTCAGTCCCAACCACCGTCGTTTCACTTCCATACATCCTTCAGGGATTGGTTACGTCTACTGTCGTGGGTGAAAAGTCGTGGGTTTATATTTATTTGGTTTATTATATTTCAATAAAAACAATTTAACGTATTTTACGACCATGCACGACTTTACCCATGACCTTTTACCCACTACCCACAACAGTTACCTAGATTCTTGGCGACGGTATGTCGGTATCTAGTTATCTAGTCTAGACGGTATCTAGACGATATTAGTTCGATGTACTGGATGTAGTACAAGTATTAATGCATCGGGATAAGTAAAAGAAGTCGTTCTGTGTCTTTTAGCAGCCAAAACATTTGAAGAAGTAAATAATGAGGTTTGAAGGAAAATGATTGATAACTGATGGGTGTGTAGACAGCTCTTGAAGGCTTAGTTGTACTGTATTAAATTCATATCTTTTATCACGCATTCGACACCCCAATTATTCATGTACGTAGTTTCATTCAAGCCCTATTTTGTACCCTAATTTATTCACACCTAAATGTTGTATATATTTAGCATCGCGACGCCCTCGTAATATACTTTTAGTTTCTGATGACGTCCATAGACCAATTAAACCTGCAAACAGCCGCAACTGGGCCTCATTTGATATTGATTTTAACAATCTAATCTGACAACATGCTGCTACTGAAGGACGACTTTGTACGTTTAACCATGAAATAAGCTTTTATTAAGTTTGTAAACAGCACTCTTATAATAGTTTGTCAGTCCGACCATGTCGAATTCAATATACCTCATAAGCCTGGGAGGTTGGGATATGAACTAAATACCATAATCGATCATAAATGGACATAAGGATATTGAAATGACTAATATGTAACAGTGTGAAAAGGAGAAGTAAGAGAACTTCAATGTGTCGAAAAATACTTAAGTAAGAGTACTTACGTATATTAATGGCTGATGTTTCGGACGATGTGTCCTTCTTCAACATCTGACCTGAAGAAGGACACATCGTCCGAAACGTCGTCCATTAATATACGTAAATACTCTTACTTAAGTATTTTTCGATACATTGAAGTTCTCTTATTTCTCCTTTTCATATTATATCAAGTTCTTTTGAGAACTTAGCAGCTTTCATATTTATTCTTAATATGTAACAGTGTTCATTATATTATTGTATATCTGCAGGTGGTATATATATAGTACAATGTATTTTAAAATGCAGTATGATAATGGGTTTTACGTATTCCATGACGTGTTGCAGGGTAAACTTTGTAATCAAAGTAATTGCCATGAATTATCCTATCCAAGATGGCCGTTTCGACGTCATATAAAACTCCTCTAGGCTCTATATTATAGTTCTCCTACAGTATTTGCTTTAAGATGAAGACATAAAAAATACTGTGCCAAGGAAGTATAAAACACAATTATCAAAACCATTTTACAATTCTTGCAAAAACAGTGGTGAGGAATATATGGTCCTGCAGTGTTTATGGAAATACTTGCCGAAAATAGCAGCAAAATGCAATTATCTTCTATATCTAAACTATATCGTAAGAGCTCATTATAAAGATGATGAATCTCCTATTTCCCATTTGCTCTCAAAATGCAAGAAATGACCGTTTTCCAGCTTAAAGTTCCGGCTATGACCCCAAATTCGATATCACTGAGATATATATTCTATACATGAAGTGAATGTCAAAATGTTTTATGATTTGAACTTTACGTTGTTGTTCTGCAAAGGTTTGTCGTTTCCGAAATGCTAATGACGGTGTCGAAGTCAGAGCAGCCGTCATTTCGGATACAATATATTATGCTGCCAGAGAAACTTGACATAATTCAAACGTTGATGCAAAACTTGAGGTTTTATCAACTTTTTCACTCCGAAATCCTCAACCAGGTACATGGAAAGAAAGCCAAATTCCTGAGATGACGTCACCGTAAAAGTATCAAAGGAAATATCGAATCAAAGAAATATTTCACTGTTCAACTATTTGCCTTATATAGAATGCTTAACAAATAATATAGAATTTTGCCGATATCAGGCACTTTAAGAATTCTAAAATTTCCGATCCCCAATTTGGCTGAATCTGCCCCAAGAAATCTTGTGATATCTTGTGTATTATGTAAATTATGTATCTTGTGACTGAGACAATTACGACTGGCGTGCGTGATATTTGGATTAGTTCTATATTTTATTAGTATTAAAAATAACATAGTCAACCGACATCTTTCCGATATCTCTGATTCTGTAAATCTACGGATATTTCCATAATGCTCGCCCGAAAACTGTACTGTCGGATTTTCCGACTAAGTGAACAACAAGATTTTCTTCTTATTCAACCGTCCAATGCTTCACGGAAATCCGCCATTTTGAAAAGTCATGATAAAATTTGGCGATTCGATGCCACGAGCACTATAAAATTGGTTAAAGTTAACTCTACGGTATGGACGAAAGGTATGTTTCAAAGGGTTATTTTAAGAAACCAATTAGTACAAAACAGCTTTTCTGTATTCGCCGCGATACAATCGCCTAATGTGTCGCTGGCTTAATAGTATACTATCTATCGAAGATCAGCCTGGTGGAAAAATAATGAAACATGAATTTGAAAAGAAACTCTTTATAGTGTATACCGAAAACGTCTTTAGAAGTTATAAGGTTTCAGTACTTTATTGACAATTTGTCGATTATATTTGTCGCATAATTTGTCGCATAATCTTCGTATAGAAATGAAACGTGCTTAACACTCTATGAGCTAAGTTGTTTATTATATCGTTTTGTTGTTTACGTTCAGCAAAGTACTTTCAGTCTGTCTATCAATGGCCGCTTAATAGCGTAGAGTCTGGCTGCTATAGGTCAAAAAGCGGACAAAAAAACCAAATTTGACTCACAAATGATTGCAAATGAGCTATTTCTTTTGTTATGGCCGCAAGAATTATGGGTAAAAGCGGACAAACATCGGTACTGACGTCATCTGGACGGAGCGCTATTGTTATTTTGTTCAGTACATAGATTACACATTATATGCATAATTAAAATAAATTATTTTGATTCGGTTTTGATATTACCAAGAATTGTCAAGGCTTCGTGTAAACCTTGCGGCCTTGAAAATCTCGATATCATGCAAAACCCGAATACAATACAGTAATTGTTAAATGTCCACGGCTAAGCTTCAGCGTTGTTTACTTGTTTTGACGCGTCTTTCACAATATTTTGTACGCCTGTGTATAATCAATTATCGGTTCGATGAGTATACCGCTCTTAAGCACATCCGGTGCAAAAGTACTTATCGTGGCTCTTACTTCGTGTACCGGACACAGAAATTTGCATGAGTAAAATGTTAGTTGCACTGTATAGAACTGCCTCGTTCTTTAAAAAATCCCGTTTATTTTATCCAGATATATATAGGTATTTATATAGGTATTCCAGGACAAAAATAAACGGTTTTTTTTAAAGAACGAGGCAGTTCTAATTTCTATACAGTGCTAAATTTCTGTGTGCGAGCCCTTATCGTACTATGGTTATATTAGAGGAATAAAAACTGACAATATAGCTATATGCCGTATGGTATTTTTTGTATGCATTTCTGACTAATAAAAATTATGGTCCCCTATAAAGTAAAATTTCCATTCTTGCTCAGTCCTATAATAATAATTATTTAATATACTATCTAAAGTCTGAATCAACAGGACAATCAAGTTTTTAGTTCACGTTAGTTTGACAAACTCTAAGCTCCATGCTATATAGAGCAGTTATATACTATATTTTCTCTCATATCTCCAACTATTTTTAGATTATCTTCGATTCGCTTTGTCACTGTCTTTGGTAAACCGTAACATGTGATAATGTCCCGTTTGTGGTTTAATAAATGGGATTAACACATGCAAAGAATGCGCTTACTCCCCATATTATTAGTATTTCCTGTTGACACAGTACGGACACCAAAATCCACAATGTCCAAACATCTCACAAACGCAAAAACCTAACAGGAAATAGTTAACATATATAGATGTAATATTCTATCGGCATTTCCATAAGATGTCTTATCCGCCCTACGCATTTCTTAAAGATATATATGTCGTATGCATGCCAAGTTTTCTTACTTCCTTTAGAACCGGATGTCAACGTCATTCTTTAGCAGACAGTCAAATAAACACTTAGTTTCAATCACCTTGTGCGCGTCAGTGCTTTCAAAATATGAATTTCCTCCTAGGACATGAAAGAGATAAGAATATGAAGGGTAGCCATAAAAGTTCTACATATATTCTCGAATTTTCGTAGTGCTGCATAGTGACGACAAGTAAAGTTGTAGAAGAAGGGATGTTATTGACTATTGGCATACTTTTATTGTGACGTCAAGAGTGGGCAGCGAGGTCAACATCTTAGATAAAGAAGTAATTTCATTGGTTGTTTCTGTATTGTTTTGCAGCTTCCTCTTCTTGTAAACAGGATGACATATATATATAGGTGCAGCAGCCAGACGCGATCAGTTTGGTTTGTTCACTTGTGTTGAAAGGAGTTCGAAAGTCGAGTAAAGAAAATTATGCCACACAGTTTTGTTAACACTGAAGCAGAAATGCCGCAAGGTAAAACAGGATCTTTGTTCCTCGTCAGCGACGATCGAGTTGGTCGGCAACAGCTTACCGCCACCGTGTATCGAAATACACCGAGCCCGTTCGCGGTCTTCGTTCGAGAAGATAGAAAAGTCCTCGCAGGACAGAACGCTGCGTATCTCGCTCTCAGCGACTGTGAAGTGAAGCCTATGGACGAGAAGACCTTCATGTTCACTACGAAGAAGGAACGACTGGGAAAAGGGCCGTCTTACTTGATCTTCGAGGTGACTTCGAAAGAAGAAAGAGATAGTTGGGTCGATTTGCTGAAATGCGACAACGAGAAAACCAGTAAGGCAATGAGGTGTGGTGGGTTCCTGCCTACAATTGAAGAGTACGAGGACGTTGAAGAGTTGCAACCGAATCGCAGAATAAGCCACGGGAAAACGAACTTAATTCAAGTATAGCGTTATCATCACCTTATCATATGTATGAACCAACTATGGTATGAACAACGTACGTGTATGTTGTCGCGTTATCGTGCTGAGCCAACGATGTTAATATTTGCCAGGATGACGATGATTCGCTGCTGCGTGCTGGCCGAAAGGTCGCCCAGAGCAATCCAGAGCAATCCAGCGCGACTCAACATAGTGAAGCATCTACACAGAGAAAGATTATTGCCCAGGAAAAGCTATACATGGCCCATGACGTTCCCGATTGGCATCTTCGTGCCGTTTCAGCAGAACTATTAAGAAAACTAGCCGAGTGAAGGGTTTTGAACGTTTATTAAATAACAATAGTGATATAAACACCTAACATTTGATCCTGATCATAGAAGAATGTTCAATGTACTTATTTATTACTTGAATCAGCGAAGAAGCCAAGATTGTACCTACATACACAGACAAAGAGTTCTTTCTTTGTTGTTTGTCATAAAACTTGCTTTTTGCCCTCGAGTGATATTTCTGGGCAAATTTGCATTTAAGATCACACGTAATATTTAACAACATCCAGGGCATGCTCTGATGGCTTCGGTTAGCCACGAAATGTAATTAATATGCGTTACTGGTCTTGTAAATGCCACGCATATCCAATATATTGTAAATACACAAAATGTCTAATAATTTATATATGCTCAGCAAACTACACTATTAAACTATTTATTTTCGCTGTAAGTTATAAATAATTAAATAAATGAATGTTTTAAATCGTAAGATTGCATCATGTTGCCTATGTTGGGGGGTATGCGGCATTTGTTCGTCAAAATTACCTACAAATACAGAGCTAGTCGGACGCCAACAATCGCGGACAGCAAACTCCCGAAGTGTCCGTTATATAGAGGTTGCTGCACTGTATACAGGCTCTTAACAGTCAACTATTCATGAGATCGAGGGAGAGTATGTCTTTATTGGAACTTTAAGCTTTGTGGTGATATATTAGCCTCCTCCGCAGGCAATTCTGTGACTTCTAGTTTCCCGAGTCAAATCGCTTCCAAGGCTGTACGAATTATATGGTTGTGAAGGGATTTCCCCTCCCCTGGCCCATTTCTCTGGCCTTGTTGTCTGGCTCGGCCAAAAAATGGCCAAAACAGCGTTGGAAGCCATTCGGACAGCCACAGAGTTGCCTGCGGAAGAGGCTAGTGATATATATATATATGTATAATATCACAGTATAATATGCAAGTTTTAGTCAAATACTTAACGAATATGGTGTTATTTTGGAAAGATACATACATCTTGTATAAAACCAAAACGGCACAGACTAGATATTCATCATATCTTCGTTCTCTGGCAATTTTCTAGTTTTCATCAAATGTCAAACCACATCACGTAGCGGTTTTGGAACACAAGCATATTTGATTCCAAAATAAACGTATGTTTGTAAACAGGAACAGTATCTTAGCTATTGATCTACGACTACAGTTCCGGAAATACCACAGTTCTGAGTGCTATGATATTTTGGGAATTAATTGGAAAGGCCACTGTATATTGAGTCAAAATTTCTGTATTGTTAGACTATCGGTTAGTAAAACACGAAATATGATACGCCAGTCCTGCAAAAGCTGGTTCTCTTTGAAATATCACTAGTTGTCTGATCACGTCTCAAAATGTTCTGTGCTTTAACCTCGTTAATAATGAATAAGACGCTGCTCGGCAGCGACAGTCAGTTGCGAAAGAGAAATATTTAAACGTCATATATAGTTAGTACTGCAGATTTGCCAAAAATAGAGTCGACCTTTGTTCTGATGACGTTGTGTGTAGCGAGGAAATTATGTTTTTACTTCAATCTGCATTTTGTGGGCCGGTTATACTGATATAACAATAACAATGTTCTGTTCTTACGTGTTTATATTTAATTATATAGCTTTGCCTCAACCTAACGTGGTTCCAGCAAGTGTACACTATTGTGGATTTCCAGTCACGAAGTACAACGCCATGGTACGATGTCAGTGCCTGCATGGCCTGACTCTTAAATCACGTCGTATTTTAGACCGTCTGACGACCGTACTAAACTTGTAGTTGTGGTTAGATGTTTCTATTATTAGACTTGTTGTTTCTATTATTAGACTATCGACCGAGAGTGTTATATTCAGATAGTGATTAAAATAATTCTGGTATAAAATAAAATAATTCTCACTCAATACTGAATGTTCCCAACTTCCCACACTCGCAGCGGAATCGTCGGTATTCTGAACGCGGTTCCTTTTAAAGAAATCTTCTGAAGGCAAACAAGTACGATCCGAAGTCGTGAAGAATGTCTTGAATCTCTGATATTAACGATAATAATAATTATATATACCGTTACGATCTTATTGCCAGTATTGAGGCAAATAATAGACTCTTATTCATATTAAAATGTGGCCGAGTGGGGTCTACAATTCTATTATATGCATATAAATTGGCCCTTATGGCCTAGTTTACAATTTCGTACATGAAAACGAGTTGATAAGAGTCAATTTACACGAATTACAAATACAGGCATATAAAATTAAGAATATTAATGCGGCGGCCATTTTTGAATAAGGTCTATTCGGGAAGTGTGTCTTCTCTTGCAACGGAACGTCAGGGGCTCCGGAAGCACAGGGCAGCGGGGGTAAAGTCTCGAAAAAGGGCACTTTCACCTTACTTGGCAAACAAGCGAAAGGAAAGTATCTTTTTTATTTCATATCTATTACTGGACTCACAGTAAAAGTTTGTCAATAATTAATGCTAAGTGGATATATGTAACATAATAATATATTTTAATATTAACAAATAGAAAATGCTTGCGTCAGTTGTGTGCCTCTGTACAACCAAATTAACCTATATTTCCTAAATTGTCGACCACGACGACCAGCGATGACTAGAGACGATTATTTGGGCTCGTTCCTCCTTATTTTTAATTCCTCATTACGCATCTCGCTCGTTAGAAAATTTAAATGTTTTTGATTTCCGAATGTGGGCAGTATAAATTTTAACTTAGAGTGATAAAATAAATTAAAAACGAAGTATAACATACTGTAATGGTACCAAAGGGCACACGGCGGCAGCGGCAACCTGTGGCAGCGGCATCGAGAACGAGTCAACCGACCGCGCCCTCGTTCTGTTTACAACGCCGCTCTGAGCATTTTCGCATTGATTTCATTACAGACACACCACACATATGATCGTTTTAGCAAAACTAAAGCGTTTTGACAAGCCTCAAGTCAAGCCTCACGTGCCAAATACACTCAATGTAGTCGATGTGGTTTATTTTAAAATACTAAAATTTATAACGCTTTTTAACTGCTGTATGAAGTTTGAATGGCCGATTAATTTTTGACAAGACTATGACTTGTGCTAAACTCTAATAAAGGGCTTTAATTTCGCTCGGAAGTTTCTTCTTTTAAAATGTCTGCTTATTTGCATATAAGCGTATACAGGAAGTTTATAAGAGCGCAAAACCATCTGGCTTCATAAGAGATCCAATCTCGTACCCAGACCCAAGCATCCCCGGCCACGCGGGAAGACAAATGTTGGAATATAGGTTTTCCTCAAATCTTACAACATATACTAATTTTTGCTCACGCGGCCTTCGCGCCACACGCAGCCTAAACCTCGCGGAGGAGGCTAACCAATCTCGTTCCCAGAGCTTGTGTTCCCCCTGACCTGCGTGGGGCTCAATCTCGTTCCCAGGGCTGCGTCCCCAAACAACACAATTTGTATTCAACCCGGTCTCTTCCTTAAACTAACTATTATCCTTAATTTACAAATCGCTCTAAATTATGGATAATGGTTAATCTAATGTTACAGCTCAACCCCAACACAACAAAGATCCTAACCCTAACCCCCCCGCCTAATGGGTTTTCTAACCCTAACCGCCGGCAAAATTTACTGAAAATTTGAGTACTGAGTGTATATATATATATATATATATATATATACATTGATAAAATAAGTATAATAAGTGTCTTAACGCAGACTTTGATTAGTCGAGCCTCGTTTTTTCTCAGAGTCAACACAGAGACACAGATGACGTCATTCCATTTTGTATTACATTGCTTCTATCGTAAACACTTGCTATATTTTGTATAGAATAAATAGAAAATGGTTTTGCGTCTCTGTAAGCTGAGGAGCTAGAGATATAATAATAGAAAGAGGAGACATGTATGCAATTCCGCTAATCATTAATAATTAAAGGCAGCTTATTTTCCTTTTAAACCTTTATGGGGAGCTTATTAGAAGGGTATTAATAGAGATAGGTGGCTTAATAGAGGAAATACAGCACATGCATGCGATTCTGCTAAAGAAATGAATCTTGTGAGTAAATCCACTAATTATAAGGATGAGAAATCGGCCTGCATAAATATTGTGAAAATAGTGTGAAAATATAGCCTTACATCGGAGGCAAAATAATCATTTTGTTGTAATCGTAAAACATTAGTCCGTTGTAGATCTATCAATACAAAGCAAATTGTTTTTAAATGAGTCATTAAATGCGGTCAGTGAATCGCGGTCATAGATGGATCGCGGTCAGTACTTATCAGGAAAAGAAATGAATAGGTTTACATCCGTTTCTACTTGTAAAATATGCTAAACATGCATCTGTAATTATTCGTGCCATTCAAGCGCCATTCATGGTCATGAAATATCAAGTTGCTTCCCTTGAAAGAACGGTCTTTGAATTCTGGATTAAACCATAATTATATACCAAGTATTTAAATATCCGATATTTGACCCTCCGCATAGAAGGAAATTCTTGATCAAAGGACAGCTAAAAATATGAAAAGAAAATTTCATAATTATCTTATAATGCTAACTGAAAATATCTGACATGAAGTTGAGTAGGATTAAATAAGTTAACTGTATCGAGACCAAATTCCAAAGGTGAGAAGTGTTTCGATCTTATTTTTTATACCTACGGTACCACCGCTCATTTCTTTGTTTTTTTATAAGCCCTCTCGTGCGGATATTGTGGCTGCTACTTCGTATACTTTGTATCGGACACAGAATATTACATCATTGAAATATTTAGATTAAAAGTAAGGTTAGTATTCCTTTATTTCAGGGTTAGGACTAGAGTTATTATTTGGGTTATGGTTAGGGTTTTTGTTCTTGTAAAGCTTCTGAATCCTGGGAAAATAACCTTGATGTGTCTATGACGTAATCTGTGTCTATTGTGTGTGCGGTACACAAGGAAGATGCCGACATATTGTCTTAAACGGAAGCGGACACCTTTTCACGAGGTCCAAATATGCGGAATAAGCTCTCTTACTTTAGCCGATATATTTGTCAGTCCTTGTCGAATTTCGTGACCTCAAACCGCCTTTGTGAGCCTTGAAGCAAATATTAATTGTTTATACTTTCTTACTAATGTGTAATGCTAATGTGTTAATATGTTATTACATTACTTCTATCGTAAAACACTTGCTATTTTATAGAATAAATAGAAAATGGCTATTGTGTCATGAATAATAATAAAAAGAGGAGTTAATAGAAAGAGGAGACATGCATGAAGTTCTACTGATAATTAATAATTAAAGAAGCTTATTTTCCATTTTAACCTTTATAGGGGGGCGCTTATTAGAAGAGTTTAATAGGCTCTCGGCAATAATTAACGGCCTCCGCGCCGTTGCTCAGTGGTCAGAGCCAACAGCAGTACTAGCATCGCAGGGTCGCGGTTCAATTCCAGCCGGAAGGCCTTGAAGTTGCATTTTTCGCAAGGGGTTTGGTCTTAAAATGTATATATTCTAACACTCGAAATTTTCCTTCAACATAAATCCTTAGAACATGTAGTTTAATCTAGTGAAATGCCAAATATTACTATTAATAGAGATAGGTGGCTTAATAGAGGAAACACGGCAAATGCCGATTCTGCTAAAGTAATAAATCTTGTGAGTAAATCCACTAATCATATATAAGGATGAAAAATCGTCCTGCGTAAATATTGTAGTCTGAAAATACAGCCTAATTAGTACATCGGAGGCAAAATAATCATTTTGTTGTAATCGTAAAACGTTAGTCCGTTGTAGATCTTTCAATACAAAGCAAATTGTTTTTAAATGAGTCATTAAATGCGGTCAGTGAATCGCGGTCATAGATGGATCGCGGTCAGTACTTATCAGGAAAAGAAATGAATAGGTTTACATCCGTTTCTACTTGTAAAATATGCTAAACATGCATCTGTAATTATTCGCGCCATTCAAGCGCCATTCATGGTCATGAAATATCAAGTTGCTTCCCTTGAAAGAACGGTCTTTGAATTCTGGATTAAACCAAATTATACCTGGTATTTAAATATCCGAAGAATTTCCTTCTATGCGGAGGGTCAAATATGATCAAAGGAAAGCTAAAAATATGAAAAGAAAATTTCATAATGGTCCTATAATGCTAACTAAAAATATCTGACATAAACTTGAGTAGGATTAAGTTAACTGTATCGAGACCAAAGATGAGAACTTGTTTTCTACGGTACCGCTCATTTCGTTGGTAAACCACTATCGGTTTATAAGTCCTCTCATGCGGACATTGTGGCTGCTACTTCGTGTACCGGACACAGAATATTACATCATTGAAATATTCAGTTTAAAAGTAAGGTTAGTATTCCTTTATTTCAGGGTTAGGATGGTTAGGGTTTTTGTTCTTGTAAAGCTTCTGCATTCCGAGCAAATAACCTTGATGTGTCTATGACGTAATCTGTGTCCATTGACCATTGTGTGTCCGACATTGTCTTAAACGGAAGCGGACACTTTTGAGGTCCAAATATGCGGAATAAGCTCTCTTTCTTTATACCGATATATTTGTCAGTCCTTGTCGAATTTCGTGACCTCAAACCGCCTTTGTGAGCCATGAAGCAAATATCAATTGTTTATACTTTCTTACTTATACTTTCTTTCTTTATACTTTCTTTAGTTCTTTTAATCACTAAATTGTAATGCTAATGTGTTAATATAATGTTATTTCTATCACCATACTGTCTATGTGTGCTTCAGGTTGTCCAACCCTGATCGACATTCCTGCGTTCACACACTGCGATTAAACGGGCTACTCTTCTTCCTATTCAGCTTATCACTGTCAGGTGGATTAATGCCTGGGTATCAATACACCGCATATCGTACGCCAACGGTACGTGGCAATGCGCTTCATGCGGACAAACTTATGGTATATTTGCGCCATATAAACTTATGTCCAACAATGGTCTATGTTAAATACCACTTGAATAGGAGTAGACGCCTGTTCTTTTAAATCACTATTAAATCAGCAAAATATATATAAAAGAAACTCGACCAAATAACGCGAACGTATTCCTGATTACAAAGACGTATAACACAATGTCTCGTGTAGCTAAAACTAAATAAATTGTCACCAAGCATAATCATCTTGAAACTCAGAGTCTACGATTAGCAGCTATATGAAATTTCCTACGCACGCGTTTTTTAGTGAATCCTGCATTCGTCCCGCGAGATGCGGGAGAGTCAGATCGGAGTCTGATCGAGGGAGTCTTTATCCCACTGAACACAAGTGTTCACACACACGAAGAATTTATTTGCTCGTGTGCTCCATATCCTCATTAGTATGCCCTATTTCCTCATTAGTATATGCTCTACAGGGTGTATAAAAAAAGCGCAACCTCGGAATTTCCTAAGAAATCCACTTTGTTTTTATTAGCACAAAAGATTTTAGGCCTCTGGGAATTTAATTGTTGTTGATACTTGTAAAATAAACAACTTTCATTAAATAAATGCATAAATTTCGATTCAATTCTGCTTTACGTGCTCGAGTTTGTAGTAATTAGACAGTTATGCCCCTTTGGCCTGGAATACGATTACAAGCTATTTTAAATTCCCAGGGGCGAAAATCTTTTGGATTTCTTGGGAAATTCCGAGGTTGTGCTTTTTTTATACACCCTGTATACGAGGTTGTGCTTTTTTTTATACACCCAATACATACAGGGTGTATAAAAAAAGCGCAACCTCGGAATTTCCCAAGAAATCCACTGTGTTCTTAAACAAAAAATATTTTCGCCCCTGGGAATTTAAAATAGCTTGTAATCGTATTCCAGGGGCATAACTCTCTAATTACTACAAACTCGAGCACGTAAAGCAGAATTGAATCGAAATTTATGCATTTATTTAATGGGAAGTTGTTTATTTATTAGCAATTCGACAGTTATGCCCTTGGAATACGATTAGAAGCTATTTTAAATTCCCAGAGGCCTAAAATCTTTTGTGCTAATAAAAACAAAGTGGATTTCTTGGGAAATTCCGAGGTTGCGCTTTTTTTTATACACCCTGTAGAGAATACTAATGCGCTTTGTTTTTCTTTGTTTCAAAAGCCTATTAGTATGTTCTAGACCACTGAAATACTGAGTTCTGATTGGCTGAGTGTGTGTGACCATTTAGTTCTAAATATTCTGTTGCAGCAGAATATTTAGACCTTATTAATTAGTATTTCTGACAAACAAACCGTTATAGAACATCAATGCAAAGATGAAATCAAAAAATATATTGGCATTCAACTATTTACTTCATATATGGTATATATATATATATAATCCTTTCAACATGTAGTTTGATCGAGTGAAATGCCAAATATTACCTATAATATACCCAGAATCTTATCCCGGCATTACCACCACCATATATACAGAACTCGTGACTAGGCTCTCCGCGGCAACGGCTTCCGTAGCTCAGTAGTCAGAGCACTGCACTAGCATCGCAGGGTCGCGGGTTCAATTCCAGCCGGAAGGCCTTAAAGTTACATTTTTCGCAACTGGTCCCGGTTTGGTCTTAAAATGTATGTATTCCAACACTCGAAATTTTCCTTCATCATAAATCCTTTCAATATATATATATATATATATATATATATATATATATATATATATATATATATATATATATATATATATATATATATATATATATATAGTATATATATATATATATATATATATATATATATATATATATATATATATATATATATATATATATATATATATATATATATATATATATATATATATATATATACCGGTAAGGATGGCAAATTAGGCCCAAAAACTAATGTTCAGGACTTCAGGATGAATTAAGGGTACATTTGTGAAGAAAGATTAATAATATACGTTATTGGAAGATTTTATTAAAAACGATTAAAATATTATAAAATATAAGAAAAGTTGTGCACATATGAAAGCTTGTGTAATCTACGTAGATTGTAAAATTTTGTGATTTTTTCTCCTTATATTTCCCTAAAAACTGGCCCCAAAACGCAGGAAATGCTGTATCCGAGACTTTCTAAGTCAATTTTCCGGGGCGCTGGGCCTCCCTAGATTTCTCGTTTACGGCCCTCGATTCCTCATGGGCCTTCTACCCTCGCCCCCCTATATTTAAACTATTCCGCCGCCCTTGAGCTAGATCACCTTCTAACTAATTCTCGGGAGTCTATATCCCACTGAACACACGTGATCATTGTTTACTTTAATTAATTGAATACCAGCATAATTCATCATTTTGACATCGTACGACATACGTATAATCCTTCGAATTCTATAGAAAATGCACAATGAAAGAAATAATCAAGCGACCACCGTGCAGTGTGCACCGCATATATATGGTATACGTATATAGATTATTGCAGATGGATAATCGGCGAACTGGCATTATTTTAGCAATTGTACCCAATAAGTTATCGGATTGTAACCACCGTCCCTAACACCCACCTACTTGGGGTCCTAAATTAGTAGACTATAGTGAGAGAGCTATGAATGTGGGACTAATAATTAACTTTTACACACATGCGCTTACAATCATAACGTATTACAATCCAATAACTTATTGGTTATAATGCTATTACAACGCCAATAATTTATTGCTTACAACGTGAGGAACGGGTGTCACTACCGACATAAGTATAACGACATAACGCAAGCGCAGTAGGCACTTCATGGTCAATTTAACACTTTGTTCTTCCAAAGGGTTAAACCTGCCATGAAGTGCTAACTGCGCTTGCGTATGTCGTTATGCTTATGTCGGTAGTGAAAACTAGGCTTAACCTGCGATCAGAAGGTTATATATAGATGGTCGCATTCCCACATGGGACATCTTTCTGGGACCGGGTGCTTGCATGAGGATGGCCTAACCTCATGAGACTGACCTACATTTGTTCATTTCATGTTTACATGAAGCAGGCCTCACAACCAGCCTTGGTTTGTTTCAAGTATGACCCTCGTCAATAGCGCTCCGTCGAGATGACGTCAGTACCGATGTTTGTCCGCTTTTACCCATAATTCGTGCGGCCATAACAAAAGAAATAGCTCATTTGCAATCATTTGTGAGTCAAATTTTGTTTGTTTGTCCGCTTTTTGAGCTATTAATAGCAGCCAGACTCTACGCAATTCAATTGTATTTATGTTAATATTGGGATTCCTGTTAATCATATTCTTGAAGCTCGTTATAACAGATGTGTAATCAGTCCGGGGTCAGACCGGCACGAAGTGTTCAGATCGATATAGCAACGGACCCACGTTCAGGCTGGCTACGTTAACTGAATCTCAGGCCGGACTCATATAAACCGTGATAACTCTTCCACGTTGAGGGAGGGTCACCGTCACTAGTTTCGAGTCGTCTTCGGGACGATGTGTTTTAGTATCAACGTTAATATAGGATGGGATTTAGGTTTAAGGTTAGGGCTTACGGTTTAGGGTGATTTGGGGTTAGGGTTAGTACCTTTCGTCCCTGGTAACATTGCCAATGTATTTGCTCGTCAGGGTAATTATTTGCTGTTGCTATGGAACACGTACTATATAAGTACCTTTCCGATATTGGGGCAATAAGTTCATGTCCAATATATATTATTATGCAATACTCACACAATCTCCATTGTGATTGGCTAAAAAACCTACAGACAATTCTTGATGTCTTGCCACCTACAAAATATCAAAATTTGTCTGTATAGGTGACATAATTGTCTTTGCGTGGCTTACTTCCTAAACTGTAAAGGCTTCTACATTTATAATTGTATGATAAAACAATTATTGGATTCGACTTACACATGATATCAAGAATCATTGACCTTGGTCTGGATAATTCTTGATATCATACTCAGCCTCATCCAATAATTGTTTAATATGCACAAATAATTTCATGTTTAGCGACCCTAATACTAGGGTTAGGATTGGGGTTAGGGATAATATTAGGGTAAGGATTGTATTGGGGTTAGGGTTAGTATTAGGGTATCTCGTAACATGAAATTATGTGTGCATATATTATATATTGGACATAAACTTATATATTACCAATATTCGTGACCATCTTGAAATATACCTCTAGCGGATAATAAAACACATCGTCCCAAGACGACTCGAACCTAGTGTGCAAGAGTTATTCCCCATGGAAACACCCTACAGGAAAAACCCTATAGATCCTAACTAAAGTCACGTCATAATTGAACTCGGGCCAGCCTCATGTAAATGAGTTTAAAAAGTTATGTAAAAATGTATAAAAACTTAGGTCTTTAGACCTAATAATTATTGTCAACGTCAGATGTTAAAGTGCATATAACGTATGTGCGGATTTAACATATTTGTAATCTATGGATTCTCCTGAGATAAATTGTAATATATCTTGTCAGCTGAAAATTTCATCTTCATAGACTTTTTTGCTGTTAAAGTTGACGGAAGTGATGTGTAGCGGGCATCTGTAAAGAGGTTTTCATGTAGACAGATGCCCGCTATGACATCACTTCCGTCAACTTTAACAGCAAAAAAGTCTATGAAGATGAAATTTTCATCTGACAAGATATATTACAATTTGTCTCAGGAGAATCCATAGATTACAAATATGTTAAATCTCCCATAGACGTTATAGGCACTTTAAGTTCACAGTAAGACCAAGAATGGTTTTTCCGTGCGCGGGCTGGAGGCCAAATTCGCTGCATGACGTTAGTATAAATCAGCTCCAAATTCTCCGGAAAAATACGAAAATCAAAATAGAAGGCCTAGTGTCTAGGCTGGGAGCGGCGAAAGTTATATTATTTGCGATATGTGACGACTACAGAGATACGAGGTTCCAAATATATTAGCAACAAAACAATAGATATATTATGCATTACCTCGTTAGTTTTGAAAATCCCGCTTAACTTTCTGAATAAATTACAGAAATTTAAAGCGGCGTTTTCAAAAGAACAAGGTAATACATAACATTCTATCGTTTTGTTGCTGTTATATTTGGAACCTCGTAACATGTGTCGGGCCGATTTATGGTTTAGATCCTGGATCGGACCACCACGCAGTGTCTAAAAACAATTGAGGAGAAGGTGATGCCTTTGCAACAACACCAGCAAATGGTAAGACTTTCGGGTTTTCTCGGAAAACGACCTTAAATCGTAGGCCGTCGGAATTCCCTATAAGTTGGGTTTTCCGTTCCTAAGAGCGATAAACTGAATAGTCGAACGCTTAAAACATGAGCCTCTGGTCGGATAAATAGGGCAACCTTATCCTGCGTTATCGACTCAAAATAAATAAATCAAGATGTATGGCAAGTAAGGAGAAGTAGGAACAGTACGCATTATGAGCCCACAAATCATTCCGTTTCACAGTTTCTTGTTCATTGAAATTTTGAAAAATATGGCTGATTCGGCAAAGATAAACATGCTTTTGAAAAATTGACAGTTGTTTTCTCTTGAAAAGTAATTCGACCTAATGAACTTGACGAAAAATGGGGGAAGGTCAAATAGCCCTCATGCACCACAATAATTCCGCCCACAAATGCATTTACTATGTATGTAATCACATACTGAAAACGCATTTGCAGTGGGCGGGATTATTGTGGCATACATGAGGGCTATTGAGCTTCCCCCATTTTTCGTCAACAATGACAAATTACGGTTTTAATTTCTTAAATTAATTTCTACAGAATACTACTGCTTCCTTTTGCCGCTCTCACGAATGAAAAAATTCGTTGAAAAAAGAATATATTGCTTAATTCGTCTTGGTGTAATGGACACAGAATATGAAATCAATGAGATCAGGTTGGGTTTAGAAGCAGGGTTAGTATTACTTTATTCATGAGGGTTAGGATTTTGATTACATCGCGTAGTTTATTGTTCTCGACGAGGTCTTTCCTCCGTGTACACGACACAGAAATGTTGAAATGTTGGGTTTAGTCTAGAAGTAGAAGATACCAAAAGTTGTGACCTTCGACAATGTTCCACACGGCAACTAAATTTTATTTTTATAAATACTTCATCCTCGTGTCAACCTTGTACGTGATTGCCCAACATAACGGTGAAATTTAAATACGAAATATTTCCTTCGAGTTGTGGTAGTGTAGCAACCAAAGGCAAAGGTCGACGGCGGACATTGCTGTACGAAGCAGATCTCTTGCTCGTCACAGTGCTAGAGTTGCCCTGGCAACATTTATAATGTTCATTGTTCATCAGTAGCTTTGGATAAACGGATTCGAAAATTTAACATTTGAAACTTAAATTGTGCATTTGAAAATTCAACATTGAATGAAATGTTATATGTTTACACAGTATTGAACACTCATATATATACATATATTATATATATATATATATATATATATATATATATATATATTATATATATATATATATATATATGTGTGTGTCTGTAGATATTGTACTATTACGCTCCTTCACTTCGGTGTTGTTGAGCACTCTGTGAAGTTGGTGTAGGTGTCCTTTAGCGATAATGCAACGCCCACTACCCTTGTGGTAGTTTGAGCGGCTCTGGCCCTATATCTAGATATGCGCATGACCGCTGTTTATCCCACAAGCGGTTGTCACTGGCAATCGTTTGTGTATAGTTAGTCCTCATGCCCATATCTAGATTGTACCAAGCTACACTGATGAGCTGTGGAACAGCGAAACACGTGTCTGTAGATATTGTACTATATATATATATATATATATATATATATCGTATTTCTAGTCGTATTTTAATATTTAGACGTATTTATAACCTGTGCGCGTTTTATATGTAGTAACCCGTGCTCGTTTTTGTGAAATAAATTATTTAATTGATAGT
Source organism: Chrysogorgia sp. JL179-B06 (assembly GCA_035772405.1). Taxonomy (NCBI): domain Eukaryota; kingdom Metazoa; phylum Cnidaria; class Anthozoa; order Scleralcyonacea; family Chrysogorgiidae; genus Chrysogorgia; species Chrysogorgia sp. JL179-B06. The sequence goes on along the minus strand of JAYKKM010000437.1, from coordinate 4,668,848 downwards.
CCCTGTTGTTTGAAACCGGATAGAACCCCAACTTTCAATTCTCACGTCTACGAGGACTTCCCACGTCTTGACCTAAGCGGATAGCCAGCTTGCGTGAGTTCGATAGCCGGAAAAGGTGAAACCACCCTTTTCCGTCTAGAGACGTACTGCACACAGGCTGGGAGACATCCGCACTGAGTCATCGAAGCGCCAAAGTATACTTGTTCTTCAGTTACTTTGTGCATAAAGATCGTTTATTTTTGTATTGGCATATGAGAAAATTAACGAACATAGACCTCTAGCTTTCGTAATGGCATCCAAAGTAAATAGACAGGAAAGATTTAATGATGCTATTATTAATAATATTTTCTTAAATATAATTGATATACTACAAAAAAGTGATTTGTGGTCTTTAGATACTGAGAGAAACCATACTATTATTTATTAATAATATTATTAAAAATGTTGGAGACAAATGGTCTTACAACATACGGGTTTATAGTGCTCCGTCCACAACCTCGTACCCAAGGTCTTATCTATATATATATATATATAAGGATTAGTGGTGAAGGAAAATTTCGAGTGTTGGAATATATACATTTTAAGACCAAACCGGGACCAGTTATATATATATATATATATATATAGACGTAAATACGTCTATATGTAGTATAATTTATATGTCGTACGTATTTCTAGTCGTATTTTAATATTTTGACGTATTTATAACCTGTGCGCGTTTTATATCTTTTATATGTAGGCATGTAGCCATTGTGAAATAAAGTCCCTGCTGTTCGAAACCGGATAAACCCCCAACTTTCGATTCTCACGTCTACGAGGATTCCCACGTCTTGACCTAAGCGGATAGCCAGCTTGCGTGAGTTCGATAGCCGGAAAAGGTGAAACCACCCTTTTCCGGCTAGAGACTGCACGCAGGCTGGGAGACATCCGCGCGCCAAAGTATATTTGTTCTTCAGTTTTTGTGCACAAAGATCGTTTATTTTTGTATTGGCATATGAGAAAATTAACGAACATAGACCTCTTTCATAATGGCACCCAAAGTAAATATTCTTTTATATTCATTTAAATTAGCCTTTCTGACCTCGTTCGTGTGTCTGTAATTTCAAAGAATCGTTGCTTTGTAACGAGACCAGAAAGGCTAATTTGCATGTATATAACACGTCTTTCCGCCATTATGAAAGAGGTCTGATTCATCAGAAAAATGATCTCTTCGTATTTCATCGTTTGACGCCATTTTACCATGAAGTAAGTTGTGTGCGAACTACTTTTCAAGCTGACAAGAGCGGACGGTTTACAATTAAACAAGACTTATTAGATCTGTGATCTGTGATTGAGGGAGGGGTGATTTTGTTTGGGCATGATTTTTCCCCGGCTGCACAGCCCATATTGCCCCCAAAATATATTTTTATACGATACAAATATGTGTGAATTTTTGAATTAAGCAATTCTTCAGAACGTAATCATAATAAGGAGAGCAGTACTGAACAAATTACAGCATTAACTCTTTCCTGACGGGCTGAAACACATCCAAAATTGAACCACCTCTTTGTTCTATTGTCGTATTGATATCTTTGGAAATAACTATAACTGTTGCGAAAGCTATGTCTATACATTTTCTGAAAGCCCAAATAAACCGGCTTTTACTAATGCTTTTAAATTTCCCGAACAAGATACATTATGTTAATATAAATTAGGATTAATTATCATAATCAAGTTGAAAAACTTTCATGAAAATTCAAAATGCCACCAATCACAGAGTTTTTTATGAAATCAAATATGACTTGGCGTGTGAGTGGGCGCTTGTCGAGTTTCAATTGTTAAGCTTGCGTTACCGAGGTGCCGTCAAGTCTGTTCTGCGCATGTCCACGTTTCTGTTTACATCGTTTGTTTACACTGCATTTATATAGACATTGAACATGAAGTATTGCGGATTTGTTTTCCATGCTTGAGCTTTTCCGCCTAAAAAGCATGTTATAATATAAGAAGCTGTTCTGTTCCTAAATGTGGATAATATATCAAACTACCACTCGCACCTTCACCACCTTTCGAACTGTCGCAAATCTATTCCGTTAAAGTTGACATATAGTCTCGAGGGAGACTAGTTGACCCGTTTGAAATATCACGCATGCGCAGAACGGACTTCACGGCAAAAATATAAAAACTCCTTGTGATCCGGGGGCATTGGGCCCTCCAACGTTTATGAAAAGTGACCTTTGTCAACACAAAACGTGCTCCAATATAGACTTGTTTTGTACACGAAGTCGAAAATCACCAATAATTGACATTCATTGTTCTGTATTTACTATTTTTCCTGTTAATTTTGCGTCTTGAATATTTATTTAATTTGAAACAATTTTAAAATTATTAAATCGACTAAATATGTTCCCATGCATGTTTTTGCTAAAACGTAGTGAGGCTACAGCCCCACCGGCTCCGCGATCCCTGTATAGAGCTTTAGTATTCAACCCTCGCAAACAGATGTCATCGACCTAATCCAGGTGCGCCAACAATCAGTCATCCACGTGTCAGCGGTACATTAAATTTCCGATAGGTACTTCAAGTACCCATACAATATGTATCAGACTATGTTCTTATAAAGGCCATGATTCTTAGCCCTGCTAGTCGGGATAGCGCTAGCCTGCGTAGCTGTCCCAGCGCTTAAACCGATGAAGAGTTGCAAAGAAGAAGAGAGCTTGCTTAATCTCATTGTACCAACGGCTGCTGAAATAAAACACTTCATAAAGCAATTTGGATAAAGTGTATATTTACGCGATAAAAAATAAATACATCTCTCTCTAGTCATAGATAGAAATCCTTTCCAGTAATCATATTACTCTACGGGAGATTGGAAAGTAGAAGTTTTTTACCATTATAGGCCACTTTCAACGTGTTTTCAGACATTTTGGATGCTTGACACTATTCATAGATTCATTGCAGTTAGTGTTCAGGGCAAATGTAAAAATGTTCTATGCACGCAACGTCCTGTTTAAGGCGATTTACACTCAGTCAGTGTAACATACCTTGCAACGGCGAAAATTGTTGGGATACAAGTTGCTGCTATAGCCTCCTCCGCAGGCAACTCTGTGTATTCCCAAATCTTGCTTCTGTGTGATTTAGGCCGAGCCCAAATCTTGCTTTTGACCGCGTTTGTCTCTTTCGTGCTCGGCCAAAAACAAGATCGCAGCAAAAACATTGTTGAAAGTCGCCGTTTGGGAAGACACAGAGTTGGCTGCGAAGGAGGTTGCAATTATTGTAGAAAGTAGAATCGAGTTCTACTTTCTACAATGATGATTGCACGAAGCAATGTTTTTCAGCGTTGCACAATGTAACACCCCATCTGCAACTTGTCTCGCCATTTTCCTCTTTGGCGACTCGATACTCGTGCGCACCTTGCCACAAACACAAAGATAGTAAGTTGCATGAAACATTGTCTAGTGTAACACCTCCTTTCATGCAAGTGCAACGTATGAAACATTGTACAATGTAACAGCTACGCCTTTAAAATGAGGACGACATTTAGATTACTCTTGGGACTAATAATTAGGCTTTGTTCTGGATGAAAAATTGCATTTCTAAGACGTTGACCTCGATGTTCACGTCATATTTTCGTAAACTCCCTAAAATGCTCTAAATAACTTTCTGTTTTTTAAGGAGAACGACATTGAGATTACTTTTGGATTTAATAATTAGACTTAGGCTTTGTTTTGGATAAAAAGTTGCATTTGTAAGAGATGTCGTGTTTTCGTAAACTCCTTATAAAACAGACATAGTTCGACGCTACTCTGGCTTTAAAAGGTTTTTTGAACGTAACTTAAAAGTACTGTCCATGACCCAACGTTTCGACACTCCAATCTAGTGTCTGCGTCATGGGTGGTCGGTGTAAAGATAAGATCCTTATTTATACCCGATGATGACGATAACTATTAACAAGATGCAAAACGTTTCTGGTAATAAACCACCGTCATCGCGATTCAATAGGGCGTGGACGCGCTATTGATATGCCAAGCCTCCAGACAACGTCTCTGATGGTACCGCGATGACGGTGCTTTATTACAAGCTTATTTGCATCTTGTTAATAGATAACGTCATCATCGATTCTATGAGGGTATAAATAGGGATCCTAACTTTACAACGATCACCCCTGATGAAGACACTAGATTGGAGAGTCGAAACGTTGGGTCAGTAAGTTTTGGACCAGTAACTTTTAAGTTACGTTCAAAAAACTTTTTAAAGCCAGAGTAGCGTCAAACTATGTCTGATTTATCATTTATCACCTGGTTGCGTTGGGAAATTATTTGTTTCCTTATAAAACATTGCGAAATTGGGCGAAAGAAAGCAACAACACGCACTTTGACTTTTAGAAATCCCATTCATTTACTTTGGAATTTGTCATATAATATCTCACAAGATAATAAGCCACAAATACTAACTGATATTTTCACTCTTTCACTTGAATTTGGAGTAGCAGCAGGTCAAAATGCGCATGCGTAACTCGTAAAAATACATGTAACAACTGAAAGGCTGACAGGCAATCACGAAAAAAATCAAAAAGACCACAATGTCCTCCATCTTTGGTTTCAATTCATCCAATCCATCTACCGACGTCAGCCTTCTAGCTTTACGATATTTGAGTAGCAGCATTGGATGGCTTTCTATCCAATAAGATATATTGTGCAACATGTATGCTAATATGTATATTTACATGAGACTATGTCTATAAATTATATACAGAACCACAAAGCTCCTGTTTTCGCCAGTCAAATTATTACATCTTTAGTTAAACCTGTAGTTCTGTACGAAGATCGACTACAACCGAAGTGCTCCCTAGTTGTATATAAAAACCGCTTTAGAACGCGGTCGGCTCTCAGTCAATTTCTTGTGGCCGCTGCACGGGTGTCAAACTGGTACCATTTGAGGCTATAACTGCAGATGCCCCTCAAGCCGAAATATAAAACAAAGAGTAAAAAATAAAATGCAACTTGCTTGAAACGAACTTACAAACCCTGTATATCTGGAAACATTGCTTTCTCTCATATGAGTTTCAGCTAGACCTATTTTTTTTGAGAGACTACACAAATACTCGTCAGAAATTATGAAAGGCACTATATTTTACCCAGAAGAAGCAATCGTCATGTAACACCAATAACGGGACTTTATCTGAGGCCAAAAAATCAATCCGGATTAGAAAGAGTATGTAGTTTGACAAAAATGAAGTGACAGCCACTGAACATTTGCTCTATTCATTAAGGATTTGTACGTACTTTTTCCAAGCAAAAACTCAATACAAATCCTTATAAACGTGACAAACTTAGGGCACCTGTAACTACCGTTCCATTCACTCGGTTCATGTCAAACGAAGCACTTTTATCAATAGTGTACTCTTTCCAATTTTTGCCCTCCGATGAAATGTTAAAGTCACGTGATAGGTGTTACATAGCCATTCTAGAACAAATGACGTCAGTTGCAGCGAAGTCCTTTCGGCTTTAATTGTCGCTAATGTTGTGGTACTATTTGGCATATTTGCTGTAAAACACCGTGACAGCCCGTAATTTGTACACGATATTGTTGCGGCGGCGACAAGAGAGGTGCAGAACTACTATGGTGCATAACGACCATGTAGTAGCCCACAGACTGAGACAAGTTTGACAAAACACTTTTGAGAGCATTTAGGAAAGACGCGCAGCACGCGCGCGCCAAGGAAATCTGGTGACCATCTCCTCTTGAATCGGGGACGACGACGTACACGCAAACGTTTTGCGGAGTATGCATCAACGTAACCTGTGGTAATGTCCAACTGGGGGTACTAAACCTTCCAAATAAGTAGATGGTTTGTACTGTCTTCACGTCCGGCAGATTCATTGGCACTCGCTTTGAAGTCCTCGTAACCATCCCCTCCGCTAATTATTAAAACATTCTCATTAGGAAACGGTGACTTGCTGTCGATATTGAGTTGGGTCCTGCGAGCTGATCTTCCCACCGTCGAGTTAGGATTTCCATCCTCCTTATCGTCGGGCTTGCCTGTTTCAACGGCAGTCAAGAACCGCACATGTCCCGTATGTCCCTGTGCTGAAGCGGTGACATCCAAGGGAGCCTGTATAGATGTGGTGTTTAAAGTAATGAGTGGCAAAGGTAACGTTAAGACAACACCGGCACTAGTACCAATCCACAGTAAGTCTTTACACGTCAATAACGCAGTTACCCGTAAACAGGCTAACTTGTGTTGCTTTATGATTGCATCAGAACCTGAATGTAAAAGAACAAAAACCAAGAAAAGATTTTAACGTTAAATTCCACGTGATCATTAGTTTCCCATCCCGTATGTTACGCAATAATGGTTAATTATCAGTGTAAGTCAAAACGAACATTTCCGAGCGACGTCCGCACGAGGCCGAATGACGATGAAGTGTTTTGGAAAATAGCAATTATAAGATAATACGATAAACAATGAAATCTAACCATTATTATAAGCCTAATAACCCGTAGTATCTGGATCGTGATTGCGATATATGATTGCCATCGCAATCCCGAATCCCCTCAAGGGAGGCAGCACACTAATCTTGGGTCCAGTCTTCACGCGGAACTATATAAACGTGCTGTAAACTCGATTGGGTCGCCACCTAACTATATGAACAAGTTTTGTGATTGGTTGATTAAAACAATAAAACAATAGAATCAACCACGAAGAAACCAATGTCCTAACCCTAACCCTAACCACCTTTGTTCCATGTAGCCAATCACAAAACCTGTTCATTTTAGGTACGTATTTACCGACTTGATTTAGGTTGAAAGCGATGTTTGTATGTTCGCGCGTCAGACGATAGCAACAACTCGTTTTATTACCGTCGGCCAGCAGTAACCCAGGCGCTCTGGGTAAATTCCCAAGGCGAATTTGTGGTATCAAGGTGACGAATGTTTTAGTAGCGATTCTCGTGGAAAACAGTGCTCCTATATCAGTTTATAAGCGCTATTTACCGAACAAGCCATTCCTGTGTTTGAGTGGAACTGCGAAGTGCGAAAATGTCGACAGCATATTGTCACTAGGAGACCGCATGCATGTACCAATTCCCAATGCAAAATATTTATCAGTGAACAATCTACCAACTGTCGTGGAAAGAGTACTCCAAAGAATACTCCAGCCAAAATACAAATGAAGTTCATAAGATAGATCTTACTGACTTTAGATTCTTCCCAAAGTTTCAGCATTCACATCAATTTAGTAAAGAAAGATATGGCTAGTTGAAGTTGAAAATTTGAAGATCTTGACGCCATATTTATTTTGAAAACATGACTTCATTGAGTGTTCCTTTATCGGCAGTGGAGTTGTTTTGATGGCGATCACATAGTGATAGCTGTTGCGAGTGCTCCTTGGAGAAAAATTAGTCGAAATAAACTATTTAGTTCCTCATGCGGGAAAGTAGAGCAGCTTCTTAGGCATAATACGAGATAGAAGACTCAGTGACGTCATATTTGAGAAACAAATATGGCGTCGAAATTGCACAAACTCTCCAATTTCAAGTTGCGATATCTTCTTAACTTAATAATCAGGCAACTGAAAGGCCACCGCGTGTTTAGATAAGTTTATATAAGTTTAAAGGGGTACTCCAGTCAAAATACAAGTCAGTTCATATGAAAGATCTTACTGACATTAGATTATTTCTAAAATTTTAGCATTCAGCTAAAATTTTACAAATACTACTAAAGTCAGTAAGATCTTTCATATAAATCACTTGTATTTCGACTGGAGTATCCCTTTAAATTTATCTAAACACGGTGGCCTTTCAGTTGCCTGATTTTCAACTAAATAACAGAAACTAACTCAATAACAATCAAATATTACCCACACAAAGTGTAATCACAAATGTTAGTAAAGACTTATTTATACTACCTAACTTGTCATAGCATAACCATTTGAATTGTATAGTAATGTTTGATGAATTTTTTGAAAGAACCGATCGCGAAATGAATAATGATCATACTTATCTCAAACTCATTAATAATTCATGAGCGGAAAACAAAGGAAATCAGCACCGAGACGGTGGTTTGGATATCAGAGGAAGAAATTACATAAATTAAGCCAACTTTCACCTCGATTTTCTCTTAAAATACTGATGTAATATGAGACACTCGGAAGAGTGTTTCATCAGGATATCCAAACACCTCGAAGTTTGTTAAAAAACCTCGGCTTCGCCTCGGTTTTCAACAAACGTCTCGGTGTTGGATATCCTGATGAAACACTCTTCCGAGTGTTTCATATATTACATAATCAATTTCATGTTTCTAAAACAAAGGATTTGTAAGTGCACCTTCAGGCCCCCCTCAACATGAATCGCAGTTCAATTGCTAGCCCCTTTAAAGTTGGCCGCGTTTCGAGACCATGTATTACCATTGACTATGGTGGCATCAAGTCTTACAATTTTAATTATTAATATTAAATTAACATCTAAACAAACAAACAACCAACAATACAGAAGTGAAATTCATAAGTAGTTATATAAAATGTTATCTGCTCACCTGCCAACATTTTATGGACCGATTCTTTCGTATCGACGTCAGCTAAATGTTCAAAAGTGGTAGCGTGGAACAAGCGAATAACTGACTGACTTTGTACTGAGACCCAGACTCCCATCCCAGAGCTCGCCATGGCGTGCAACGATAGACTGCTGTTCATACTTGCGTTGAATCGCGTCTAAAACAACAAATGCAAAACTCGTGAAGCAAAATGAAAGACGAAATCAGGAGGTAAGCGAGCACAAAACAACAGACATTTTTCACAAAACATTTTTCAACTAGAAGGTTGACAGGCAATCATGGAATAAAGCAAAAAATTCTACAATGGCCGCCATGTTTGGATATAATATGAAAAAGAGAAATAAGAGAACTTCAATATGTTGAAAGAAACTTAAAGTGCCCCTAAGACTGTTGTCTTAAAGGACATTGGCAACAAAAATTAAGTTTGTCTAATATGAAAGAACTCGTAAAATGATAGAGTAACATATTTTACAACTTTCCCATATTTTACTTCGTTTTTGAAATATTTCAGTTTGTTTGATATGTAAATGAGATGGTCTCTGACGTCAGGTGTTGGGTAGGGAATTTTCACACATTAAAAAAGGTCTTATATCTCAGTGATTGCTAAGTTTACAGCGTTCATTATCATGAGGAGTTATTATACGCACATTTTCAAGTAAATTTGTGAAACACACTTGAAGATGGAACTAATATTCTAATGTGTGAAACTTCTCTACCCAAACAAACAAACTGAAATATTTCAAAAACGAAGTAAAATACGGAAAAGTTGTAAAATATGTTAAGTTACTCTATCATTTTACGAGTTCTTTCATATTAGACAAACTTAATTTTTGTTGCCAATGTCCTATAAAGTGCCCCTAAGACGAAATATGAGGGACATTTTTCTGTCGTTTTTTATTATAGAATATTATTTTGATATATCACCGTAATTATCGAGTTATAAGACTATTTGTAAGGTAGTAGTTTCCCTAACCACCCATTATATTAATATGATGAGCCATGTGGTTTTTAGCTTTGAAGTCACTTCGTATTCGACCGTGCTGTTCGCCATCATATTAAAAAGGTCTGCACCTACCTCGATCTCGAGTGTAGTTGTGTTAAGCACCACGACCTGGTTTTGACAACCAACCCACAATCGACCGAGTATGGCCGTCATGCATGTGATACGGACGTTGCTTGAAATGGTGATATTCTTCGGAGAGTTGATTTCCCAAGCAAAGCCTGTCAACAATAAAAATGGGAAAACAGTAAGATTGTGAATTCTTCATGATTTTCCTACACTGCCAAGTCAACGGGAAGTTGTTGACTCGAGCGAAATTTTAACTCGCCAACTTCGGGATACCGTGGTACCCTGTCCAACCAGTTGAGCTACAGAGACAACAAGAAATAGCCGAAATGTAGTGCTCGTATCTATTTTTCCAGAAATAATCCAGCGACAACGTAACGTTGTATACAGCATATCTATGCAGTATATGCACGTGTATGCATACATCATATCTATGTTGTATATACTTGTATGCGCACAGCATATCTATGCAGTATGCACTTGTATGTATACAGCATATATATGCATCATGCACTTGTATGCATACAGCATATCTATGCATCATGCACTTGTATGCATATAGCATAGATATGCTGTATGTATACAAGTGCACACTGCATAGATAGTATAGCATATCTATGCAGTATGCACTTGTATGCATATAGCATATCTATGCAGTATACAATTGTATGCATACAGCATATCTACGTTGTATACACTTGTATGCATACAACATATCTATGCTGTATTCAATTGTATGCATACAGCATATCTATGCAGTATGCACTTGTATGATACAGCATGTATATGCAGTTTATAATAATACATTTGTATGCATACAGCATATCTATGCAGTATACACTTGTATGCAAACAGCATATCTATGCTGTATGCACTTGTATTACTACTCAACAACTTTTCCTAGACTCGCAACGGTGTGGGATGTTTACGAAAATTTATCTTATAATAACATTAATGTTTAATGGAGAGGGGAGGACGACATCTTTCTCTAGCGGAGCATACTCACAGCTCATTTATACAGAAAGCGTTATATCAATGTTTGAGTTTATTGATATAAAGCATTCTGTATTACAAGAGCTGTGAGTATGATTCGTAGCAGAAAGATGTCGTTCGAAGAGAGAAGCTCAGCTCTAGGTGAAGTGAAGATGTGATGTCTCTCGGTAGAGATTTTGGAAAAGAGCGACGTCAAAAATTTCTGACTGTCTTGATCACGTGTCTCAACAACTCCGCCGTCAGAGCGTGGGTATGTTAAGCCAGAGAAAGACCTTGGGTTCCAATAATAATTATAAGTAATAGCATGGCATTGAGGTTGATTAGTGATTAAATGTACCCGAAAGCCGAGGGAGGTTTAGTTGACTTTTACTAAACCTCCCGAGGCTTGAGGGACATTTAATCACTAATCAAACGTAATGCCATGCTATTACTTTATAATATTATGGCTACCAAGACAATAGGAACGCTTTTAGCCGATTCAACAAGTTCAAATGGAATAAAACTTTGTGAGTTGCTATTAATGGTTATTGGGAATTCGATAATGGTTCACTTCATGTCTTCGTTAGTTATTCTATTGAAATGTTTTAGAGTAGTTTAGCATATAATATATAAGCTGGATGAGTAGCTTGTTTCGCAGCGCAATTTGAGTAAAATAAAACAGGTCTTTTGCATAAACATTAGGTATAATTAGTTAAGATTAGTTACTAATCGTACCTAATATTTTATGCAGGTATTTGATCAGGTTATTTAGAGATTAATCGTCCCTCGTGAAACAAAGGATTTCGAGGTAGCCATGATATTATAATATTAATAATAATAATAATAATAATAATAATAATAATAATAATAATAATAATAATAATAATAATAATAATAATAATAATAAGCATACAGGAAAGAATCTACATGGGAAATTCTACACAAGTACAGGTTAAAAAGAGGAAACCTGAAGAAAGAAACAGAAGGAATGTTGATGGCAGCACAAGATCAGGCATTACGAACTAGGTACATCAGGAAAGTGATTGACAAAGAAGATATATCGGCTACTTGCAGGTTATGTGGGGAGCGTGATGAGACAATAGCACATATTGCTTCGGAATGTAAGATGTTAGCCCAAAAGCAGTATAAGAACTGGAGACACGACAGAATTGCTCAGGTGATCCATTGGGAGTTATGTAAGAAATACAAGCTGGAGCATGCGGAAAAGTGGTACGAGCATAAGCCAGAAACTGTCACTGAAAATGTAAATGTAAAACTGCTCTGGGATATGAAAATCCAAACTGATAATAAGATAGAACATTCCCGGCCATATATACTAGTACTAAATAAAAAGAAGAGATGCTGCGCACTGATAGATGTTGCATGCCCATTTGATACAAGAGTTCTGCAGAAAGAAAAGGAAAAAGTAGAAAAGTATCAAGATCTAAAAAGAGAAATTAAGAGGATATGGCAATGTAAAGAAGTAACAATTGTACCCATCATTATTGAAACACTCGGAACAGTAAGCAACCATTTCGATATGTGGCTAGGAGGGCTCGACATTAGAATTGACTTCAGATACTTCAAAAAGCTTGTTTGTTGGGAACTGCAAGAATATTGAGACATGTGCTAGACACCTAAGGGTGCGGGATGTACCTTGATGTTTAGCAACGAAATCCAGCTATAAGATAATGAGCTGTGCGAAAACTGATAATAATAATAATAATAATAATAATAATAATAATAATAATTTGATAATAATAATAATAATTTAATATTTAATTTCCTTTATAACAATAACGTCAAAATATTTTACATTCAAGGTACTGATGATAAAATTTGTTCAATATACTGTAGAATAGTTATTATTTCTTAAAAATTTGCTGTCCGTATATTCAAACTATATTATGATAATTATTTACAATAAATTAGTATAAAAATAATAATAATTAAAACTAAAGTCCAATATATATAAGATTATCTAACTAACTAATAATAATAAAAATTTAAAAAACTAATGAATTCTTGCCATCACGGTCTCTATTATAATAAAAATAATAATAATAATAATAATAATAATAATAATAATAATAATAATGTGACATAAATTTCAAGTTATTAGAACAATGAATTTCACCTATCCGGAAGATTCAACTTTTATAACTTTTAGAATTTACGCTTTGCGCCCTATTCTTCTATTTTATTTGTTGGCAAACACACGCTTTATACTGCTGAATAATAATAATAAATCCAGTTAAGTTGTTCATGGCCCTTAATTATGGCTCTTTATGTTATACTGATGACTGCGAAAGAGCTATGTAAACTCTAGAATGCAAAGCAACAGCAAACTTACTTGGTGAGCGTTTGTACACACACAGATCTCCATTTGCTAACCCAATAAAAACCTGATTATCAACGTATCTAGATAGCAAAATGAATAAAGATCATGTAAGGCTTAACAAAAGAAAATTGACAGTTATAAGGGTGTATGTATGTGTCGTATAAACCGAGCAATGTGTTAAGGTGGCTCGATAGTCTAAATCATGAGAAATTGCATTTTTCCCCATAAAATGTTTTGTAATGCAGATCTGAGCGTTATTTTGGTTCATTGCATAGCTCTAGTGGTGATTATTGAAACGTTTCACACTTGTAGCATTTGTCAATATCTAGAAAAATTGTGTTTATGATAAGCGGCAGATTTTATGCAAATTAGTTTTCTGGATTTATTGGAAACACGATTTCTCCACTCAGGTAAACTTTGAGGGTATAAAGCTTTTCAGTGAACAATACAACCTCTAGAGTTATGCAATGAACCACGATGAAGCTCAGATCTACATTACAAACATTTTATGCGGAAAAATGCAATTTCTCATAATTTAGACTATCGAGCAACCATATTTTTGTAAAATATGTCACTAGTTCGTTTCTATAATTCGAGAATTAAAACATTTCAAAGTGATTCGAAAATCTTCCCACTGTCGCCAAGTAGCAAGACACCTCCCTAGAGCTCGAACATAAGTCAACAATCAATCGAGCACTACATGTTCTCAAATCAACAATTTTTTCTTAAAATGTTGATAGCTTCAAACAAAAAAACCTGCTGCTTCATTATCCATGGCACTTTAAGTATAGGACGGGAAAAGAAATTAAAAAGTATTCATGGTTTAATGATGACGTAATTTCAATTAAAACAAATGTTTAAAGTGCCTATGCAATGAAAAATTCAGTTGCAAAATAACTATTTTATTTAAAAGAACTCTTGAAACAATAAAGACTAACCATTTACAACTTTTTCATATCTCACTTCACTCTTGAGATATTAAGATTTGTTTAATATGTAAACGATCACACTTATAACATCACACTGCATAATGACTTATTGAAAACGCTTATATATCCTTGAGATTATGTAATTAAATCACTAGAAATGCAGGTGCATGTGCGTGGATGTATCCAATGACATCAAATATGGAAATCATCAAACGATTCCATGGGATATGGTAAAGATATGCAGAATTTTTCAATAAGTCATTGTGCATTGTGATCATTTACATATTAAACAAATCTTAATATCTCAAGAGTGAAGTGAAATATGAAAAGTTGTAAATGGTTAGTCTTTATATTTTCAAGAGTTCTTTCAAACAAAAGAGTTATTTTACAATTGAATTTTTAATTTGGTTTTACGAGGGTAATTTTTTTAAGAAGCTGGTCGATTTTATTTAATTTTATTTACATAACACCATTTTTTAAACGAATCCTCCAATATTTCCCACGACATAACGAACGTCAAGCAATATCTGCATTAGAGTGAATTAATAATATTTGGCAATGCAAGCAGTTTGGAGCACATTGTGGTACTCACAGTATGTACTGAATAGGTGCAGGTTTGTGAATTTTCGTTTTATTTCGTCTCTGCTTCACCTGACTTGCAACAGGAAAGATATAGATACTGAAAGAGAAAAAGAATGGACATCTAGATTCCAGGCCCCGATTGTTCAAAATGCGATTTGATTAATGTATGACGTCATAACATGCCTTTTAATCCACCTTGCTAAATTTTGCCATTTTGATGCCGGTGTAGCCTCCTTCGCAGGTAACTCTGCGGCTTCTTAGTTGTGTGGGAAATATTTTTTGAACAACTCCAAGTCAAATATCTTCCAAGGCTGCAAGCAATGTTTTGGCTGGGTTTGCAGGGAAGTATAGGGATTGGCCGACGAAGAGGGGATAATTTCCCTCTCCCCATGCTCGTTAATTTGTCTGGCTCGGCCAAAACATCTTTGGAAGCTATTTGACTCGGAAAAAACATTACCAGCACAACTAAGAAGCCACAGAGTACAACCTGTTTGTCAACGAGTTTTGAGATGACATTTTGTATGATTATTAATTGTGGAAATCACCTTAACTAAAATTGAACAATGAGTTTTCAATGGCATTGCATTCGGATCCTTGGACTTGTTTCGACGCACCATGAGCTGATTGATCGCCCATTTAGGGCTGGACGAATAAAACTAATATATAAAATTATTAGAAAAAATTATATACTAATATAGCATCAATAATACATGCACTTACTATCCATCTTCGGTGCCCATCCAAACAGCGGTCTGTTGGTTCGATTCTCTTTCAAGAACATCCATGCAATGTGCGCTACCGTGTTTCTTGTCGTGTCGCCTTCTTTCCTTTCCTTCGTCGTCCGTCGATCCATTCTCGTTCAAATCCGACTCGTCTCTTTCGTCACTGCTAAGGTCTCCATCCAGACTCCCTGCCGTCCCCAAACTGCTGCCCTCGGGACTCAAGCGACCATCGAAAGACGGTGGCGAGGGGGAAGCTGTGAATGAATCTTCGCCCATGTCTTCTTCATCTGTACTACTGTCAAAAGCTATGATCTCTTCTCGCGACACCTTTGGCACAGATGATACACTCCGCCTACTACTTTCATCAGAAATATACCCAGATGACTTGCTGACGCTACTCCGCAACGTTGAGTTATTACTGCCACCGTTACCCTTGAAGTTGTACTCTAGAGTACTTGTGTTGATTCCGACAAATTTCATTCCAGGAACGGGAGAAATGGAGAGAATCCGCGATTGACACGGCGAGTAAGTCGTCCCCTGCTACAATCAAACGACAATGTAAAAAACCCTTCAGAAAATGTTTTTGATGTAGATGTTTCAAATAGAAAGTGAATTTTCAAGCTGCAACTTATAAATATAGGAAACATTTAAATAGGAATTATTATGTATTTTTTACTTTACTGCATCTCTATTTTGATTAGCTGATAGTCGACAGTCAACCGTCTATTGTCTGCAAGTAAATCCCGAAAACCGATGGACAATATAGCTTGGTCGTTAAAGTGGCTTTAAAATAAAGAGGGCAGCGGGAAAAAAAGAAACACAAATTTACAGAAAACGCGTCGACAGGACTTTCAAATTAAAGTTATCGCCAATTTATTGAGTTTTCATTTTTATATAGATCGTTTTTATATTGACGACATCAAAATTCGAAAATGTAAATTATAAAACATAAAAGCTGGTCGTTTTGAGCTGGTCATATCGTTGTTATGAATCTTCGTCGAAACTGTTAAGTCGATACAACTATTCCTTCTTGCGTTAACAGAGTTTTGCTGCTGAGATCACAATGATTTTCAAAGCTACTTTAAAACCTAGTTTCTTCACACAATTCGACGTGTTAGGCTTGGTTAAGACGTGATGTCTAAATCATTTTGAGGTAAAATCTGATAATTTTGAATGAATTCTGAAAATGTTTTTTGGCTCCCATATTGGTGGACAAAAGAGGTGCATGAGAGTCTCCGACTCTCCATGTTATTCACCACAAATCCTTCACCACAAATCCTTACCACATGTAGTTTCATCGAGTGAAATGCCAAATATTACTTGTAATATACCACCACTATATATAGAGAACTCGTGGCTGGGCTCTCGGCAACGGCTTCCGTAGCTCAGTGGTCAGAGCACTGCACTAGCATCGCAGGGTCGCGGGTTCAATTCCAGCCGGAAGGCCTTGAAGTTGCATTTTTCGCAACTGGTCCCGGTTTGGTCTTAAAATGTATATATTTTTGGCTCTCTTGGCGATATTTTTACCTGCTCTATGCACAACATATAAAATACACTAAAGTAATCTGAAAAAAATCTTGGTGACATCAGTGAAAAGGATCTCTAACATAGGGGGTTATCTCATGCAAATTATTTCTTGATGGATGCCATATTTATTTTACATCACTTTCTTTTAATTTTCATAAATTACCTCAAATTCTTTTTGTGGCGATAGCATCGACACTTGTCCAACACAACCATCACTACTTGCAACCCAGACGTCACCAGAACCACAATGAGTTCCACGTTTTGACAAACGAGGTGCAACGGTGGGCGAGGCACAGGTAAACTGAAAAACGGAGAAAGCAATGTCACTTAACATACAGTCAAGGACTACGCGAACTGAACCTGTCGACTCTCTTCGAGAGAAGGGAGTCTTTATGTCGGTCTTTCTATGAAAGTACCCTAAGTATCCTCTATGAAAGTATTCTAAACATTATGCTTAAAGGCCTTTTATTTAAAAGTATTTATTTTTGGGTACAATTCCCCTTTAACGTAACATGGCTTTAACGTATAATGGCTTTCTGGTATTTCTACACTCGTTAAATGTAATTCCTACCTGCAACCCACTCCTTGACTTATTGATAGGAATGGCGCTTTGGAAATTAGGAGAGGAGTCTTTAGCGTACGCTAAAAATGAAGAGGTACATGTACATTTGAACAAGAACATTTATGGCCTATAAAAGTGAACTGCAGTTAGCATGCATGATATCAAAATATTTCAGGGATTCTTGAAAAATCTTAACATGCCTGCTTACGTTAAAAAACCGCTTGACACTTCAACAATATAGCCTATATATTATATATAATAATAATAATAATAATAATAATAATAATAATAATAATAATAATAATATATATAATTCCAACACTCGAAATTTTCCTTCACCATAAATCCTTTCAACATGTAGTTTGATCGAGTGAAATGCCAAATATTACCTATAATATACCCAGAATCTTATCCCGGCATTACCACCATATATACAGAACTCGTGACTAGGCTCTCGGCAACGGCTTCCGTAGCTCAGTGGTCACATTGTAGGGTCGCGGGTTCAATTCCAGCCGGAAGGCCTTGACGTTGCATTTTTCGCAACTGGTCCCGGTTTGGTCTTAAAATGTATGTATTCCAACACTCGAAATTTTCCTTCACCATAAATCCTTTCAATATATATATATATATATATATATATATATATATATATATATATATATATATATATATATATATATATATATATATGTATATTATAGAGCACTATAGTCTAGAGATCCAGGCTCCCAGATTCAATTCCCAGCTGGAAGGCTTTGGCCTTCAAATACGAATTCAAACAATCGAAAACTTTCCCTAACAACTTCCACGTATATTCATAAAATATATTATATATTCAATGTACCCAAGATTACAGAGATATATTACAGAGTAAGTGTCATACCAAGTTGCTGTTTCGCATCCAAAAAGTACGCTTCCCAAGAGGACTTGATTTCCGCAGAAAGAAACATGAATATGTAATGTTCAATGGATTCTCTAAAGAAAACCATAACGAAATACAACATCAATGCAGGGTTCTTACCACACTGTAAAAACAGATTGGTTGAAACAACCGATTTGATAAATTGTCGCAGATTCACACCAATCTGAATGGTTAAAATGATCAAATATTTTGATTGAAATGACCGTATTTTGGTTGTTTTAACCAATACAAATTGGCTGTTTCAACCCGTAAAAAAGGCCACCAATTGGTGAATCTAAGACAATCAAATGTAATTGGTTGTTTTAACCAGTCTGTTTTACTCTAAAAGATTGGTGTACTACCGCAATAGCGTGTAGATGTTCTATCAAATCGAGTTTTGTAAAAGATCTCGTAGTCAATCAAGCAATGACTATGATCATGACAGCACGAGATCAGAGATGACGCAATCATTAATTGGCGCCGAAAATTACAAATATCGTATAGTCGTACTCGTATAGTTGCGGGTATTGTATAGAAAATCGCTTCCTATATCTCGATGTTCAAGCAAAATCGTCTCTGCAGGTTTGTTTTTATGAAAGGTTGTTAAAATTCCATCATCAGTATTATAGTTCATATATACTGAATGCCAGGTAGCAACAACCTTTATAAAATAACATGTATGCTACGCAAGCTCTGATTGGTTAATACCCGTGTTTGGATCAGGCCATCCAAACACGGAAATTTCCCGCCAAAATTTTACTCAAGTTTGTGTTGCTCGTTCGCTCGTATTATTTTATAAAAGAAATACCAAATGGTTTTTCCGTGTTTGGATAGCCTGATCCAAACACTTGGGATGTTACTCGACTTTCGAAAAGCTAAAAACACTCGCTTAGCGGCTCGTGTTTGTTTACGTTTTTCTCAAGTCTCGTAACATCCCACGTGTTTGGATCACGCCATCCAAACACGGAAACCATTAGGTATTTCTTTAATGTATTATCAACAACCTATGTATTATCAACAACCTATGTATTATCAACAACCTATATGTATTATCAACAACCTAAGTATTATTTCTCCAAATGCTGAAAATTCACATTTTATAGGAGTCGTATAGACCGCACCCCTGGCCCTTCCTGAATCAGAATGTCCTTTCGGTGGCCATGTCTGACACTCACGTGTACTTCGTAGCTAAGGGAAAGCCCACCTGCATAAAAATAGGTCATTACACAGCCCTAGTATTGCATGTATTACTTACAAAATGACTCCTAGCACTTACATGTTTGGAGAAATCACTGTTGGGGTAATCTACAGTTTCTTGTCTATGGTCAGTGAAAAGGGTGTGTCTGCTTACGAATTCAAAATATTGAATTCGTACTACTGATAATAATATTTTTAAGTGGTTGTTATCAGACCATTTCAACCGTTTATGAAAATGAAATGACAATGATAAAATTTATAGCACGACAAATAGTACTCTTAAAATTACCTTACTTTGACTATCAAATGACTCTATTTTCACCTTAAGTGGGGAGGGCTTACCTTGAGCCAATATTGAGTTCCACTTTGTTTGGGAACGCTTGGAAATTTGGTGGATTTATGTGGTCCATGAGTTGGTTGTTGAGTTCGGTCGCGAGAGCTCTGATGGCATCGTCAAGTGCCTGGAACATTGAAACAATAATAGGTAAAGGATCGAGGGAGAACGTCAAATCCTCAGAAAATGTTTCCGAGTCCCAGACAGGATCAAACATGTAACCTTCTGATTAATTTTTCCTGTTTTGAGGGAAAATTAGTAAAGTATATGTATGTCGATGAGGAAATTTAGAGATTAAATCTCCCCTTGAGAACAATAGAGATGGAGGTAATCATGGTATTAGTATAGGTAATTTTGTTTGGAACTTTGAAAACACGCGTGAAATTAAACCTCAATTTTACGAGGAACCATGTGATTACCTGTTCATCATATTGACGGTCACAACCAGACAAATAAATAATAAATAATTAAATTATGTCCCCCGTCTACTTCCAGTAGACACAAAAATGATATCTTCACATGTGAAGTAATATAAACAGAACATTAAATGGCCACTTGGAGATACAAATTTTATCTTCTCATGGTGATATTTCTTCCTAGTTCACTTCGCTCACTCGTGAGAGATATTACCAACACTCGAAGATAGAATTCGTATCTTCATATGATCATGTAATAACCTCTATATATCTTATTATCTTTATCATCGTTAATACTTTCGTATAGACCATTATAGTCAAAAGAATTTCAATTTCGGAACATTGAATTAAGTTCCTCCACGATTTGCCTTCACACGAAAAGGGTCTATACAGTAGTTGGGATGGGCGTCATGGGCCCCTTTCGTGTGAAATGGCAAGACTCCTGGACTGCACCATATTTTCATCAGCCCCTCTTGAACACATGCATGTAACAACAACAAAATTCATACCTGATGCATAATGCTCACGGACTCCGTTAATTTACTGATCATGCTGACAGTGTTTAGATCCTGCTCCAGTTTTTCCCGTTGGGTTTCCTCAGCTGTTTTGACAGGTCCTTTCACGTCACTATTAGCTGTAAAAATATTAGTGGTAACTCATTAATAGAGAACAAATAATTTCCCAACGCAGCCAGGTGATAAATCAAACATAGTTTGAGCTATACTCTGCACTGGCTTTAAAACGTTTTTTGAACGAAACTTTAAAAGTTACTGTCCATGACCCAACGTTTCCACACTCCAATCTACTGTAGTATCTGGCAAAAAGTAATGAGATGATGATGGCAAAAAAATGATGGCAAAAAGTAGGACTAAAATTTTAGCAAAAGTAGGAATCTAGGAAAATTTCAAAAAAGTAGTACAAAAGTATAAGAATTTTTCGTGATTAATTTGAAACGATAATACCACAGAAATACAATTTAACCTCATTTTTTAAATAAAGTTAATAAACAAAATTAGTGGCCTCCTCCCCTACAGCCAACGTTACTCCATCTTATCAATATAACTGATCCATCTTATCAATATCCCAGTTTGGTCTTTTTTTGGTCAAATTTTCCTTCGCCATAAATCCTTAGAACATGTAGTTTAATCGAGTGAAATGCGAAATATTACTTGTAATACACCCAGAATCGTATCCCAGCATTACCACCACTATATATAAAGAACTCGCGACTTGGTCAGAGCACTGCACTAACATCGCAGGGTCGCGGGTTCAATTCCAGCCGGAAGGCCTTGAAGTTGAATTTTTCGCAACTGGTCGCGGTTTGGTCTTAAAATGTATATATTCCAACACTCGAAATTTTCCTTCACCATAAATCCTGATAACTGTATATGGTTGAAAAATAAAATTATTCAGTGATTCATAATATCTCCAGCAAGGAGAAAATACTACGTTATCCTGGCAGTATCAAGACAAAAGAAAAGTGATTTCACTATAGAATAAAAAGTAGGAAAAAGTAGGAAAATCAAGACATTCTTAATAAAATTAGGAAAAGTACGATTTCTAGAAAGCCTGGAATATACAAATAGCAGTACACTAAGTACACACTAAGTGCCGAATAGCCTCACCCAGTAGAATTAATGTGGTATTAATGTACGACAATTACGGGTAGGTATGTGGATTATCCGATGTTTCGTTTAATACATACTTGTTACTAATTCTACATCATCCAGTGGATATTGCCACAATAATCTGTACTTGTTCAAGTCGGCAGCAGACTGACCAGAAAACCTGTTGTACAAAGATACATATTAACTCACTGCCGTTAGCGGGTCGGTTCTGAGACCAATAAATGGGTTTTATTACATAACGGGCGTTCTTGGTCAGCACCCGCAAGCAATCGTCTTTGGGACGATGTGTTTATAGAATACGGTTAGTGTTAGGATTAGTATTAAGGTTAGTATTAAGGTTAGTATTAGGGCTAGCTTTGCTGTATTTAGCTAATACTAACCCTAATACTAACCCTAATACCAACCATAATACTAACCCTAATACTAACCCTAATATTAACCCTAATACTAACCCTAACACTAACCTTATATTAACCCTAATACTAACCCTAATACTAACCCTAATACTAACCCTAATACTAACCCTAATATTAACCCTAATACTAACCCTAATACTAACCCTAACACTAACCCTAATATTAACCCTAACCCTAACCCTAATACTAACCCTAACCCTAATACTAACCCTAATACTAACCCTAATACTAACCCTAATACTAACCTTATTACTTGGGCCACCTGTGGTGAGCCCAAGTCTTAAATCCAGCTTGATTTCTGTGTTCGTCATGTTCGTTTTATACGTCGAGAGAATGTAATTATTGCGTGGGCGATTTCCGGCAGTTTTATTTCTGGCAGTTTTATAGTCAGTTTTTTCGGAAAAGCATTTACGAGACCTGTAAACCAGCAAACTAATGCAAAGAACTGGATGAGAGAAACACAGATGAGAGATTAAAGAAAGAACTCGCAGAACCGTGGACGAAACGTCAACACACATGACAACATAATCGTTGCAAGGCATGCAAGCGAATTGAAGCGAGTTCGGACTTTCGTTTTATTGGCAATGAATCGCAGTTGGAAAAGTTTACCGAGACCTGTAAACCCGCAAACCATTGCAAAGATTCTCTCCAAGATGAGAGAAACACAGATGAGAGATCAATCATGAAGACGGAAAGGACAGCCGAAGGACAAAAATATTACATTATGCTGTGTTGACATTTATCCCGTGAAACTCCGTAATATTAATCATTATGAAACGTTGTGTTTTTGTCCGATTTAAATCAATTCTATATCGAAATGATCACTTGAATCTGGCAAATCGAACGCTGTAGGTTTCGTCTGCTTAAAATATGAAGATCAGATGTTTATATGTGAGGAAATGCGGTAAGCGTCTTTAAAATCAAAGGACATAGCTTCAAGATCTATTCGTTGTTTACCCGATGATTTAATGCTTTTATGTCCATTAAATGATTAAACCGATGTAATTTCGTAACAGATATGTTTCGTATACCTTGCCGTTGATTTTTATATAAATTTTGACACACGAAGACCTTCAATCGAACAGATATTAGAAAAAATAGCATTGCCGTGGCGGTGTTGTTTACATAAATTTCGTCTGCGTGTCAGGTGTTCTGCATTCGGGTGGGGCTAGCCTGCGTATAGACGCCTGATTTTTCTTCAGTGCCTGATTACAGAAATCAATGCATTAAAAATTATCCTTTAATTTGTTCTATAAGACAAGTGAGCGGGTTTTCTAATTCCAACTGTCTAACATGCCACCAATGCATTCCCAGTCCCTAAAAGTAGCCCAAGTTAACGCCTAGCGGGCGTCTTGTTATTCTATAAACATTAATCTTAATATTGGAGACCATTCACGACTTCATCAGTCTTATACGACCGATTTTGACTTGGCCAGACTGGAAAGATTTAATCATGGATTTCTTTTGTTTTTACTTGATGCATTATTAAAAGTCCTTGAAATTTCTTTTATAAAATAATAAGCAAACTATAAAAAGGTGCGCGAAAATTCCGTATTTATATACTCCTACTTTTTTGTTGTTTGAACACTTGCGAACAAAGCACCAAACGCATAAAAAAATGGGAAACGTTTTTACGCGAGTTCTACTTCACTTCGATGCTTATTCTGTGACCTGGTTCCCCTTTCCTTGCTCGTGTAAGGTGATGAGATACAATCGTGGGTGTTAACAACAGAACCCATGTTCATTTATACTAGAAATTTCGTTTCTTCTGGTCACGCAGGCTCTGGGAACGAGAATGTCACGATTTCCATTTGGCGCATCCTAATCAATTAGGCCTGGGCATGAAAAAGTGGATAAATAATAGTTCTATTTGGAAAATTAAATTTTTTCAGTGAATATATAGAAAGTAAAATGCAAAGAAAAATAAACACAGTACAATGGAAAGAAAATGAAATAACCGAATATTTTATTTCCTCATGGCCAAAGTCTTGCCCATGCATTCCGCCACAGCAGCGTCGCTGTTGCGTAAACTTGGTTAGCTTACCGCTTACGCTGCGCCGTTCGTTTCTTCAAGCTATTTCACAAATCACAATCGGGGACTGTATCTTTCGGTTGCGTTTTATCATAAACTTTAATATACCTATATATTTGCGTCACTCTGTCTGTCTGTCTGTCTCTCTTCTCTTCTCGCTTCTAACTATAGATACATCACGTTCGATCCCCTATCACCAAGTGCACACCAAGCCTTGAGTGTCAAGCTTCAAGGCTCCGTTTACAATATCTCTTTGTGCTAGGTGTTAAATGATACTTCCTATAACCAATCAAAGTTTGTTGTGATAAGTTCTTTGTCTTATAGATAAACTATTAATTCTCGATAAACTATTAATGTCCCGATTAATATTTTAATGCTGATAAATCATTTTAAATATTATACTATAACGATATTCTAACACAGTCGCGTTACATTTATAAACATGTAATATACAAGTTATTGGGGCCGGATTAAGGTTACGCGGAGCCATATTTTCAGCGCGGGCCCCCTTGCCACCGTTGAGAACCCCAGCTCAGCGGTTTCACTATGAGTGCAAGGGAAAATTGAACTTTGCTAAGAAAAAAGATATATAGGATTAAATTATCTTCCTTTTTTTCCTCGCTGCCTTAAAAAGTCCGTGCTTACCGGGCTCACCGGGGCAACGCGCTCACTGTGGCCATGTACTTACTTGGGCTCCGAATAGGTGCGGGGCTCCAGAAAGCGCAGGGCCCCCGCCATATGCCGCTTCTGCTATAGGGTTAATCTGGCCCTGCAAGTTAACGATACACCGTTAAACACAGTAATACTCACAAACTGAGGGAACCTCTTCGAAGAGACGTCTGCTTCCTTTTAACTGTAGCACAAACCAGTAAGTCGGAAAATAAAAATAAACACCTGTCCTTCTTTGTAATTGAAGTTTTCTGAAAATGATAATAACGAACACAACAGCAGTTTATATAGTTGCCCAGAAATAACGAACTTTCAGATTTCATGTTTTACAGTCTTTTGTTTTTTCACGGAATTGCCTGAGCTATAGGGTTCTTGCATGATTCATTTGTTGCATGAATTGCTACTTTTGTTTGTTTGTTTGATTAGGCTAAATGTAATTTAGGCAAGTAAAAAAGGAGTCAATGTTAGTCAGCGGTCTCCTATTTATAACATGCGGGGGCACCTCAGTGCTCGTCAGAGCCTTGTCAGCGTGGTCTGAGCAGGATTCACTATACAGCAGTTCATGTCGTGATGTCAAAACACCACCTCGAATTTAAACTGAAATAAGGTTAGGGTTAAGATGACGGTTACGGTTAGGGTTTGGTTTTGGGTAAGGGTTAGATTTGTACCGAAAATAACCAAATAGTGTTGAAAATTGTGATGTCACGACATGAACTGCTATACAAATAGTGACACCCGGTCTGAGCTTGACTGGTTTTGCGCGCGCTATCTACATTACTCGTAGATATTTGGGATTTCTTGTGACTGGTGCCTGGAGGTGGGCTGTGGCGGGGTTGCCATGGTCACCTCTGATCAGGGGTGGCTCCCCCCTGTGGCTTGGCACTAATCCTCCAATAACGTCAATTGGCGATCTCTTTTTACCTGGTTTATTGCCTGGCTGTCTGGTTGATTTATTGTTCGATTGGTTAACGTTGTGACTTGTAGTTCACCCTAACGATATTTTATGTTGGAATGTATAATATTATAATATAATATATAATGTTGGAAGTACACCCCTCTCAAACTCTTTAACACATTTTGAAACAAACTCCCTGTTGCTGGTATGCTGCACTGAAACCGTGCTCTGTTTCAATATTAATAATAGTAATAAAAAAACATAGTATCTACGTAATAAGATAAGACGATTTGAGGATACCCTATACTACAACTTCACCTAAATCTCATAATTAAATTAGACAAGACCATAATGATTTCTGGAATTTTGATTTTGGTTTTGGGCCTCAGGTACGTTTACATAATTGTGATTAACCGGAGAGATATCTTATCCTGCTACATAATTGCAACTAGCTCGATGACGCAGCCTTCAAAACGTTAACAAGCAGTACGAAGTTAAGAATTTAAAAGAAGCCATGGTGAATTAACTTTGATGTTTTGATGTTTGAAGCTTGTTTTATGACCTCCAAAACGCCCCAGTTCTGCTAAAACGATTGTAGTAATTGAGCTGAAGTCAACATTAAGGAACAGCTCTCACCTCTCAGAGAGTTCAGTACGTCGTTCTAAACGAACGGACTACAAATTATTCATTCTCTTTGTTTGCGTCGCCGAGATTGCCACGTCGTACGGTCGTAGATCTATAAAGTCCGTAACAACGATCGTTCGCGAGCAAATGTCCTAATATTTTCTGCATGAGTAAATCCACTACATAACATGTGTGTGTAAACGTACAGTATAGTCAGCACCTTTGATATATTTCCAGACGTCAGTTAACAGGACGTAATCATTTGGAGAACACGTTTCATCTCCATTCCAAAATCAACAGTAATAAGTGTGATCTTGTAGTTTAAATAAACATCTGAAGCTAAATCTTGATCAATCCACGATTTCATCTGTTCTCTATTTGTACGCCAATTCTTACAGCTGGCATGCAGAGATGTACAATATATCAAAGCGTGCACCTCATAGATCTCAGCGACGTTGTCCTTCACTGACAGACTCCAGCACGTCATGCAGCAGAACATTTTGCTTTCACTATGAGAACAGTCACGCGACATTGCCTAGACAACGCTTCGATCATTCAACGCGAAGATTATCCCGCTTTTGCCAAACTTTGATAATCGAAAACCACACAAGTGAATTTCATTTCACAGAGGATTTTTATCCTGTCATTTCAAGTAAGCGTTGATCCAAGTATATAGTGGTGAAGGCTAAAAGGGATGACTCAAAAGGAACTTCTCATTTTCAAGAACTAGTCTAACCCTAATCCCAATAATAATTCTAACCCTAACCTTGATCCTAACCTTAAAACTAACCCTAACCGTAGCTAACTGTAACCTAATAAAAAATAAAGTCCAAACAAAAACAGAAAGGTCCTTTTGAGTCATCCCTTTTAGCCTAAACCGTATACAGTGACCAGAATTTGAACCTATGCCGTATGGTTGAACTCGCTTCACAAAGCTGAGATAAATATGCTATAAAAGTATTGTGCTGTGTAGGCGTGTAGAAAAACAAGTAGAAAACTCTAAAAGGTTGGTGTACTGTAACGTTAGGTCCAACGCAAGGGCCCGAGCTGAAAACGTTAGACTTCTACATACAGCATCCTTTTAGAGTTGCTGAGACATTTGTCCGATTATTAGGGCAATATAATCTCCTATTGATAATTCCGAAAACCTATGTTTCCCCGTAACCAATCTATTCATTTGCTTACTATTTCAGCGACCAAGTCTTGCCTCTTGTACTTTCGTTTCGGTGAGACGAGCTAGACGTGGTGGGTAAACAAATATAGTTAGAAACAGAAATATAGCTGCTAGCCTGCCAGCCTGCTAAATGGATGTTTCGCTGATCTTTAATAAACGCCAGATCCAGCAATGCCACAATATTTGTCCGCTATCTCTAAACATTGAAAATTTAGCACACAACAGCATAAGAGCCGCGACAGCACTTATATAGTGACTTACATTACTGATTCCTTCTATCGATGCCTCGAAATAACGCAACCTTTCAGCCTCATTCTCGGCCTGGTCCGCTTCCGACTTGCCCTTGTTCATTCGATCGGCCAACGTTTTGATTTCCCCCAAAGCCAAATGCAAATTGCCGTGGTCGGGATGATCTGCTGGCGTGTACTTCAACAAGTCCTAGAACAACAAGACACACGCTTCTGTTTACACGAACGATCAAGGCTGATAAATTCGCGAGGTGTAGCTTCACCCATACCGGATGCTGGAGGCCATACAATCTCGTATTACGACAAACGATTACACTTGAACAGACAACAGAGACGTGACCTAATTAACACCAACTACAAACATAATTCTACGTTTTCATTCTCAGCTTATCAACTTCATCTTCAAGCTCGAACAAAGAGACAAGCAAAATCGATAAGGAGACGACAAACCAACCCCATGCACTAATTACATTCGCATAACTCAAGTATATCAAAACACGATACTATACCGGATAACTCATCGATCGGCGGCGAACATTTTGATTGGTAAGCTAGAGTTCTGCCGGTTTCTCACGTCGTCTTGTTCATATGCCAAATCGTATGAGTGTATGACAAAGTTTATCGTAGATAAATACACAAATTAATACTTTGGCATTACAGCCAGCAAAGATATAACGTGTAGTTCGAAAACTGATTGTTAGGGAGATTAAGCGCACAGAATGCAGGTGTTAGATAACTGTGGATGTGACGCATTTCTTATAGCCATAGGCCATAGAAGCTTCTTAAAGTGCAACTGACCCCAAAAATGTTAATGCTATATTTGAAAGAGCACTTAAAATAATGAAGAATGGCTTTAACAATTCTTCGATACCTATTTTCGTTTTCGAGCTATTCAGTTATATGTGATATGTTAATGAGGCACATGATGACGTCAAAGCAGGCAAACAACATTAATTGTGGCAATTCTAAAATTCGTGCATATCTTCAAAGTTATCCAATGAAATTACTTGATGCTTTGCACATGAATGCATACTACCAAACTAAAGAACATGGTTCATGTTGTGTTGTAACCATAGCAACAGAATAGCTTCCAAACCTCTCCGTTACCATACAGAAATCTTCATTTTTTGTCGTCGCAAGCAACGTTTTTGATTTCAAACTTGGGTATTGCATTGGAAAAGCTATTGAAAAAGATATTGAGAACTGCCAATTTCAACATGTTCTGCACATGAGAGAAAACAAATTATCTTGTTTTAGAAACTAAGAGGTCTGAAAGTTAATATGTTACTATGGTGACAACATAACTTGAACCATGTTCTTTAGTTTGGTAGTATGCATCCACGTGCAAAGTTTCAAGTAATTTTATGGGAACACTTTGAAGATATCCACGAATTTTAGAATTGCCACAATGTTGTTTGCCTGCTTTGACGTCATCATGTGCCTCATTATCACATATAACTTGAATAGATCGAGAACGAAAATAGATATCGAAGAATTGTTAAAGCCATTCTTCATCATTTTAAGTGCTCTTTCAAACATAGCATTATCATTTTTGGGGTCAGTTGCACTTTAACTTTTATGACACTTGCAATTGGCGAGTCAATATGAAAAACAAACGGATTTTGACATCTTCACTTTTTACGTCTCGAGAACATTAAAATATTCTCTCGCTGACGCCGTGTGTAGAGGCTTCGACGTTGTTGTTTTACTCTTGTCTGGTATATGTCGAACCATTCATCTTTGTTATGGACAGGGTTGGATATAAGATTTTTCTAGAAATAAAATCTTCTTAATTCTTATATTCAATATAAGAAGATATAAAACATATAAGAAGATTTTCAACATTTGAAAAAATCACTATTTGTAAGACTGGTGAGTGCAATACCAATGATTGAAATATTGAATCGGGTTTTTCTTATTGTTATTAAATTGTTATTAACAATTCTTGTAATGTAAATTTACTTATTTATAATTTTAAATAGAAATAATAAAGAAGGATAATATAAGAAGATAAAAGAAGAAATTTAGCCTTCGAAAAAAATCTTTTTTAATATAAAAAGATAAAAAAAAAAATAATATAAGATTTGCCAACCCTGGTTTTAGATAATTCGTAATTTCTTTTAAAGGACATTGGCAACAAAAGTACCTTTTATATCAAAGTATATGTGACTTAAATAGCCGAAATATAGTAGTTTGAAGTTGTAAAAATACTCATAACGCGTGTTAAAGGCGAATGAATTATCTACTGCCTTTTGAACCGCCATTTTGAAAATAATTATTGTTCTTCTGCCAAATGACCTGGGTAAAGTAAAAGAAATTAAGCTTCTTGGCGTTATTTTTGTTATCGATATTAGGATAGGAACCAGAAATTAATATATTCAAAATGGCGGCCCAAAAGCTTGTTTTTAGATGATTTATTCAACTTTTAAAATGTGTTACGAGTATTTTCGTAGCGCTGCAAACTGCCATATTCCGACTAGCTAAAACCGTATCGCTTTCCTCTACCAATCAAAATGTCTGATTAAATAAGTATATACTCGTTTTTATCGTCATACGGCAAGTTGTCGACTTGGCAGTCACTTAGTCTGTACTTAACCTTTAAAGGGAAATGGCAATAAAATTTTTTTTTGTCTCATTTGAAAGAACATTTAAAATAATATATGAAGACCTTTTAAAATTTCCCCGTAACTTCCTTAATTTTTGAAATATCTGTGAACAAAAATATCTGCAATCCGCCATCTTGTTTTATAATTAGATCTAATTAAGTGACGTCAAAACCTGGGTAAACATTCTAAAAGTTGTAAATAATTGCCCAAATATCAGTGGAATGCGTTCAAATGGATTGCTAGTTCACTTAAAAGTATACAACACCCAAAACAACTACGATTTAGCATCTATAATGACTCGATAATTGCTGATATAAAAAACATTTCTGCCCTGGTTGTGACGTCACGCATATCCAAGGATGGTTATGCATATCCAAGATGGCGGAATGTTCAATGTTCTTTGTTAAAAAGAAGTGAAATATTTACAGAACCAAGAAAGATATGGAAAATCTGTAAAAGGTCTTCTTCATATATCATTTTTAATGTTCTTTCAAATGAGACAACATTTTTTTTATTGCCATTTCCCTTTAAACAAGCAATTGGTTTAAACTGTGGCATCTAAGAATTTCATGGGGACACGGGTTCACTTTACCAGTTGTTTTACCGGGGAATATTAACATGTTTAGTAATTAGTTTATTATGTTTATCATGCACTCTTTTAAGTGAACGGAATACCCAAACAGGCGAGAAGCCTAATTGATAGGGGTTCCGATGGCATACGATTTAAGGTCGTTGTGTGACATACGACCATGTGACATGCACATATTTCGAGACCCGTGAGAACTGAGTCGTTCGTCACGACACGAAAATTAAATAAAGCAAGATTGCAATCGATACACGTTAAACCTATATGACTTTTTTTCTAAATTGACGTAAGCCATACTCCGTTGGCTATAAAGACGCAATCCATTTCGACGGGGTTTCGTGAAGCAGCTGTTTTGTCACTGCGTGTTCTATAAGACGCCGAAAATCAATTCCCAAAGCTGAAAACCAGTCAGAAATAGGAACATTATACAGCAGTGTTTATTTGATATTTTTTGCGATACGAACAGCGCTGGATGGGAGGGTGACCCTGGCCTTGTGGGGGGTTATCCTGATTATACCCTGATTATACCCTGAAGGGTCCCATGCATAGTCTATTATCCTTCCACGTTTCGCATACATGCCATGCGCGTATTAAATACCCTAGATATAGGATTACCCGCCTGCCAGCACAATCTTGGCGGCAAGGCTATCTTTTTTACTAGGAGTGGACATGCTTAAAAGAGGAAGGGGTACCCTAATGCTAGGGTATAGGGTATTAGGGTTACCGTAAACAGGTCCTAAGTTGTTTTCCCGTCCATTTGAGATATTGCATGACTCTCAAGGACGATAGCAACCTGTATCTCGTGCATTCTAGTACACGTGTGAATTTGACTAGTACTAGGCGAGATATAACGTTGTCCACGAGCGTGCCTTTTGTTGTCTAGCGCGTATAAAGAGTGATTCTGGTGTTTATTGTTCTTACAATAGAAACACGTCATGCGTGATTTGGTATTCTCCAATTAAATTACGAGTTGTAAATTTATGAGCTGGTGATAGATGAGAAAGGTGAAGCACGAGTCAAGTACCGTCTCACAGAAACTGCAACGTGCATGCAATGCCTCATCGCGTCACTCGCCATCGATCTATCGAAACAAAGCGAGTAGCTTAGCCAATGAAAGCGGAACAGCATTTGTATTCGACTGCTATTGTATATTTCTATTTTCTACCAAATAGAATTAACAAAGGAAGGCACAAAAGGGTAACGTCTTCTATACGGATACCTCTCCACAATGACAACAGGTACTAAAGGGAATGATTTATTCTACAACAGTTAAATTCTAAAATAACAAACTCTGAACAAAGGATACTTCGAAACAACAGACACAAAGCTTGGCTCCCATACGGTGTCCGAGGTTACGCTGTTGTAGTCTTGTACAAACGCTGCAACTGATTGGCTGTAACGATCCCACCATCGATGAATAGCGAGTAACATGTTTTTTACGATATATTTTACTGACAGTGATTACCGCATAGGCAGTACATATATCAATCGAACCGGTACATCGTTGTAACCTTTGCTCTCCATATGAGTCTCGGTAGCTCAATGGTTAGAGCATCTCACCTTCAATCAAAAGGTTACAGGTTCGAACACTGTCCGGACATTTTCTGAGAATTTGAGCTTGACTAACCGTGGCTTGACGATCATCCATGTATCGTCATTCGAAATCACATTGACAATATATTCATTTGATCTTGCAAGGTTCTCAACAAACTTCTGTCTCCAAGCTCAATCGAAACGTGCAGCAAAATCAATTTCCGCGATATTATGAATTATCGCAAGAGCTTTCCCTTGTTTTCATCCCACTGCAATGGCTATATGTTACCATATGTGCACCGCGTGCTAGGTTATAGATTAAAACACATGTAAAAAGCGATCACTCAGGCCAACACGTGTCTCTCAACACGTCACCATCAACCAATGTATAAGGAAACAGCTGTCATTTGTAATCAAATTGGTCATTTCAACAATTTTCATCCACCTCCTGAAAACACGTGCTCTACAATTATGTGCAAAGGTACTTGCAGTCCTTGTTAGCGTTTCCATGAGTGTGGTTTGATATTTGTCCGCGCGTATATTGATAATAATGATAAAAACTGTATTTTTAGACAATCCTGTTGGATTCGATGATGATGATGTTGGATAGTAATTCTGTTGGATTGCATGAGCACATGATCGACGATCGCCTATTTTGTCTCGAGTTGCCGGCGACCAAATTTGGAATAAAAAACAGAGTGGGTATTTATAAGATAAATGTTAAATGACGTCACCCCGATTAAGGAAGTGGCACATAAAATAACGAAATACTAAAATCAATGTCTTTTTGACGACATAATATTGGATCAAGGAACTTAATGTACAATAATAATAATAATTGTGTTAATATACACACTGCTGTAGTGAATATGGGAGAGCTTGGAGTAGACAGACGATACATGGGTGATCGTCATGCTCGTATCCTCAGAAAAATTATTCTGAGTCCCGGACAGGAATCGAACATGTAACCTTCTGACGATCGCCCATGTATCGTCTGTCTACTCCAAGCTCTCCCCTTCACTACAGCAGTGTGTATATTAACACATCCAAACATTACCGATATATAGTGACTGCCGCATAGGCAGTACATATATCAATCGAACCAGTACATCATTGTAACCTTCGCTCTCCATCTGAGTCTCGGTGGCTCAATGGTTAGAGCGTCTCACCGGCAATCAGAAGATTACAGGTTCGATTCCTCAATAATAATAATTATTATAATTATAATAATAATAATAATGTAATAATAATAATAATCATCATCATCATCAAGCCTAACTAGCTCTATCTCATGTTGCTACTAGATAATTACAGTAACATCACAACTTGAAATTATTGAACTATGAAGGTGGTCTATTACTAGAAGCTTACTTGCATAAGGGTATAAATAGGGATCCCACTAGATTGGAGTGTCGAATCGTTCGGTCATGGCACATGAAATTTTTTATTGCTTCATTTGAAAGAGCATCAAAAGGTAGGACGATATGCTGTTTACCGTTACTTGAGATTTTTTCTAGTTCCAGAGTTATAAAGATTTAAAGATGTCAAAATCAAGGGAAAATATGGCACAAACAAATTGCTGATTCAGCACAAATTGTGACGTCATATGGTTTGCATGTTAGTTTGGTGAATGTTTAAATGAACTACATGTATAGCTCAGTTACTATGTGTCAGAATCAAATGAACCTTTGCTCACAGATAGTGCAAGATGAAACACAGTTGATGTCACAGTTGATGTCACTAATCAACTAATCAGGGTAACACTGTTGTACCCAGGCCCCTTGCACGGATTTTATAAAACACACTTTATTTATCACTGGGGGTATAATTTTCAAATTATTATAGTATACACGTATTTTAGGCATACATAGTTATGACAAGCACACGTCTGATATTATTTTATCCTTATCAAGACAGAGTACGAGGGTGTTTTATAAAATCCGTTTAAGGGGCCTGGGTACAACAGTGTTACCTTGACAACAAAATTAGTGACATCAACTGTGTTTCACCTTACACTATCTGTGAGCAAAGGTTCATTTGATTCTGACACATAGTAACTGAGCTATAGTTCATTTAAACATTCACCAAACTAACATGCAAACCATGACTTCATAATTTGTGCTGAATCAGCATTTTGTTTGTGCCATATTTTCCCTTGATTTTAATTTGACATCCTTAAATCTTTATAACTCTGGAACAAGAAAAGATATCAAGGAACGGTAAACAGCATATCATCCTACTTTTTGATGCCCTTTCAAATGAAGCAATAAAAAAAATTCATGTTATATACACTTTAAAGTAGTTACGTTCAAAAAACTTTTTAAGCCAGAGTAGCGTGAAACTATGTCCGATTTATCAACTGGTTGCGTTGGGAAATTATTTACTGAAGTTTGTGTTCCTTTTACATTTTTATTTAGTGGCTCACAGTAATTGGTATAAACTGTTGCGGTGTCCCTGCCTTCTTTTGTAATATATTATAAAGCTAAACTCAGTAAATTAAGTTACATACATGTATATACATGTTGGCGCAAGATGATGAAAGAGATTAAAATAGATCACTATAATCTAAGCGCTAAGACGCACAAATATAGAAGATACTGATTGAATTTTACTCACTGTTATTATCAGCACATATCTTGGGATCCTTTGGACTGGCATGATCATTAAATCCTGCAGAGTGAGTTTTTCTTTGTGATCGCGGGTACGTTGCTAAAAAAATAAATGGACGAAATGGTCATGTACACTAACAAAACTATGCTTTATTTACAAATTAAATAATAAATATACAAACATACAAATATACAAATGTATATCTACAAATATATACAAATATATATATATAAATAAATAAATAAATATATAAATATATAAATATAAAAGTATATAAATATATAAATATATAAATATATAAATATATAAGTATATAAATACATAAATACATAAATATATAAATACATAAATATATAAATATGTAAATATGTAAATATGTAAATATATAAATATGTAAATATGTAAATATGTAAATATATAAATATATGTAAATATGTAAACATGTAAACATGTAAACATGTAAATATATAAATATATAAATATATAAATATATAAATATATAAATATATAAATATATAAATATGTTAATATATAAATATATAAATATGTAAATATATAAATATATGTAATGTTTTAAATAAACGAGCAGCAGGGTTTTATCGGGTTTAAAATACGAAGCAATAGCCGAGCGTTTTAAACCATATCGCCTCGTATTTTAAACCGTATAAAACACGTGCTGCGAGTTTATTGAACTACTTAAAAAGACAAACTATTTTAAATGTTAATTGACGTAATAATTTTGAAAATCAACGTTGTCTAAACCGTAAAAACCAGCGAGAAATTCATCGAGAACCACGGCAAGCGTATCTTTATCACATATAAAGACACTCATTAAACATAGATTCCTTCAGTTTTTCTTCATGAATTATTAATGAGTCTATTAATAATATATAAATGAAATGAAAACGGACGGATGAAATTTTAGAAAACACGGAGCACCAGTAAATTTTAATGGTAACGAAATGTATACCTCTTTCATATATCTTTAAGCTCGCTACTTACAGTCAGCTAAATTTCTCCATATCTACACCATGTATAAAGGCCCGTTCATACGGCGATTTTTGCGGCGATTTTTGCTGCGATTTTAGCTGCGACTTTCATCGCGTTCCCACTGCGATTTCAAACCGCGCGTGTGAACAGCCGGCGATTTCGCTGCGATTTGTTATTTTGAAATCGCTGCAAATCGCCGTGGTTTCGAGTTTGCTCGAATTTCGCTGCGATCTGACGTTGAAAAGCACCAAAATACGCTAGAGCAGACCCCCTCACACACATAGAGGCTGATATCGCGCGCAAAAATGGATCTGGTAAAGGCACTCCAACGGGTTTGAAATCGCAGTGCGAGCGCGATAAAAGTCGCAATCAAATCGCAGCAAAAATCGCACGTGTGAACGGGCCTTAAGATTTCAAACACTCGCGGACTCGCTAGCTCTCTAATTTTTAAAAGCATACTCCAAAATGTTTTGCAAATAGAAAATGTTAATCACTTATCTTTCGGATGTTATTAATATCGATTTTCTTCAGTAGGACTATGCCAGGACCTGACTTCTTGCGGAAGGTAACGAAAGTTATCCGACAGATCGCCATTTTGTTTCGCCAACATACACAGTACGCTTTCTCGAGAATAACTGGTAACGTTTTCTCGCAGGATTGTTTTGTTTATCGCAGCCATTGCGCTTACACTGATCAGCAATTTGGTCAGGTTCTATTAACGTGTGGGTATAGTACGTACAAAATTATCAACGGAACCATTATGTTTGCACTGATCACCACTTTGGTCAGGCGCCATTTTTTCAACATCAGCGCAAATATCAAATTGACGTATGCATCACCTATATATTTTGATATTGATACCATGGATAATAAAAGTCTTTCTACTATCCATGTTGATACTTACACAACATTGTAACGACACATAAAATGAACTTATTACTTTTAACGACGACGACAAGAACAACCTCCTTACCTCACAATACTTTAAAAATCCAGGTTTCGCCAACGAAGCAGTACGAACAGCAGACCGAGCATGGAGGAAATGATTTATAAATTGACTATATGCATCCATAAGAAGGCATTTTGTAAACTAAAAATAAAGAAAACTAAAATAAATATTGAATTTACCTTCGTTCACAGTGTAGAACTGTTTTTTTATGGAATGTACGTTGTACATATTTGATTTAACTCTTTCCTGTCCCAGGCTGTCCCGCCCAGTCAAAAGGGGTCATAGAAGACCCCCGAAGTCGTCAATCGAAAAACACGGCACGCGGTAACGCAAGATTAAAAATTGACAAGCGCCAGGAACATGAGATCCACTCACACGCCAAATTTAATTTGATTTCATAAACAACTCTGCCATTGGTGACATTTTGAATTTTTATGATGCTACGCATGCGTGCAAGATGGTCTTTTCTAGAAAAATGGAAGTTTTGCAAGGGGAAGGCTAAAAGGGATGACTCAAAAGGACCTTTCTGTTTTTTTCTGTTTTTTATTTTTCTTTAGGTTATGGATAGCTATGGTTATGGCTAGGTTTAAGGTTAGGATCAAGGTTAGGATCAAGGTTAGGGTTAGGGTTAGGATTAGGATTGAGATTATGGTTAGGATTAGTAGTTCTAAAAAATGTAAAGGTCCTTTTGAGTCATCCCTTTTAGCCTTCACCGTTTTGCAACCTGATTTATGATAAGACATAATGTGTCTTGTTCGGAAAATTCAAAAGCATTGGTAACAGCCGGTTTATTGGGCTTTCAGAAAAGGTATAGGTTTCGCAACAGTTATATGGATATTTCCTGAGATATCAATATGTTCAATTTTGGATGTTTTTCAGCCGGACAGGAAAGAGTTAATGAAAATCGAATATGAAGACTCCAGAATTACATAAAATGGCGGCATCCAAATACGAGAATGAAAACGTTATTTCGCGAGTACAAGAGCAGATAATGTAAAACTATTAACATTTCAAAACATTCTACTAAAATTAATGAGTTACAAACATCAAGTTACCAAAATTATTAATAATTAAGTAATGTGTTTGCTACTAAAACGTGAGAGGGAAAAGCCAGTTCGTGTAACCAATAGCGAAGCGCGGTAATGACGTCAGAATGTGTTTGTCTTAGTTTGATATAAATTCCCGCATTCCAAACAATAGAATAAGAGTCATTATGAATCCCTTGGGTTTCTATAGAGTCTTGGTTCTATAAATAGCATTAACTCGCTCCTTCTTAGTTGGGGGGGGGGGGCATTATCCCTTTGGCCCTTCCAGGATCCACAACTTTTGACTGAAATTACTCACCGAAGAGACAAAGATGTCGCCAAGTTTTGAGTTGTCACTCCAATCTTGAACACGCATGGACAACTGTTTGAGAAATACTTCGTGGTTCTTCAAGATTTCTGGGATTTGGTAAAACATTTCATTCACCAAAGACTGTTCCACGATACTGTCGTTCTTTCTCAAGGGATTCAAATATTCCTGCAGCAGAAACAAATTAAAAGGATTTACTTTCAGATTACATCAAACACAATCATAGCAGCATATAAGAACTTTAATGATCCGATGATCCAAATGTAATGATCCTTTACCAAGCCAACAGCGAATTCCTATAATTTTGGCGAAATACGTTGCGCGTGGTCACGTATGTATGCAACATATCAGCGTTCTATAGCTTTTGGACCGGTTTTGGTATTTTAGCCATCCATATATCTACACTCTTTGCCGGATGAACTCAAGTGCTACACTTCCCTCGTCTGGTTTTTTATCGGCGTTTATGAGGGAGGCGTTATTAAACCATATGTTATTGACCGAGCGCGAGGTCCGGATAATTGCATTTTGAGTTAACATATGAACTCAAGAAGGAAGAAATTAAAAAGATTCCACATAAAAATAAATAAATCTGCCAATTTTTGCATCCTTTTTTTTGCACTATCTGTATTTTTTCTAATACGTTGCTCTGATGTGTGCGGCATTTATTAGAGGGAGGCGTTCATTGGCATTATTGTATAAAAAGGGGAGGCGTTTATTTGAGGCTAGGCGTTTATTAGAGGAAATACTGATATATTACATTACTGATATATCTTGAATACCGCATAGGCAGTACATATATCAATCAAACCAGTACATCATTGTAACCTTCGCTATCCATTTTTCTGAGGATACGATCGACCATGTATCGTCAATAATAATAATAATAATAATAATAATAATAATAATAATAATAATAATAATAATAATAATAATAATGTGGAGAGCGTGATGAGACAATAAGCACATATTGCTTCGGAATGTAAGATGTTAGCCCAAAAGCAGTATAAGAATTGGGATGTTTGAACGATGGAGACACGACAAAATTGCTAAGAAATACAAGCTGGATCATGCGGAAAAGTGGTACGAGCATAAGCCAGAAAGTGTCACTGAAAATGTAAATGTAAAACTGCTGTGGGATATGAAAATCCAAACTGATAATAAGATAGAACATTCCCGGCCAGATATACTAGTACTAAATAAAAAGAAGAGATGCTGCGCACTGATAGATGTTGCATGCCCATTTGATACAAGAGTTCTGCACAAAGAAAAGGAAAATGTAGAAAAGTATCAAGGTCTAAAAAGAGAAATTAAGAGGATATGGCAATGTAAAGAAGTAACAATTGTACCCATCATTATTGGAACACTCGGAACAGTAAGCAACCATTTCGATATGTGGCTAGGAGGGCTCGACATTAGAATTGACTTCCAGATACTTCAAAAAGCTTGTTTGTTGGGAACTGCAAGAATATTGAGACATGTGCTAGACACCTAAGGGTGCGGGATGTACCTTGATGTTTAGCAATGAAATCCAGCTATAAGATAATGAGCTGTGCGAAAACTGAAAATAATAATAATAATAATAATATAATAAATAATAAATAATAATAATAAATAAAATAAATAATAATAATAATAATAATATTAATAATAATATGGGCATGGGGTAGGACAAGCATGGGCTTTAGCCTACTACGGGAATATGGACGCTCCCGCCCTCCAGAGTCTGGGGTAGCACCTTTGGCAAGTGCTAGCAACCCCAAAGCCACCCCTGTTAGGGTTACAACGAAAGGGTAGATGCAGGGGGTCTTTAGCATTGGTTGGCAACCCATCTACTAACTCCGAATTCAAATCCCCCATCTATAGGGGTTAAATATAGACCCAAGCTACGATGTTTACCGTGTTAAGAGCTGGATGACTGATGGGTAAAGACAGTCGTGTACGGTTCCCTGCTCTGAGGCGAAACCGCGAAGAATTACGAGACGAGTCAGACGATGA
Source organism: Chrysogorgia sp. JL179-B06 (assembly GCA_035772405.1). Lineage (NCBI taxonomy): Eukaryota > Metazoa > Cnidaria > Anthozoa > Scleralcyonacea > Chrysogorgiidae > Chrysogorgia > Chrysogorgia sp. JL179-B06. The sequence goes on along the minus strand of JAYKKM010000437.1, from coordinate 4,628,462 downwards.
ATAAGCCTTATCCTATGCGCCAGGCAATGTAGGACGGACTACATCCCCTGGCGCCCACTACCCTCTTATAATGAGTGAATAATGTCCAATGATAATTTATCGAATAACGGCGTAAATGAGACTGGAACCTCGTGTGAAGGTCACACGCCCGGCAGGTGTCCTGTGGCACAGCAGCGCAGGCCCGACCGTCACCATATTACTGCTTTAAATGAAATGGTCGAAGGAAGTTAATGTAGTAGTCATGGAATGCTTTTATCTAAGTAGACCCTTTACAGAAGAAGGAGTGCCGATCCGCGGATATCGAAAAAGAATGCACAGAATTTGGCAAGAAAGAGGGATATTCCCAGTAACAGAGCAACGGTTAAGTGACCAGGCAAGGACAATCAGGAAAAGTGAGTAGAAGAAATACGGAAACGTGTGCTACAGGAGGAAGCAGATGAGGTGGTTCAAAATTCAGAATTCAAAATTCTAATCTTTATCGAGATGAAAGAGGAGAGAGTAATGACATAGGAGGTCCAAACATAGATAATAATGAGTATGCCATGGAAAGGGACAACATGGAGAATGTGTAGAATTTCGAGTCTGGAATTTCAGTATCAGATGATGTTGCTCAAGCTTCAGTAGAGGAAAAGGAAATTGTTACAAGGATAGTAGAATTGATGAACATGGATGTTCCAGAAAGTAGTTGTAATCTGAAGAAAGTAGAAAGATGGAGAGTCTTAGAAGTAACAAAAAGGGCGAATAAGGTATTGAAATATATAAAAACGGACAACATCACAGAAACAAATAAATTACTGAAAGCTGTAGGTTTATATGTAGCAGAGAAGCTTGGGATAAAGAACAAAAGAAGCGAAAATAGGAATATTGAACCATGGTGGAAGAGAAGGATCGAGAATGATATCAAGCATCTACAAAAAGATACAGGTGTATTAGAACGTAAGAAAAGAGGGGAGTTGAGACGAGAAGGAAAGTATACGTCATTAGAGAGAAAATATAAGATCAAAGGAAAAGGTTTGTCAGTTGTCGTTGAGGAGTTGAAACAGAGGGCACTTGCGAAGAAAGCGAAACTAAATAGATACGAACAAAGAATCAAACAATATAGACAGAACCGACTGTTTAATGTAGACCAGAAGAGATTTTACCAAGAATCGAATGGCGAGGATGGGAAGGAGAAGGCCATACCGGATGCAGAAGAAAGCAAGACGTTTTGGGAAAGTATTTGGAACAACCCTAAGGAACACAATGAACAGGCAGAATCGCTACAGGAATTAAGGGAAGATATGTCATATCTCCATCAAGAAGACATACATATCAACAAAGAGAAAGTGGAAGTGCAATGCCGAAAGATGCCGAATTGGAAAGCGCCAGGCCATGATGGAGTACAGGGATTTTGGATCAAGAAATTAACATCATGCCACCAAAGGATAGCGGAGCAAATGGAAAAGATCTTGAACGGAGAAGTAGAAACACCTGACTGGATGACCAGTGGAAGAACGACACTATGCCTAAAGGATCCAGTAAAAGGTAATGCTGTGGATAACTTTAGACCCATATCGTGTCTACCATTAATGTGGAAGCTCACGAACGGAATTATAGCTGAAAGCATGTACGTTTTCCTGGAGAACAATAAGGTCCTCCCAAACGAGCAAAAAGGGTGTAAAAGGAAATGTAGAGGAACTAAAGACCAGTTGTTTGTAGACAAGATGGTTTTAAAGGACTGTAAGAGAAGGCACACCAATTTAGCAATGGCCTGGATAGACTACCAAAAGGCATATGATATGGTGCCACATTCTTGGATTGCTGAGTGTTTGAAGATGTTTGGGATTGCCAAGAATGTGGAACAATTCATAACTAACAACATACGGAAATGGAAAACAGAGTTGACGTGATGTGGAGAGAGTTTGGGTTATGTGAGAATCAGGAGAGGAATATTTCAGTGAGACAGTTTGTCGCCACTACTTTTTGTGCTTTGCGTAACACCTTTAAGTCTTTTACTAAGGAAAGTTAAAGCGGGTTACGAGTTTAAAGGTAAACAGCAAAAGATCAATCACTTATTGTTTATGGACGACTTCAAGCTGTATGGCAAAAATGAAGCCCAAATTGACTCATTAGTAAAGACTGTGTAGTTATTTAGCAAAGACATTGGGGTGGAATTTTGAATCAAGAAGTGTGGAGTATTGATACTGAAAAGAGGAAAGACTGTTAAGTACGAAGGAGTAGTGCTACCAAGTGGAGATGCGATGAAAGCAATTGAAGCTGATGGCTATAAATATTTGGGAATTCTAGAGATGGACAGAGTGATGGAAGAAGAAATGAGAATGATATTCACGAAAGAGTATTTGAGAAGACTGAGACTAGTCCTAAAGTCTAAGCTGAATGGGAGAAACATGATGCAAGCAATAAATACCGGTACATGGGCAATTGCACTACTCAGATGTGGTGCTGGTATAGTAAGTTGGAACAATGTGGAAGTACTCGGTTTGGATAGAAAGACGAGGAAATTGCTGACTTTACACGGTGTTTTCCATCCTAAGAGTGATGTGGATAGGCTGTACTTACCAAGAGGAAAAGGCGGACGAGGGTTGATAAGTTGTGAAAGCTGTATCAGATCTGAAGAAAATAGTATTGGATGGTATGTTAAGAATGCTGTAGAACCAATGCTAGATGAAGTAAGGGTAAGCGATGTAATCCATACTGAGGATTGTGTGCCTAAGGAACAGCATAAGAAGAAAGAAATAGTGGAAAGAGAACAAAGATGGAGAAATAAGAAGATGTATGGTCAGTTCGTCAGGGAAGCAAGCGAAGACATTGACAAGGAGATGATGTGGCGATGGCTGAAAAATAGTGATCTAAAGCCAGGAACAGAGGCTTTGATATGTCCAGCCCAGGAACAGGCATTAAGAACTACATCAAGTTCAACATTGACAAGACAGTAGAATCACCGTTGTGCAGGCTCTGTGGAGAAAAGGGAGAAAGCGTTGGACACTTAATCAGTGAATGTACAAAGCTAGCTCAAAGAGAGTACAAACGACGCCATGACAATGTTGCAAGGATTATTCATTGGACACTATGTGAAAAATATGGCCTAGAAAGAGTAGACAAATGGTACGATACCTCCGAAGGAGTGGTGGAATCAAATCAGATAAAGATGCTTTGGGATTTTATGATTCAGTGTGACCACTACATAGAGACCAGACATAATCATAGTAGACAAAAAAGAACGGAAATACATGATAATCGATATTGCTATCCCAGGAGACAATAGAGTCGGAAAGAAGGAAGGAGAAAAGATAGAGAAATATGATGAATTGAAGCGAGAGGTTAAACGACTGTGGTCGATGAGGAAGGTAGAAATAGTCCCAGTTGTAGTTGGAGCTCTAGGAGCTGTGAGTAAAAAGTTTGAACAGTGGATAGAAAAGATTGGAATCAAGGTGAAGATTGAGTAAATTGAGAAAACGACGCTACTTGGAACAGCAAGGATTCTAAGAAAAACATTAGAAAACTAAACAACCCAGTGTCACCTATAAACACCAACCGAACATCAAGTTGTGCGAAGAAGACAAATAATAATAATAATAATAATAATAATAATAATAATAATAATAATAAATAAAAGAATAATAATAATAGGGAGAACAGCAGTGGAACGATGGACAACCTGCTTATTGACTGTATGGTGTGCCAGGATGCAAACAGGGGGAAGAGAAACCTGAGCATGGCTTGGGTGGACGTCGCAAAAGCCTACGATTCTGTGGACCAACGGTGGCTGATAGAAATTTGTTTCCTACAGAGATTCCCAGAGTGGTTTGGTAGAGTGATGCAAAAGATCGCAGCAAATTGGAACACCAGAATAGTAGCTGAGACCAAGCTAGGGAGGGAAACATCAGAAATCATACGTTTCAAGAAGGGACTACCACAATGAGACACCCTTACGCTCTGCCTGAACCCAATGGGGTGGAAATTGAGTGCAGCGGTTATCGAAACACATATCGCTTAAAGTAACCCACTTACTATACATTGATGACCTGAAGATTTTTGCAGCATCCGAGAACAAGTTAGTGAGGGTGATGAGAATAGTAAAGGACGGAATGGAAAGCATTGGCCTGAAGTGTGACGAGAAGTGTGCGGGGGGAAGAGAGGAGATCTGAAGTGAAGAGAGGAGATCTGGACCGAGGCACAAGAAGTGTGAAGATTGGTGACCTTAAACCGGTCAAAAGTCTGGGAAAGGATAACACCTACAAGTTCCTGGGAGCGCTCGAGAACATCAAGCAGGAGGACAAACTAGTCCTAGAAAATGCTGCGAAGGCATACTTAAAGAGACTATCGATCATCTGGTCCAGCCCGCTGTCGAACCAATTCAAGTTACTGGAATCGAACCAGTATGCACTACCACTACGTTCGTATCTGATGTGGACGCAAACGTGGCTATTGGCCGAGCTCCTGCAATTGCATAAAGAGGCACGGAAGATAATTTTGGAAAATGGAGGAAATCACCTTCAGGGATCAATAGCGATACTGTACTTGGCCAGAAAATGTGGAGGAAGGAGGATGAGATCCGTGGAGAAGGAATACAAGAACGTTAAGATTAAAGCAGCTGTTAAGCTTTATGGGAACCCGAATCAATTATCGATGATAGCAGTGAGGAGATTTGAGGAGAAGGCGATGCAGACAGAGAGCCATTCGATCATCAAGGACTACAAGTTTGCCTAAAACTTTTAGGGCTGAAACTTTGCCTAAACCAAACGGGGGACCGACATTCACAAGAAAACCGAGTTACAGTAGAGGGGGAGAAGTGGCAAGGGAAGCTCATGAAGAGTAGATGGGACGATAAAGATTTAAGTACGGAAGAATGCTTTGTGTGGCTCCATCGTTGGAAGAACGCACCCACACATACAGTGGTAGGACTGCAAGAGTTATACTTAGAGTTATACCAACAGTTACTGCCGACGAAGACCACAGAAAGACAAGAACCAACGCCAGCAGGAACGAGGATGTCGCTTATGCAACAAAGGCCCGGAAAGCGTGGCACACATCCTAGCAGGCTGCAGCGCGCTAGCGCAATCGAAATAACTAGCACGACACAACAACGCCCTGAATATCCTGTACTTTGAAGTACTCAAATCCCTAGGACTCAACGGTGGGACTCTGGTACTCACAAGTTCAACCCAAGCCATTTCATGAGACGAGAATGAACGAGTGACAGCCTACTGGGATATTCCACTGTATGCAGATAACACACTAGTCAGCGCAAACAGGATCGACGCTATGGTCATCGATGAAGAGAAAAAGGAAGTAATTGTCATCGAGATAAGCTGTCCTTGGATTGAGAACAGGGAGGCCAAAGCAACCGAGAAAACAACCAAGTATGCTCTACTTCGCTGGAAGTTGAAAAAGAGATAATCTGGTCATCGCTTCATATACAACATATATATTATAGATGTCTTGGGAGGATATTCGAAAGAAGTTAGCCAGGCACTTAAGGAACTTGTAGGAGACAAGAGTAGATTGATTGCCTTTCAGATGCAAAAATCAGCTCGCTGCACATGCACGCTCCTATAACAATAACTTCGGAATGTGAAAGTGTGAAAACTAATATGCATTTATCAGATCTTAGGCTAAAATGTTGAGTCCTTTTAAACATTTTGAACTTTTAGTGTCATTAGGTGAAACTTTCCTTTTCATTATTGATTAAGATTTTTTAGCATTTAGGTTTAGTCTGCACTGTGGTTGGCTACGGTAAGCCGCCCAATTACGAAGTTCTTAAGTTTATCTGGGCATGCAGAAGTTTATATACTGCCATAATAATAATAATAATAATAATAATAATAATAATAATAATAATAATAATAAATGATGATAATAATAATAATAATAATAATAATAATAATAATAATAATTCAAACTTTGTTGGGACTTTGAGTACAAAATGAGGAAAACGAGTACAGCACGTAGACCCGATATGACCCTGGAGGACGAAAGAGACAAGAAGATATGGTTGGTGGAAATGTCGTGCCCAATGGAAATGAATATAGAGGAGGTAACGCGAACCAAACTGCGAAAGTACCAACAACTTGCGTTTGAGACTAGGGAGAAGAGACCAGGTTATAGAGTGGAAGTAGTACCAGTTATTATTGGATGTATGGGTGGTGGTGTGAAGAAGACGAGCAAAGCGGTGGCAAAAGTGATTGAGGGAGAAAGGAACGTACATTAACAAGAATAGTGAGGACAATGCAACAGACAGTACTTATGGAAGGAGAGACAATTATACGGAAAGTGTTGCGTGGATTGGTGCAATCGGAGTAAAAAAAAATCGGTTAACGTCCCAACAATTATTGGTGGAAATGTTTCATTAATTAAATAATAATAATAATAATAATAATAATAATAATAATATTAATAAATTTTAATATTAATTTAACACCTAAAAGCCCTAAAATGCGTGATGATTCAAACGCCATTCACTAAAAGTACGTGTCCGGCATCAATGTCTTTAAATAGCGTTGTCGCTTAAAAAACCTCTGCTGTAACAGAGTTTAATTTGAACTCGTCTATATGTTCGTCTTTCGCTCGAAATGGCGATCTAGATCCTCTCGTGCATAAATGCACGGACTTCAAAATTTCGAAATATTAATAATAATAATAAATGATAATAATAAAGAAGGAGGGTTTATTGATTGCTGTTCACACATCAAAACCTACGAATAAACTAAATACAATATAGTAAAAACAATATAAATACAAAGTACTAAATTGACAATAAAGTTCAAAATTAATAAACAATAAAGTTCAAAATGAACATTAATTAGCAAATTAAAATAGCTATTACTAAAAGATTTCAAATTACTATAATTCCTTAAATCTGGTGGTAAATTATTATAACATTTTGAAGCAGTGTCTTGAAAGGTCCGTTTTGCAGTGGTATCTCAAAACGCGTTTCTGTACTTGAACAAAAGACCTTCTCTTTGTGCTGCACGTTTAAATTTTAGATAGGATGGCCAATGCCATATATTGTACATCCATACTTCTAGTCACATATGAGAACTCATGTGGAAGTGTGGAAATATGGAATTTATTCATTGATAATTGGATATTACCCCATGAGATGCAAGATCCCACACATTCTTCTGGTTTTTATTCCCACATACAGTAAACACCCGCTATGAAGAACCTTCCACCTATAAGAACCTCAGGCTGAAATTAGGGATTTTGTGCCCCTCTCAATAAGAACCTGTTTGAGCCTGATATTTGAAATAGGTTCTTATGTCACAAAATCAATTTATAATTCCACTGTAGCAAAGTACTAAAATTTTTTAGATATCTACACTGTGGAAGTGGGAAACCAACAGCATGTCAGTCATGTATGTAACAGTGTACTGCTATGAGCTGTAGCAGTAATAGAACTGTTCAGTGTTAAGGAAGATGTACCTTAATATTGTTATATGCTAGTCTTATCATCTACAAAGAAAACTGAAAGTACTGCCTAGAAATTTCATCCATATCATCTCATTGACATAAGTGTTTATCAGTTACTGAATTGTGGCTTTATGGTTTATTAAGTACTCTTTCTCCAGTTTTTTGCATGGTAAAATAATTACAAACCAATTTATAAGAACCTAACACCCTGATATTTTGTTAGATATCAAATATATAAGAACCTATCCCAGGCTGGTTTGGAAAAATGTAGGTTCTTCATAGTGGGTGTTTACTGTATCCCTAAGGAACCACAAACAAAAGAGATTGCGGATTGGGGAATCATCATAATCGGACATATGTGAGATAACTGACGTGTTTGCGTCTTTTCATTTCAATTACCATTTTACTGGGTTTGTTTGTCGACTGTATCTTCAAACCAATTTTGCAAATTATTGTTGGTGGGAAGGTAATAGTGTCTAACATCTGTCTATCTCTGAAATGAATGATATATTTCCTCTAAAAGAAGTAATCAAGATAGAAACGCTGCGTACTGTTTCCAGAGATCGATGAACTGCCAAGGCTGTATCTTACTGTACCAATAACAGTATTCAACGCACACTTTCCGTGCTTCGGAGAGTGAAGTTAACGATGGGCCATGAAAACCTCAACATAGTTCTCGCTCTTATTATACGATCTAGCAGAACGAATGTGATAACTTCGATATACACAAGATAGCGAAATAATTTGCTGATTCTAATAAAGAACGTCCTTTTTGCTTTTGGTTGCAAAAGGAACGGAAAGACACGCTCATGAGTCTATAGTGGATCGAATCGAAAGTCAGCTGAAAATCACCTACAACTTAATGTCAAGAAGTGTAAGGAACTCAGAATTGATTTTTCTAAGTCTACCAAGGAATTATCATCGTGATATGATAGAAACCTTACCAAACGTCAAGTTGTTAGGCCTTACAATTACCAACAATTTGGAATTATCACATTGCCGAGATAGTTTTAGAATCATGTAAATAACTATAGTCTTACGCAATTCAGCCTCTGCTGCTGTAAAACTATAACACTAGAAATAGTTTCTTTTTTTATCACCATCAATAATAATTAGACGAAACCGCGTGGTATTCTATTCAACTCGATCGGTTTCTAATGCGCCGCATTATTAGTAACAATAAAGTCAGTAGAAGTGTGAATTTGATCGTCACGAGTAGTCTTGAGAAAGACTATTGTTGGTGACCGACGGTCTCAGCGGCGGTCAGCAGAAGTGTAAAGATTATAACCGGCAGTGTAAAGATAATACATTTTTGGCGAACCCACGAAAAATTGCTCTCCCCGCGAAAATTATTTTTTATTATTGCCCTCCCCGATATTATTTGTAGTTTTAAGACTGGTCTTTGAGCGAATAACTAAGTTCAAAGCACAACTACGGGGTTGAACAAAGTTTTGAAAAGATACAAACACACAGCATAGGTCTTTGTCTCCGATAACTGCCTGCCAGTGGCACAAACAGCATACAGGTGACAAAAGGCATAACTCTTCACATATGTCGCCTAATTTGACGCCATTCTGGGGTTAACACGTTGTAGTATTGTACAGTGTACAAACATGAAATACTGAACACTAAAGTCGACAATCATTATATCAAGATGATGCACCAACGTATAAAAATGTCTGATTTGAGAGCCCGAAGTTCGTCACGAGCTGGCGGTGTCTCAGCTGGTCACCTGCGGTTGAACAACAAAAAAATGCGAACTCATTCTAAAGGGTTACGTAAAAATGTCGCAAGTACAAACTGCAGCAACATCTGTTTCGCAAATGACAACTGGTAGTAGAGTAATGCATGCACAGTATAAATGTTTAATAGCTCGACCTTTTATCCAGGGGACACCGGGCTGTAATGAGAACGGCAGACGTCAAAAAACGGCTCATGACGTCAAAAAACGGCTCATTCCATCAGGCATCAGTCTGAATGCGAGACGACTTGCATAGGAGGCCGTACACTAAAAACTTTTAAAGAATTAACAACACCAGCAGCCATGTTGGCCGACTATTTATAAGAAATACCATGACTTGAGGGAAATTAATGATTAAATGTTCCCGAAAGTCGAGGGAGGATTTGTGGACTTGACTTGAAAACAATAGAAACGGAGATAATCATGGTATTAAACTCATGGAAAAACACACGAAGAATTCAAAACTCGTGTTATCGGTTTTTGGTCTCAGAAAATTCATGCAAGGAACGACTGTGCCTCAGCGTAAGTCGCAACCGTCGCAGATCATGATAAATCGAAACTGTGAGAAACTTTCAGATCGTCAAAAACCAAAACTAATATTCTCATCTGCATGAATGCATGGCAAAGAAACCAACCGATGGCTCGCAGTATTGGAACACTGCTGTCTATAATTGTATTACAAAGGTTTGGTCACAGGTTTCTAAAAGTAAACGCACGCGCATCCATTTATAAAGTAGCCCTTTTATCGTCGGCGTTTACTTTCGAGCCAACATCATTACTCCAGCATCAGATCAAATAAGGTGCACGAAACAGCGGAGTAATTCGCACAAACAAATCACAAAGACGACCCCGTTGTTCCATCGATAATGACCATGACAGCAAACAAAACGTGCCCCTGCTGGGTAACGCATAAAGAACAGCCATCCTACATACTGTCCACACAAAGGTCTTAATCAAATTATCGCCACCAATAGGTGGGCCCGGTGTAATTAAATTCACATTTCATCGCGTCCATCAACTCCAATAACTCCTCCATACGAACCTATCGCGTTAAACATACGACCAAATTATCCGCACAGCAGACCTTGCAACGTATACGTGTACGTTCGATACAAATCACACGGGAAATCGAATCACTGAAGAGGACATGCGTTTGAATATGGAAAATGCGTGAAAAGTGCCTGGAATGTTCTGTACGTTTGAACAGTTTTAGAGGACTGCTAAACGAAAGTAAACAAATGAGCGATATTTATAAAAGGCCAGACGAAAGAATGCGATATATTTAGTAACAACAGGCTATTTTTGGAAGGCTCCAATTCCTTGGTAAGATGCACTTTACCGCACGAACACAACTGGCGACGAGTCAAAAGTGGTCACGGTTGCACGGAAAACAACAACTATAGGTTCTCGGCAAATATAGGAGGAATATCCGCTGACCATCATTATGCAGTGTGGGGAAGCTTAAAGGTGAAATTATTTCAAAAAGAAAACGAAACCTGGCTTGTCAAGCGAGGGCCCTTTATCAGAATCAAAAATACATTATATTATAAAATACATTATATTAAAAATTACATTATATGCATTTTTATGTACCATCAGCATTTTGCGAGTATATATAGTCTAGCTTAACACCACTGAGCGATATTTGAGTTATATACCTCAGTATCACTTCTGCAACTGATAAGGGAGGTTTACGAATGGACTGATACAAAAAAGATACAACCATAATTCTTTGATGATTTGTTACAAAAAATTAATAGTTTAAACGGCTTCTTTCATTCCTCGATTTTGGCAATTGAACCACCTTTTTGTTTTGATGCTTTCTAACTGGGCTGTTACATAACAAAAGACGATTACTTTTGACCGACATGAGATTTTCGCAACGTCAATTTTTAAGGGTTTGTTTTCAGCCAACATACAACATTCTCTTCACGTATTAAGTGAAAGAAGGCATAACATCGTTGTCTGCAGATAACCCAGGAAAGTTCGTCTCTTTTACTGGAACACCTGCACGAATTATTGACGTGCAGGTGAAGATAGTTAATACTTTCAGAGAACAATAACACAAGAATTGAGCGAGGCTCCCAATCTGACAACAGTATTAGGATAAGTATTTCCCGTTTGACAAAAAAATATCAACACCGTTTATGAACCAAAGAGCATTCCTCTCGCAGGCCGCAACTGTTAGCGAACACGCCAACAATAAAGATTCACGCCTTTAAAAATGTTTAGGAAATGTTTGCGCATTAGGTTACATGTACTCTATTCTATAGGGCACAGCCAGTTTTCAAATTGGGCATATTGGTCCACAACAACCTTGACCTCAGTCACTGTAATTACTGTAGTTATGTTGTGAATAATATCAACAGTCAATCAATGAAATGTTAGTTAAAGCCAGAAGTGTCAGCCGCAAGGTATGAAAATAGAAGACGTTCGTTTTTAAGGAAAACCGCTGTAACAAATGAGTTCAGCCATTGACAAAATTACACCTCAGTCATCTCTTGAATGGGAGAAAATATGCAGTATAATTAGACCATTAAACGAAGTCGAAATTTCTACCAGAACTAAAAAGCTTTGTCACGGAACAAGGGCCAGATACAGGATTTTTATTTTTTAAATGGCATAACCTTTACCACATAATCTAGTTACGGAATGAGACATTTTGAGTAGCCTTGCATGCTTACAGTGGTGTGACGGTGTGTGGTAACTAAACTGTAGGTAAGCAACACTTATGGTGTACGCGACGACTCAACTATAGTTTTCGAACAGGTGAGCCTCCATTCACACTGGCCAGTGGAAATCTTCAAGTAACCCTGTCGAAGGGTATTAATATAATCATGGTGTATTGGTTGGGAATGGGACAGGGAGTGACTAGTAATCCCCCTGGGCACAGCCATTGTTGTCATTCACTTGGACATGTTAATCGCATTTTTACGGAATTGTTTGGACATCGCCATAACTATTACTAAACGAATCGTTTCTCAATCTGTGCAGTGATAAACTGAATAGTCGCGCACTTAAAACATGAGCCATTAGCTCGGATAAATTATCCTGCGTGATCGACTCTAAATAAATCATACTCGTACTCATACTTAATCTATTTTTCGCAGAAACCCTTTATTTAAAGTACAGTATAAATCTACAGTGCCCATCCGCAATTCCAGGTAAAGCAGTCGATAGACTCGATAAATCAGAGCTGTAATCAAACGAAGGTATCATTGCTAATATCGAGCAATCGTGAGCCATCTAATTAGGCCAAGAATTCTCCCACCCCATGCATGAATCGCCAAGGAACACCACAGACAAAAACAAAAAAATTGAATGCACAAAACGACTTATGGATCGTTCGATCTTTGTCACGTGAGTGAAAACCATCTATTTAACAATTAGACAACGAGCCCGAGTTGTCTATGAGCAGATTGTAATTACTTTGCTTCAAATTTGGTGTAGATATACTCCACAGGCATAATCGAATTCATTTTCTTATTCGAAAATGTAAAACTGAACAATTTTCCATTACTTTCGCGCCAATGTTTTCATGATTTCATCACTCGTATATAAATTTTAGCGGACGTCATGTTTGGCCTAGATTTCAGATTTTGTTTGCAGCATGAATATGTCGTGGCTTCTGATTGGTCGGGATAGGAATATTCCAGTCATAAGGTTTGTGATTGGATAACGGTACTAGTGGTCTATCACCAATAGACCACTAGTAGCTCAGCCAATCAGAATGCTAAATTTGTAATAGACCACTAGTTGGTTGATACTAATGTTCAATATCATGCCTCATCAATTACATATACAAGGTATAGTGTAAAACCAAGAAGAACCCTTACCTTTACAAGTGACTGAAGATTTTGAACAAAAGATTGCTCAGTTTCCAACAAATTTTGAACAACATGCCATCTCATTTCCTAAATGAGTAAAACATACACAGTAGTATTTAGTTCACAAAACAAGCAATATTGCACGCGAAAATGAGTAGAAATTAAAGTTTTAATGCAGTACAGGTTTTGACCAATTTTTAACTAGTTTTACTTTTAAAATAGTTGCTACCGCAGCGAGTGAGCCTGAAGCGAGCGAACAAGGCAGCAGACCTAATTTGTGTAGTGGGGCAGTTTTTCAAATTTTGCCAAACGCACTGCATCGTGGTTGTGCGCAGTACGAGTAACGTTCTGCGCACAACCACAATGCCGGTGGGATGAATGCATGATCTTTCTTTCGCTGCACGTGTTTGTTAATCCGGCTGTGGTTTGCCTGTTGTTTGCTCGGATACAAGAGAGCGTTTAGTGTTGTCAATTTAATTCTGTCTTCATTCAGGGAATTATGGAGCGTCATATGCATTTTCTAATGTGGCAAAAATATGTAAATTATCTTGATGTAAATGTTCTATTTGATCAACTGATTTTGACTGTCAAACGAAGTTGATGAACGCTAGGTTGATATTAACATGAAAACGTCTACTTTAGAGTTCGTTGTTAAATGCTTAAATATCCCAATTGTCATTTCCGCATTTCGTATTGTGTTTTTTTTTAGTCGAGTCAACCCGTCTGGCCTGTATTGATGTCGTAAAATATGCATAACAAATTTCAAGGGAAACAAAGCACTTTTTCGCCGCCAGTTTCTTCGAAACAAAAATAAAAAAATTCACAAAGAAATATACACGACGTCAAGCTGCACGGTCAAGGTGTAAGCCAGAAGAAAAATAATAATCTGTATTTACCTGAATTGGGAAATAGTGTAACCCTCGCAAGTTAACGAAATGAAGCGTAATTACGTGAAGGCAGTTTTAGATTTGATTGCCGCCAATTGCTTGCGTCTTTTCGTGCTGACGTATAATGGTAGTCGTTGACTACGACTTTATCACGTCAGCACGTGATAGCGTGAGCTTCAATTAGCGCCAAAAATGACGAATCACTCGTAGTCAAATCTAACGCTCCCTATTTTGTTTAAAATGGCAATTTAAGGTGGCAGTTTAAAACATATGACTTCATGTCTGTTTGTATACAGTACATTCCTTTAGCTTTTAAAATCATCTAGATAGGGAATGAATTACGTTTTAAAGCAATTTTCTGTTGTTAATCTTTCCTAAAACGTACCTAAATCTTGTTTGTTTGTCTTAACTCCCAAACATTTCCCCACCAACATTACCACGTCTGAACGCAAAACCAGTAAGCTCTATATATAACTGGAGGACTATATTCTAGTCTTTGATTTAGATTTTTCTAGATTTTTCAAACCTTTTTAGTTTATACTAACCCTCACCCTAATATTAACCCTCATATCACCGTAAAGTGAAGACAAAAGTGAAGACAAACGTGGCTTTTGTACGTCAGTTCCAGTCCCCTACGCGGTCTTCTACGTCACTTTCAATCTCCCACGCAACTTTTCTATTTTTCTCAATTATGTTCATTTTGAAAACAAAAGTGCAAAACATAATACCAAGAAACAGAAATAAACCAATAATTACATGAAATATAATACCAAAGTCAAGCCGAGTCAAAATGGTACATTTTTTATAGAAACAAATTGCAGTATTAATACAAAAGGACGAAAGAAACCCTCGAAAAACATTTAAGAAAACAAAACAGGTTAACGAACGATTTATTTGTACTGTACTGTACTGCACTGTACTTGTACTACAGTACTCGGTTACTGAATATTTGTCGGTTTCTCTTTGTTCGAGGACTTCACTCGTTCTTGGAAATGATTTTGTAACTGAACCAAACAAAACCTAAAGTACAATGTCGTGAAAAGGCCTGGAACTGACGTATAAGAGCGCGCAGAGGACTGGAACTGACGTACAAAATCAGTCTCCATGTCGAACGTCACTCACTATTTTTTCTCCAATCATTCTTCAAAGCTAACGGTCGCTCAATTATCAAAAACGAATAACACGGGACATGTCACATGAGACAAAGGTCAGTAGGTACACATCTCGTGTTTGCATTTTGGAGAAATCTTGTCTCGAGGGACAAAAGGAATGTCCCAAAAGGAATGTCCCAAAAGGAATGTCCCATATATGTCTCGTGCGAATACGCATGCGCCGTATACACTGGAATGTAATCAACCCTGTAGTGTGCTTCAGTTTTTATACCCTGCCTCCAAAGTAAGTATGTTCTGCGCGTCGCAAGTAAAATAAAATCCCCAGCTTTGTACTCACGCTCTTTGTTGCTTTCTTTTTCTTTCCAGGATCTTTCGGCTCAGACTCCGCGCTCGTCCTAGGCCAAGTGTGATGTTCCGTTCCAGGCGTGGTCACTTGACTTCCTTTGCTTGTGCTCGTCAAAGAATCGCTGCTACCCTGAGAATTCTGTTGTTCGACTTGTGTCGCAGCAGAACTGTCATCCAGCTTTTTCTGTTGCGCACTAGCCTCCTTAGCATTCGCCTCGATCTGCGCAGCTTTTGCAGCTTGCCGCCGCCTGGACTTCTCGCTTTCCCTTCTTCGAAGTTTTTGCGTTGGCTGCGCGGTAACGCCTTGCGAATCCGCAGTACTTGATGCAGTACGCTCCACCGATGATTTATGTTCCTCGCTCTGTTCTTTTTCGGCTGCCTTGGCCTTGACTAGGTCCGCGGCCTCTTCCAGAAGTTTGCCATTAATTGCCGGCTCACTGTTGCTGTTCCTCGCCTTGATATCAGTTTCCGTGATCGTTTCCTGGATGATCGTGTAGTCTTTCGGGGCATGCGGGGTGGGGTCGCTGTGGTACCGACTAGGATACATTTCAGAGAGAGGAGAAATGGGAACATCCTTGTGAATTTGATCGCTGCCCGACGTTGACTTCTCGCTATTTATGCTGGTCTGACTCGGACTGGGTGACATGACTACGTCGCTCGCCGAGCCGACACTCTTCCCATCTACATTGCGCGACAGTGTCGGACGTTCTGAAGGCGTCCCCAGTTCCACAACCAGTTCGTCGAGCATCTCCAACGACTTATCAAGTTCAATTTTATCATGTTCGGTTTTGTCGTGTCTTCGTTCGACTTTCCCATCAGCTCGCTGCATGTACATGGAATCTGCTTCTGAAGCGATCAACTTCACAACAGAACTCGGGTCATCAATGGAGTTGCTTCTTTTCTTTGGTTCCCGACTCTCTGTAACTTCAGTGGGCAACAGTGGAGCATTTTCTTGTCTTGCAACCGTCCTATTGGCAAGCGCATCATCTTTATCTGATCATCCAAAATAAATTGAACATGAATTAAATACTAATAAATAACAATTAAATAATGTAGTTAATATAATATATCCAAAAAGATCAATCACTTAAATACTACAATCAAATTTTTACCTATCGATATTTTTACGTATTTATAAAGCAGAGCTGCTAAATATTACTCGGTCGAAAACGTTTTGCGATTCGACGATGGCAAGTATTATTTTTCTGACTCCGAATCTGGAGTTGTTATGTCCGCCATTGATCGTTCATGTTCCTGACCAGCGTAACGAAGTGACGTCAGATTATTTTATTTTATTTTTATTTTATTTTACTTCGCCTTGATTATGTAGTTTATATAGTGAAATTTACATTTATAAAGATCCTATATTACAAGGCTTGTAAAACCGCAACAGCAATCGCCAATTACTGCGGTTGCATTAGTATAGGAAATAACACGGTTCGAGAAGAACCAATGAAAAATCGCACGCGTGCTCGGCGAAACATTCACAATACCACGAGCGCGAAGCACGAATGGTATTATGAATATCTCGCCAAACACAAGTGCGACTCCTCACCAATTCCTCTAGAACAAGTGTTATTTCCTTTTAATACCTTTTCAATCAATTTTACGTGTTCCTAATTTTACTACGAAGCGGGAAAACTGATGTTTGTAAATATTAATATCCAAACATCCCGGATGTGATTTTTTACTAGGGGTATTTTTTAGATTCTCAACGCGAAGACTCCACATGGCTAATTCTTCAAGTAAATCCATAGTGATCAAGGTTGTTTTTTTCAAATTCTTGTGGCCATTTCATCTACTTCTCGAAAAGAAAACAAGTAACCTCGACTGAAATTCAGGCGTAGCATTGAGAATCTGACGTCACAAACAATATTACCTTTTGAAATTGCGGGCTCACTTGGAACTGATCTCAGAGCTCAAAATACTTACTTCAAAATACCATTTTTTAGTTTTTTTTTACATCGATGATCACTTTCGACCCTGAAATACTATTCTATGCTAAAGAAAATGAACTCTTAAAATAACGGAGAACATCAATTTACAGTTCTTCCATATTTCACTTGGTTCTCGAGATATTTAGACTTAATATAGATAATCTATGACGTCACACGGTTTGCACAACATTTTAACATATTGGAAATTGGTGTATATCTTTGCGATTATTGAAGGAAATCACTTGAAACTTTTCTTCAATGTTTAGTTTGATGGATTGTAGCACTGTGCAAAGTTTTTAGTGATTTTGTTTAAAAATCTCAAAGATATACACATATTTCCAATATGTTAAAATGTTGTGCAAACCGTGTGATGTCATAGATTATCTCACATAAGTTTAAATATCTCGAGAATCAAAAGAAATAATTGGAAGAGCTGTAAATTGATGTTCTCCGTTTTAATATTTTAAGAGTTCTTTCAAATAAGACAAACTTAATTTTCGATTCAATGGCACTTTACGGGCTTCAAATTTTGTACATCGGACCCCATAATATATTTTATATATTATTTAAATTATTTTTCTATTGAGGACGCTCCCTGTATCTTTCAGCTCGTGATCATAGTTTAAGTGGCCGTGGAATAAATAAAGTGTGTGTAAATATCTCAGAGGCCATAATGAAACTAAAGCCATGCATATACAGTAGAAAGAAGCACGAAATTCCCTTGGTGAACTGCATCCGTAAATATCTTGTCAATCCTTGATATAAATTATTCGTTTTGTCTTTTTATTGAAAGAAGATATACCTTAGAAAGTAATTATTTCTGCATTTTTCACAAAACTCAACGTTTTCTCGACTTTCGTTTCGAATTATGCCAGCCTTGACTGACGCGAAGCGTGGAAGACCAAGTGACGAGGTTCAAACAAAAAAATCAGGTTCCAAGTCGATGTATTTGGATTGTGGATGAATAAGAAAGCCTCTGTAGGGTTTTCTGAGAAGACTCGGCGAATTTCGGCCGAAGTATTTATACCACATCAAGTTGGAAACAAAGCACAAAGTACGGAAAGATAAACACAAACGCGCAATGCACGACGGTTGACACTCACTCTTTATGGTAACGGTGACGTTTCAAAATGGCGTCAAATTAACATTTAATTCAAATTTAACCTTTCTTCAAATTTAAGTAATCAATAGGCAGGCTTAAAAAATCTGTAGATCCAAATTTTTGGCTCAGGAAAAATTATTATTTTTTAACTTGCATATAAAGATTTGTTTTAACAATCTGCCTATTCATTCCCCAAGCCAGAAGGAAAGTTTTAATAAAAAAATGTGGGGGTCAAACTCTTAAAATTAAATTTGGCCAATAGAATTGAGGTTTCAGTTTTCCATCCACCACCCACATGCGTTTGAAACTACCGCATGAATTTTTCATTATTCAAAATAATTTTCATTATTGGTAGATCATTTTCTACATCAAGATTTTCAAATACTGTATACTATTTACATCATTTGCACAGAGTGTACATACTTTTTTATAGCGAAGCCTTCAATCAGCGATGATCGGTCGCCATTTGTTCGACATCATTCGCAAATTCCCGAAACGACGATAGCACAAGGATGATACTGTAGGTCCACAGATCGATTTCATTATATTTTCGGACCAGATAATAAATATGATTCAAATAATGAATAATGAACAAAAGCCGCATCACATTTTGAAAATCCTCGGACGGTAAACTGAAACCTCAATTCCGTTGGCCTTTCATTGAATCAGTGCAGTGATGTTAATTTGACGCCATGTTGCCTTAGCAACCGCTGAAACACTTTATTTATGAATATCATTTGATACCCCATTGGCATCAATTATATCAATTGATCAATTGATTTGAATGTTTTTCTATGCATGATTTCAATATAAAGTTTTTGAAGTAAACATTTGCATTTTTTCACTCTAATCTCAGATCTTTTTTTCAGTTTTGCACAGGGCATCCAAGGAAATCTTGCAAACCAACCCATAAAACAATCAAAAGGGCCTCCAAGCTGGAGTGGTATGGTACATTAGTTCATTAGCCAGAAGACTGTATATTCAAAAATGGCCATCAATTTAATATTCTTTTATTTGCATTTAAATTAGCCTTTGCGCCTGTTTATTTTTACATAAGAATGAGGCTAATTCAAATGCATATAAAATAATATTAAATTAGTGGCTATTTATAAATACAGTATATACAGTAGTCTATACCATAGTACAGGTAAAATTAGAAGACAGTCTCAAGAATTGCAGAAAATTGAGACAGACTTTAACCCACTATTTCAATTATTTGACCCTGGCTAAACGCCAAACAATAGGGGTTTTGAACGACCATGCGATAGCAGCCTAATGGCAGAACCATGAAATACAGCTCTTCTCCCTTGGGACTTCCATCTATTCTCATGAACAATATTGGTCCTGTAATCCAACATGGCTGCTGTCACAATGGTTGCAATACAGTACCTCCATTAGGCTGGGGATTAAATTTTTGTAAATAAATAAATTAATTAACTGTCTGTTATACTAATGTAGACAATACCACATGGAAATTTGGATATTGGAGAATTAAATTGTGGACAACAGTACTGTAAGTGTTACTAAAAATACATGCCCTCGCTAAAAAGCCACCTGTGGATGCAATTCAATAAATTACTTCCTGAGACACTGCCAAAGTTTGTTGTATCATCATATACAGCTCATCAATGGCCACAAGATGTCTTTTCAGGGTGCAAAAGAATAAAATTAAATAAAATAAAACAGAACCTGAATAGGAACATGTTGAAAAATCAATCTCAATAACTTTTTGTTGACTATTGTACAGTATTAAAAGTGCTGAGTCAAAAAAATTATTGAACAATTTAATATCGATACTCTGCAGGATCATTTTACATGTTACTTTGGCTGTCAAGATCAGGTTACTCAAGTCTATGCATTTCAGGGATACAGGTACATGTATGCACACAAACAGACAAATTAATACCTGTATGCAGTTTTGGTGAAGACAAATTCCTGTCAACTGTTATTTAATACATTGGTCCAATATCAATTGATGATTCCTGCTTTTGTCACTTCAATTTCAAAGCGACATTCATACTCTAACAGCCATTTAGAAAGTGTTGGTCTGCCAATGGGGCTTTTCCAAATGAATGCACTTTTGACACTAGATTTCATCAGCAACACTTAATAGCTTTTAAAACCAAAGTCTGATTCCTTGTGCAATGCAAAGTCAATCTACTATAATATATTGTAGGTGTAGTAATTCCTATTGACACAGAGGCCTATTATGTAGCTTTGTGGCATTGAAATGGTTATTAATACCAGTTTACATTGAAAGCTTCAGTGCACACACTTGATTCTCTCAGAACATTCAGAATTTGAAAAATTATAATCCAGCACCTGTACAGTATTTTACCACAATACTTACAGAAAGGCCTATACATGTAACACTACTGTTTTTAGGCATATACATGTAAAACTACTATATTTTACAACATGTCTGGCTAGAAATTTCTGGAATTCATAGAATTTTGAATTACAGCTATTTTGTAAAAAATGATATCATCACACTTGTATTGTTTTATTTGCAGTACTACTGTACATTAATCCAAGGGAGTAGTAGTTTGTTCCAGTAATCAAAAGGTTTAAGTTTTTTAAGGTTTAAGTAGGATTCTTCTGTACAATCCAAGTATTACATACATTTTTAGCATTACCAGGTGCGACGACAGAACATTGTTAGTAAATTTATAATCAAACAGCAATTAAAATACTTAAAACGTGTCAGTTGTGGTATTGTTTGTGAAAACCTTCATGTTTTTACCAAAATGTTTTGAAGAGCTAATCATATTGTGCTAAAAATACATTGATCATCAAAAGTTATTCCAAATACGGCATTGCAGGAGTTATACCAAACCAAATGTCAGATAGCACCAAATAGAACTCCCTGAGTAGTGTTGAAAGTGAATACATTGTACCGCTATAATTTTGTAAATTTTGATTTTCCAACAAATATTTTGTCACAAATATTCTTAAAATCTTGTTATTGACAATCTCTTCAGCTTGAAAGGAATCAAATCACATTCAGACCCTAAATTGCTTTGTAAAACATGCAGTGCATGATTATTAGGTAAGCTGCCAAAATACTAGTGTCAGTGATACAAATAAATGACGTTTTACAGCAAAAGACATCTCTTTAGTCTGATGAAGTGTTTTGGTTCAAAACGACAGTACCTGCAATTTGTTTTACTATTTTGGCAGTTTACCATCACCATATTTATTTATAAAATAATTTTACTCTAGTACGCATGATGTGATTGGACAGCTTGCCAGTCTCAATCAGGCTATGGAGACTGTTATGACTTCAGTAACTAATGACAATGCATTAAATCCAAAGCATTATATATATCGTAATTATTCAAAGTATAAGCAACTGTTTCTGAATTATTTTATAAAAATAATAGAATACGTTTGCCCAGGTCTCTATAAGGTGATCAAAACCCTTGTGAGGTAATAAAAATACTTGAAAAGTTGGGAAAGCACTCCCCTCCATAACACTTCTCTTGTGCTTTCATTATTCCACATGGGTTTTGATAACGTTATAGAGACCCGGGCAAAGCTATTCTATTATTTAAATGGTTATTGTGCATGTACTGTATTGTACATTATAATACCATTTTATTTACTACTTAAAGTGTTACTCTTGTAACCATTTCAATAGGCATCAAGAGCCATATTTGACCTATGGGCCACCAGTTTGATAGTCTAGTGTACCACTGCTCTTATACTTTTTACTTTTTAGTATTCTTACAACAGAATATAATTGCAAGAAAGAAATAGTCAACAGTGGATGGTTGAAACCAACCAAGTTGAGTTATTGTATGAAAATTATTATATGCGGTATGTGTTAATGCTCTCACCACAGCTTTAGTATAAATACACAGACCTTGATTATAGAAAATCGCACATGCTGATTGGTCAAGCTACTTCGGATTATTTCACAATAATCACCTACAGCATTTTAGGCAAAATGGCTGCCAGCCAATTTGTTAATTGTTAGTGTGACAGATCCAATTTTAAAGAAAATGCTCTTCCAAAAAGATCACCTGTGTATTTATACTAAAACAATTATTCACCTCAGTGTCACCTCCACTTTGGTGAACAATTGTTCAATAATACAAAATGTACTCACCATTTGATGGCATATTGTTAACATCATGGAATAATTCATCAAGAGCTTCATCAAGGTTGAGTATTGTTGGAATCCTTGGTCTCTCCATTTTCTTTGCCCTCCTCCTGCTGCTGTCTGAAAAATTCTCTTGGTCACTTCTACCATTTCTATCCTCATCCATTGCACTTTCCATCTCTGGTGCAGCTTTCACTCTCTGGACATCACTCTCACTGCCTCCTTTTAAAGATGCTGCTACATTGGACACTTCCACATTATTTTCAGAAAGTTCACTAGATTGCTCCTTTCCATTCGGTTTCGTTCGATTACTTTCCACTGCTTCCTCATCTTCATCAGGAGACATTTGACCAGCGCTTTGTGCTATAACATATGAAGGTCTACGACGTGGTGATGTTAGAATATCTGGCACAGTTTCCTCACAATTTTGTTCCTCTTTTGATGTTTTCTTTTTAATAATTTTTTTCTTTGCATGTTCACTGTAACTCCCATCTGAATTATACACAGCTTCGTCCTGCTCTTGAATATTTGCAAGTGTCACAAATGGTTTCTGTATTGTGTACGGTGTATCTTTCCCGAATGGAAACGCGGACACTCTGTTCATTCCAGGAGATAATGACATCTCTAAATCATCCTTGCTGCTTGGAAACAGGCTGCTTGCAATAGGGGAATCAACAGTGCTATTTGGACTTGTTAACATATCCACATGACTCTCGTCGTTCTTGTTTCCAGAAAGTTGCAGAGGCAATAATTCTGGTCTTACTAGTTTCACAGTCTCATCTTCTGACTGAACATTATTTTCCAAGTTCTCGATCAAACCCTTCAGTGCCCTGGTACTATCACCAAGACTTGGCTCTCCTCCGTCCTTTATCCAGTTACAACTGGAACTTTCTGAATCAGGTGCATGTATTGTTTTGAAACTACTTGATGGTGGAGCTTGAAAGCACTCATTGACAATCTCTGGACTGCATATGCGAGGTAATGGAGTGTGACATGGTGTCTCGCCGCCACTGGTCGATGATTTTCTACCAATAATATGAGAATTAAATGGGCTTTTCTTCAGCGAAGGTGATGTGCATGAGCTGTCACTTTGCTCTGCTGAGATCGAATGATTTTCTTTGACAGTCTTTTTCGACGTCGTTTTCAAGGCACCCTTTTCCAGAGCATACAACCTCGTTTGTACATCCATGTTGCCAATATCGCTCGCCGAGCTCGTGGCACGATTTAGTCGAGAGGGACTCATATGTACTGTCGAGAAGGTCTTGATGTTTATTTTGGAAATCCGAGCCTTGCCCTTACCTCGGGGTAAAATACGGTTAAACGTAAAGCCGCCGAATAGCGAATTGTTCTCGTCGTCTAGCGAACTGACAGAAGTGAGACTTCGTGAAATGTTTCGCTGATTATTCAGAAGATGCGACGAGCGTGACCTCAGTGGATCATAGTCGCAATCTCCATTGCCAGACGTACAACATACATGGCTACCGATCTCCTTGTACCTGTGATGTCCCGGGTCTGAATGCTCGCTCGGATCGCTCTCTCCCAGGTAATGTTTTGACCTATAACTCTTCCTCTTGACGCGTTTCTTTCTCTTCTCGGTGCAATACGAGTTGGGCCAATATTCTCTCTCGCTCGAGCTTGGTCCAGATTCCGAATCGGAACTGTTGACATGGTCCGAAGCGTATCGCGTCTTCGGCACGCTCTTTCCAACTTTCTCATTATTACCGTAAGACGACCCCGGTATTTGGCGACCGCTTTTCTCCCTAGTGTTCTTCCAACGCATCATGCTTTCGCTTTGAATGCCGCGGTAGTACGACGGCGGGCCATTTGTTAAGTGGTCTGACTTGTACTGGGGTTCCAACTCGGGATGGTAAATGTATCTGTCGCAACGGTTGCCAATGTGATGTTTCGTAGCGATGTACCTCTTGTCATCACGATCGCTGAACGAAACACAGGACACGTTGTTGTTGTCTTCCCTTAAACTCTGCTGACCTTTGACGTGAGAGCATAGCTGAGCCTGTTTACTTGACGACTGTGTATAATTCGGGTATGAGCCTCCTTCGCAAACATACGTCACCAAAGGCGAGCTGACACTTGCGTTGGTCCACTCTGAGCCGCCGTAATGATCCATCCTTTCCGAAGAGGCATTCGTGTTTTCTTCCCCGACCGCAACGGGCTGCTCTTTGCTAGCTGGAGTTGCCCGTGGAATCTCAGGCATGTAGCCATCTAGAACTGTCCCGTCGCATTGGTTTGGACTCGAGTACGGTGGAGATACTCTCTCGTCGCCGTCGTACTGAAGACCAGAGCTCGACGAAAGCGTTCGTCTCTCGCCATCCACGTTCGCGATGTGTCTGTTTTGATCATTCGACCTATATCGCCCGCGAGAATTCGTATCCGACACCGTATGTCGCAGCGGCCTATGCTTTAAATGAAGGTTTACTTCCGTTCTTTCATTTTCCACTCGATTATCGATTCGATACGGTCGCGAACTTGGGGCTGTCGAGTGCGACGCGTTCCCTTGGACTGAATACTGACAGGCATATCTGTGAGAACGTCCTTCAACTTTGTAATTAAGCACGGTTCTGTTCCCTTCTTCGCCCAGTGCTAGCCTATTGTAAAACTCCTCAGACATAGCGTTGGAATGCGTCCATGAGTTGTGTTTTGCTCATACTTTCCTTCGTACACCCGTTCTCCGCTCCCGACGACACTTGACTCGAATGATAGTCGAAATTGTTCGGCCAAAGAGCCTCGTAGCGGAATGCAAAATGCTTGTCCTTCGGCCACCGGTCACATTACAAGTGACATACCCACATCCGTTGAAAATTTACCACCAACAAGGCAACATGCAGGAACGACAGGGGCAGAAAAATAACCCTTGTCTCCAATCGTGCTCCGATTAGATGAACCGATGCGTGTCGCGTACTACCATAAACTCACAAGTGATTGTGATGCAGATGACGTTGCCAAGACCTGGAAGGAGGAAACAAAGAGAAAACAATGCGGGACTTAGATGGGGAGTGATAAAGCAAACTCGAGGGAGGAGAAAAGAGGTGGATGATGACTGCCCGAAAACTTGATTATCTTCGTTGGCATATTGAGTTACCATCTCATTCCTGAACGGTTAGCGCTAAATATAGCTGCTCAATCTAAACATGCCACATGAGCTACTGATTGACGGATCAAGAGCACTTCGCAGCACCGGTCAGACCTTCTCCCGCCTTTGATTCGATTCTTGGTATGGGGGACATTTGCAAGGGAGCGATAAAAACGGCCAGCCGTGCGTGATGATTCGTGGCAAGCGCGCGCGCTAAATTGCATGCATCCTGAGAAAATGTCATTCTACTGCTTGACACTTAACTTTGGTCATTAAAACGTCGGCCTCGCAATGTCGCCAATTGGACGCGTGCGAAGAAATTTGGCGCCGAGGTCAAATTTTTGCGAGAATCAAATAGAAACTCGATGAAATTTTGAGTATTTGGTAATAACATTACTAGCCATCGACTCCATCAAGAAACCGCATTAGCAAATTCCGTGTGGCAAAATTTCTGATTTTTTGACACGCGGAAGTAACCCCGACAATGAAAATAAGCTCGCTGCCCAGTTTACCATAGTTAAATATTTATGTCAATATTACGGTAATGACTTTTTCCCATCGTCGCGAGACAAGTTGTTGCAGACTAGCAGTGAGTTTGCATGGTTACCATCGGCTAGTGCTGCTAATGGTTTAATTTGGGAAATCATTATATTGTTTAATTGTTATGATTTATCTTCAAGTCAAACTGCAAGTGGTTATACATAATAGAACGAACTGAATTGGATGCCACTATAGTCACTAGACGAAACATGTTTCTATTAGAAATTATGCATGCAGCATAAGGTTAAAAGGGGGTTAAAATAATGTAAAATAAATGTCTGTTTCAACAAATAATGAATTTTACAGTCTCCGGTAGATTAATTGCTCTTGAGTCTTGATAAGCCAAAACAAATTTTATGAGAAAGCATAAGCTACAGAGGATCAAAGTATTGGAACGCAATTACCCCTTCGGAAATTAGAGAATCAGTGAATCTATTAAACAATTATATTATACTGATGAGCTCGAGTCGCGCGGTATATATATGAAATCATGGCCAACGAGGTGCGAAGCGCCGAGTTGGCTATCAGCTGATATATACGAGCAGAGTGAATGTATAATTGTTTTATAATGTAAATACTCGTGGTACTTTTAGGTATTTTTCGTGCTAAATTCTTGCTCATTCACTTTAACAAAGCATTCCGCCATTTTGTATGTAAAATGCATAATATACTTTATTATATAGCTAAGCTACTAGTAGGATATAAGCTATCTCGCAATTTGATTGGCTCCTCTACTACTAAGTAGAGAAAAAACAAGATGGCGGCATGTTTTTTAGGCCGAAAAAAGCTGAAATCGATGGGGTTTTATGAAGAAACCCCGAACTGACTAAGTGTTTGGCTATATAATAAAACAATTACACCATTCGCTCTCGTCGTATATTTAACAATTAGACAACGAGTCCGAGTTGTCTATTTAACAATTAGACAACGAGTCCGAGTTGTCTATGAGCGAATAGTCAACGAAGGCGAAGCCTGAGTTGACTATTCGCTCATAGACAACGAGGACGAGTTGTCTAATTGTTTTAGTAGAAACAAATTAGTGGACTATTACAAATCATGGATTCTCCAAAAAATTATCCAAAAACTCACGTGAAACCTCCCCAAAACGAGAGTTTTCTGCCATTGTTTTGAGCGCGTTTCCCAAACGTTGTCTATCACGAATAGACAACGGTTGAGTAGCCAATCAGAATGCAGCATTTGTAATAGACCATGGTCAGTTTCTACTAAAAGCGAATAGTCAACGAAGGCGAAGCCTGAGTTGACTATTCGCTCATAGACAACGAGGACGAGTTGTCTAATTGTTTTAGTAGAAACAAATGAGTGGACTATTGCAAATCATGCATTCTCCAAAAAATTATCCAAAAACTCATGTGAAACCTCCCCAAAACGAGAGTTTTCTGCCATTGTTTTGAGCGCGTTTCCCAAACGTTGTCTATCACGAATAGACAACGGTTGAGTAGCCAATCAGAATGCAGATGGTCAGTTTCTACTAAGAACTAATAGCCAACGATATATACGACTCGAGCTCATGGTAGCCTGCGTAGAAGCTCATGGTATAATTGTTAAATATCGAATAAAAAATACTTCCAGAGTAAGAGTACTTACTAAAGTGTTTATACAGTGACAAATTCAGTTCAAAATAAACTCTCTTACTTGAAAGAAATATAGAAATTATAAAGATGGGCATTTACATCTCTTCCACATCTCATTTAATTTGTCCTTGACATATTAAGATTTGTTTGATATGTAAATGATCCTCACTTTGACGTCACACCAGTGTGACCAGATATTTTGCAAGGCAATTACTAAATAAGCATGCAAAAAATTACCAAAATGTAGAAAAAATTACTAAATTTCTGCTGTCAACCAAAGTGGTCTGAAAATCAGTAAAACAGCGATGAATGGCTAAATAATAGCTCTATAGTATAATTTATTATTTATACTCTCGACTCAACAAATATTCTTAATCAGAATCTTTTGCCATGCATTAACATAACTGAATAATTAATGTAGCCCGCAATCAGCACAGGTCAGTGGTGATCAGCACGATTCCGTCGATTCAGCTGGACAGCTTGGGCCAGCAGCTTGCAATTTACAGCTTTGCAGGCATGGACCTGCAACTGTTCTCATTGAATTTTTGAATAACAGGTTGTGTCATTATGGCGTATTTGGTTGATAACCAAAATATTACTAACTTTGAGAGAAATTACTAAAAAATTACAAAAAATTTTCAATTACCAAAAAAGTCCGAAAAATCGCGAAATATTACCAAAAGTAATTAAAATTACCAAATCTGGTCACACCAGGGCCTTTTTTAACATATAACCCCCCAGTCCCCCCTTGTGCCCCCACAAATCAATTTTTGCCCCCCCCCCAGGAAAAGTCCCTTTTTCTCAACTTTAATACCATGTTTTAGCCCTTAATTAACAACTTAGACTTACTTAAATTATTATGTTGACTTCAAACACTCATTAATAATGCATGAAGAAAAGACAAAGGAAATCACTACCATGTCCGTGGTTTTAAATGTGATAATGATTCGTCTTGATTTACATAAACCTTTATCTTTGATTTTCTCGGCTTAGACAACGTTATTTTTCAAAATTACTACGCCAGCCAATGAACTTATCAAATGGGTCGTTTTTGAACTCGCAGCATGTTTGTTTTTTTAACTCGCAGCCGACGTGTTTTATCAAATCAAAAACACTCGGGCCACGCCCTCGTGTTTTAAATCTGATAAAACACTGCTGCTCGTTTATTAAACAGTGAACATAAGACTAAGAGAAATTATTTTAAAATAATAGGAAAATGCCCCCACGAGAAAATCCTTAAAAAGGCCCTGCGTCACACTTCCCAAAGTTATACAGGTTTGTTCAATAAGTCATTGTGCAGAATGACGCCATAGGGAAGGTCATTTACATATCAAACAAATCTTAATATATCAAGATTGAAGTGAGATATGAAAGAGTTGTAAACGCCAATCTTAATTTCTATAGTTCTTTACACTAAGAGAGTTTATTTTTAACTGAATTTTTCATTGCATCATTGCATAAACACTTTAATACCGTAAGATGTATCGCGGTCATTATTTATGGCCGGGGTGGGGGCCGAAGAGAAAATGGTTGGGTAACTGAAAATTCTAAGACCTAAATGGTTTGCAAAATTTTCATAATACTATATACATAAAAAACTTAAAGTGGCACTACGATGAAAATTCACCCCCGTCTATTAGATTTTCTTCAGCATAGAATAGTATTTCAGGATCGAAAGTGATCATCGATGTAAAAAAAACATAAAAAATGGCATTTTGAAGTAAGTATTTTGAGCTCTGAAATCACTATTATTTAGGCCACCCTAAAAACGTGTTCCAAGTGAGCCCGCAATTTCAAAAGGTAATATTGTTTGTGATGTCAGATTCTCAATGCTACGCCTGAATTTCAGTCGAGGTTACTTGTTTTCTTGTTTTCTTCGAGAAGTAGATGAAATGTTCAGTCTTTTAGACGAAGTTGAAAAAACGACCTTGATTTACTTGAAGAATTAGCCATGTGGAGTCTTCGCGTTGAGAATCTGACGTCACTTCGTTACGCTTGTCAGGAACATGAACGATTAATGGCAGACATAACATCTCCAAATTCGGAGTAAGAAAAATAATACTTGCCATCGTCGAATCGCAAAACGGTTTCAACCGAGCAATATTTAGAAGC
This sequence comes from Chrysogorgia sp. JL179-B06, assembly GCA_035772405.1. Classification (NCBI taxonomy): domain Eukaryota; kingdom Metazoa; phylum Cnidaria; class Anthozoa; order Scleralcyonacea; family Chrysogorgiidae; genus Chrysogorgia; species Chrysogorgia sp. JL179-B06. The sequence goes on along the minus strand of JAYKKM010000437.1, from coordinate 4,598,658 downwards.
TCTGCTTTATAAATACGTAAAAATATCGATAGGTAAAAATTTGATCGTAGTACCACTTTAAGAGTTCATCATTTAAAATTGGAATCTCATCATCAGTTCTCTTTAGTCATCATTGCATATTAGCTTTTATTATTGTATTCCTTGGATTCCTGCTCTGTATTGACAGGGAGATAATAATCTGAAAGTTACAGTAGGATCTGTCTGTATATCTATTTGGGTTTGTTATTAAAACTTGTATCGACGATATGCTGGGAATTGAGCTTTAGCTAAGTTTTTTCTTCTTGGATTAGGTAAAAGATTTTCTTTGCCCATAAATGGTTGGGACGGTTAAATTTCTGATCTTAATTTGGTTGGGTAAAATATTTTTTTCTATTTCACTTCGGCCCCGACCATAAATAATGACCGGTCCCTTATTTCTGAAGGATTACCATTTTTAACTGAGATGATTTAATGAAAATACCAAAATACTGCAAACTCAACTGTACTATCTGAACGGATGCCACTTATATTTGACCCATTGAGTATCTTGACCGCTGATGGTTATTAATTGAGCAAAATACAGCGAATTCAAAATACAACTGCCAGACTTGTTGCGAGGGTTACAAAATCAGATCACATCTCCGCTGTACTTAGTAGATAGATAGATAGATATTTAATAAAAACTACATGGCAGCCTATAAGGCTGAATTGCGTAGATATTACGATTACAAAAGCTATGGTAAAAAGGCAGAATAGAATGCTTATTTACAAAATATATAACTGAAGGTATTAACATGCTAATTATTTAGATGAAACTTGAACGTTCGACATTGATGGTATAAAAGTGTTTTGGAAACGCTTGGTATGGATAATTGAGAGAGTATAAACACGCTTGTGTATTAAATTGCACTTTTGGTCATTCTTAGGAGGCAATAAATTATTTAGTTTATGAGAGTTATCTAATGTCATCAATCGAAATAGTTTTTTGCACAAGTTATGTCTTCGATCGTATAAGGAGGTTAGACCTGACGGTTGTAATCTTTGGTTGTATTCTTCTCCTGGAAATATGATTGCCAATGATCGTTTCTGAACTCGTTCCAAATCGTTCTCCAAATATTTTGGCAAAGAGTGGTGAAAAACGTCGGCTCCGTACTCGAGGGTTGGTCTTATGCAGGTACAATAGAAGTTGACGATATCGGATATGGGAACGCCAGCTCGTTTCAGTTGGGTGAGACAATGATATAATCGTTTGCTGGCTTTATCTTAACAATCTTCACTGGTTGCCAGTAATATCAAGGATTATTTTCAAGATATACTATTGATTACTTTCAAAGCTTTTCATGGCCACCCATTTATATCAGTGATTTACTGACTCGACTGATTGCACTTTAAGATCATGATTTGCTATTTGTGCCAAAATCCAATACTTATGGAGATAAAAATTAGAAGCACTGTCTTTTTATGTAGTTTAATTAAGTCAGCATGCACTTAAGACTTTCGTTTTTTGAATTAATAGTTTTTGAGAATGTATTGTTGTATATCAGCTTTCAGACTATTGTATAATGCTCCTATTATTATTATTATTATTATTATTATTATCATTATTATTATTATTATGCTGAATGATCTTAGTCTTGACAAGATTCACCAAAAATATTGTATTATTATTAAGAGAATGACGACGATCGCAATCAGAACCACCTATTACATATTCTGTTGCCGAAACAAGGAATGGACAAATCCCGAACTGCTAACTTTTTAAAATTATTGTGCTATATATTTGTTTTATGTTGTTATATATAGTTATTAGTTATATATTGTTAGTGTTGATTCAAGTAGCCGATTGTAAATTACCTTAAATAAGCGAGATTTACAGTTGTATATTATCTAAAAAGTCATTTAATAAAGTTTCCATTATTATTATTATTATTATTATTATTATTATTATTATTATTATTATTATTATTATTATTATTATTATTATTATTATAGCGAACAGTTATTTTGGAAATGGCTTGAAATACCTATATCAGGAACACTTAGTACTGTCTACCTAACCAGAAACAAATTTGGTCTTAATATTTGTCCTCCATCTGTCAAATTCACACAATGCCAAACAGTTCTCCGTACAGCTCTTAAAACATCTCCAAACCAAGCAATCAATGAACTCTGGAAGTAACAGCACAAATATCCAGTATGATGTCTATAACTCCACCAAGCAAGTTGTTAAGGACTTTCGCTCTGGACAAGAGGATAGACTTCATAACCATTTAACCTGTCAGGGATCCTTTTTCTCCAATATTACTAAGTTCTCCTTTCCCCAGCTTACGAAAATATGGTGTGCGTCTAAGTCCAATCTCCCGAAAAATATTTTTAATTTTACGATACGATATATGAATAACTCTCTCCCCACGCGCCAAAACCTTGCAAGATGGGGTGTATCACCAACTTCAGATTGCTCTCTTTGTCTGGCCCCGGAAACTCTTCTTCACGTAGTGGCAGGTTGCCAGTCGTACCTATAGAACGATTTACATGGAGACACGACTCTATCTTGAACTTTCTCACAACGACCCTATACAGACCGTAAGTGGTTCAAGTCTTTATGTTGATCTTCCTGGTTATAAAAGTCCATCCATAATAACTGGTGACACATACCGTCCAGACTTGCTCCTATCAACTGCAAGTGGATGCTTCTACATAGTTGAACTGACTGTTGGTTTTGAGTCAAATCTTCAAAACAACATCGATCGTAAAAAATCCAAATATTCAGAATTGATTAGGGAACAAAGTCAAAGTGAACAATTCAGATCAGTTAAATTTGTAAACCTATCGATCAGCTCCCTTGGTGTCTTTGCAGCAGAATGTTCTACATTCATAGAAATGCTAAATGATCTTAGTGTTGACAAGACTCGCCAAAATTATTGTATTAAGAGAATGACGACGATCGCAACCAGAACCACCTATTACATATTCTGTTGCCGAAACAAGGAATGGACAAATCCCGAACTGCTAACGTTTTAAAATTATTGTGCTATATATTTGTTTTATATTGTTATGTATATATAGTAGTGTTTTATATTAGTTATATATTGTTAGTGTTGATTCAAGTAGCCGATTGTAAGTTACCTTAAATAAGCGAGATTTACAGTTGTATATTATCTAAAAAGTCATTTAATAAAGTTTCCATTATTATTATAAATATATTATTATTATTATTATTATTAAAATAGACGTATATATTCATATTTCTATTTGTATAATTGATTTAATTGATAGTTTATAGTGGTTCAAGTAGTCAATTGTAAATTACCCCATTGAGCGAGATTTATAATTGTATATATAACAAAAGATTTAAATAAAGTTTCCATTACTATAAAACTTCTGAATGCTCAGGTACAGATACGATTGGAACAGTTGGGCGATAACCTAGCTATGTTATGCATCAGGAGCAAGAACCGCACACTGAGGTGAAGAAGCAAGCAAGAACGAAGCAAGAACCGCACACTGAAGTGACTAAACCTCAAACTTTTCATATAAGACAAAACCGAAATATCACGGAAAGCAGTTTCAGGGTTACTGTTTTGAGATAATGACGGTTGGGGTACTAAAGCAGTGCGAAAAAGTAACGGCATTTGTGTTCACTGCACGACACCGCTGAGGGTTCTATTTTAATTTCGCACAATTTTAAATCGCTCGGGTGGGGGCCGAAGAGAAATAGATTTGGTGCTGAACCCAAACCAAATTAAGATCAGAAATTTAACCGTCCCAACCATTTATGGGTAAAGAAAATCTTTTATACCTAATCCAAGAAGAAAAAAGTTAGCTAAAGCTCAATTCGCAGCATATCGTCGATACAAGTTTTAATAACAAATCCAAATAGATATACAGACAGATCCTACTGTAACTTTCAGATTATTATCTCCCTATCAATACAGAGCAGCTAGGAATCCAAGGAAAACAAGCAGAGGAATACAATAATAAAAGTTAATGTGCAATGATGACTAAAGAGAACTGATGATGAGATTCCATTTTCAAATGATGAACTCTTAATTTTTTATGTATATAGTAATGAAAATTTTGCTACCCAACCCTTCAAAGAAGTGATTTTTTTACCCAACCATTTAGGTCTTAGAATTTTCAGTTACCCAACCATTTTCTCTTCGCCCCCACCCCCTCCCTAAATGATGTTAATAATTTTGAGGTGGCAAATTTTCTAGCTTTACAGCAATAATTTTCGTCAATAATGACGAGGATTTTTTTAAAGAGAAATCATAATGAATTTCATTTTTGCAGTACATGGCGCAACCAATGTTGCAGCACTGGTATAGATTTAATTTGCGATGCATGCATTTAGCGCGCTAGCAAACATGTCGAAAATGTATTTGCCTGTTTCGCGCAAGTTTGTATGCTGACAACCTCGTAACGAGGTTGGTATGCTGAGTGAAACGTAATTGTGTTCAAAATGCAAATTTGTACAAAGTCATTTGTCATCATTTTGCAATAAATTTGGTCTCATTTACAATCAAACATGAAGCATATGATTCAACACATTGAAAATTTTATAACAAAGGTATAGTGTTGATATACGAATCGAAAATATTGGATAGTTTATAATTATGTTTATCTCTCTTTTAGGTGAACGGAATACCCCAACAGGCTGGCTTGAAGCCCAATTGCAGATAGGGGTTCCGAGGGCATACGATTTAAGGGTGTTATGGCCGAGAAGACCCGAACGTCTTTATACCATTTTGGCTTTGCTGGTATTATTGCAAAGGCAGCATTTTCTCCTCAATTATTTTTGTGTCTCCCATGAGCTCAAAGAATATAGACCAAACAGCTGGTTGGAACGAAGGGCCTTCGCTCGAAACTTTGGACATCCTATTCAATATTTCGGTGGTACACCAACCCTTTAGTCTAAATGTGCGAGAGATTTGCGAGCTTGTAAATTAGTCGCAAATCGTATTTTAGTCTTGCGGACGTTTTCCCAATTTCGGTATCAATTTAGGCTAACTAATGTAGTTGTTCATGGTTACGAAGAAAAACATTTCACACATGGCGGCCCATTTATAAGTAACTGCAACAAAGATCGGCAAAGAACCATGATCAATTTTCGCTCTATGATGATGTCAATTAAACTGATATAAAAATGCATTTGCTGAGCAATGAGAGGATGAGATGAATTCTTATGCATTTTCATCAACTTTTAACCGGTTTACATTTTGACGAGACTTGATGAATGTTTGGGAGAGATTGAATTGTCGTCGTCGTCGTCGTCGTTGTTGTCGTTGTTGTTGTTGTTGTTGTTGTTGTTGTTGTTGTTGTTGTTGTTGTTGTTTAATCAAACAAAAGTAAGAAAAACGTCCAATTTAGTTCGCAATCGTCAAGCTCAAATCCTCAGAAAATGGAGAGTCCCGGACAAGAATCGAACCTGTAACCTTCTGATTGTCGGTGAGACGCTCTAACCATTGAGCTACGACACATCCAGCAAGAAATAAATGCGAACGTCGCAAACTAAAGGATAGTCTTTGGCACTCGGAGGGTGTTAGAGGGACGGCAGCTATTTAGTGTACACGCTGACTTTTCTACGTTCCTAGCGACTTGCATTATCGTCGGAGTGGTGAATGCAAAAAACTACTGGAATTTTAACAAAAAATGCCGGTACGCATTCTAAATATTATCCAGGCCATATTGTCATTTATGGCATGTCAATTTAACAATTAACATACTACATCATTATAATATAATTACATAATTCTATAGGCTTTAACTGATTGACGGCCATTGACGTCGTGATGAACCTACTTTTCTCACAGAGTTCGACGTGTTAGGTGAGTCTAGGTCGTTTTGAAGTAAAATATATGATGGGTTGTATTGAAACTTGGGTGTATTCGTAAACACACCCCAATGCTAAGCAAATCCTTTGTCTCTATGATATTTTAGTTTCCGGCTATAGTTCGACTACCAAGCGTTCTGAAACCCGGTCAACTCGTTGTTAAAGCGATATAGTATACATCTCTATATAACCAGTATTTATTGCGCAGCCTATATTACAGTGCATATAATGCATGAGTATAAAATTAAAGCTCGAAACAAAAAAAAAACTCTTGAAATCATTCACATTTTTTCTATATCTCACTTCGTTCTTTGTGATATTACGATTTTATTTTATTGATGACTTAGTGAAAGATCCTGCACATCTTTTGGACTATCAAATTGATCCTTACACGCTGCACACACGTGACACGCAAGTGCACAGTTGCAAGTTGAGATCTAATAAAACATTTTGTATCGTGAGCGCGGGCGGAATCCTAGCCTTTCCTGCAACCTGATTGGCTGCAGCAGCGGGCGGAATTTTACGATATTTTTACCACGGTCACGGAATCCTAAATGCTAAAAATTTTTATCGTGATTTTTGTTTCATTATTAACTGAAAAATGGAAAACTAATACAGACATTGATTCACTACTAAGCTGGAAATAACTATATTATACAAAAACTAAAGTATTTTGGTTTGTTTTTCTTTCCTTATCCAAATAATGCAGTTTTACCAAACTAAAGTAACTCAAGTCTTTCACCTGTATAATAAAAAAATTAATATGTTATTTACCGTTTTTGGTCGGTCCGGATAGAGAAATATTTGCCCTCGGTCTCAAAAACGTCCCTCGGCCTGCGGCCTCGGCCCGTTTTTGAGACCTCGTGTTCAAATATTTCTCCATCCGGACCTTCCAGCCGGTAAATAACATATATATACAGTGTGTATAAAAAAAACGAAACCCTTAGAAAATGAATTAGATTTAGATTTATTAAAATTTTCAAATGGCAGATTGTCGAGATAGTAAGCAATCTGAAAAACTTGAAATTACAAAAAGTGGCAATTATTAAAATATAAAATATACACTGTAAAAACAGATTGGTTGAAACAACCAATTTGATAGGTTGTCTTAGACGCATAACCAATTTGAATGGTTAAATTAACCAAATATTTTGGTTAAAATGACCTTAGTTTGGTTGTCTCAACCAATAAATTTGGCTGTTTCAACCCATAAAAAAAAGTCAATTGATGCATCTAAGACAACCGAAGAAATTGGTTGTTTTAACCAATCTGTTTTTACAGTGTACAATTTACAATATAAAATACAATTAGTTAAAAATATATACATGTCAATAATCTATACTATACTCTAGCTACTAATTTGATTCACTCGTGTCAAGTGAATCCCATTTTCTAATACAATATGGTATAAAACTGTTCTTAAATTAATTAAGTATTCTTTTCAAACAACCTATTGTAGTAGTTTGAAAGCCCTAGACATGCACCTCTGAGCCACGGATGCGTATAAAAACACTGTCTTATAACGCACGGTGAAAGTATTTAAAAGTTTTTTCTCTTCCTATGGCAATAGGTTATTTTAAAAGAATACTATAATTCATTAACTATAAGGGTTCCGTTTTTCTCGATACACACTGTATAGTTCTTCACAATAGCAAAGCGCACAGATGACGTAAATGTTCATGTAAAGTATAATTTATTCTTGTTTATTCTTGCATTCCCAACAATAGAAAATGGCTATTTAGGAATACCTTAAGATTCAAATTTGGTTTGTTTGTCTGAGTTTTGTTCTATAAATAGTAACTGCGAGCTTCGCTATATTAGAACACATGAAGAAATTAAAAGTGATATGCGTGAAAACTAAATGGCGAAAACAATATTTTTCCTGCCTATAGCGATCGAAGAATGGGACAATATCATTATGGATCTTAGCATAAGATGTTCTGTAATGTTTTTAAGGTCAATCTAGAAATAACTATATGTGCTTTTATCTAATATGTATGTAATTGTATTTTTATTTTTATATCTAAATTATTGGTATATATTATATGTTCGTTATATTCGTTATACATCAGCTGTATATTCCCCTCGAGGGTGATAATCTCGCCGCGGCAGGGATCCATTTCTTTATCCATTATTTTATGCCGCGGTTCAGTTTTTTTTATACACACTGTATATATTGGCCTAGCCTGCGAGGCTCATATTGGCCGAGATAACGTTCGAAATCTACGTACGACGAACCGGCCTTTTGGGATTTGTTATCGAGAGACGCGGTCTGGGCACTGGGGACCATGGATGGGGAAACGAAACTCCAGGGGTGGGGTGGGGGATAGTGGTGGAAAAGGCGAGCGAGGGGATTATTGCGGATTCGTATTTCTAGTAGTCTATATATTCGTTATCATCATCGGTAAGATCTTGGTTTCTGGCTTAGGAAACGTTGGTGGTCAGAATATATCAGTTCTATTTTTCTCTGCTTACGTCGCAATTTCCTGAACAAATGTGACAGTGTCAGTATTTATAATATAGACATCCACCATGTATAATAATAATAATAATCAACTTTATTTATTTTATACCAAAATAAATAAAGTTGATTATTTATTTACTATTTATTTACTACCAAAATGGGTAACAAATCGGTATAGAAACAGTTTTATTATGTATTCATATCGTAATTTAAACTTAAATTTATGCTAGTTGTAAATCTGTTTTTATAATAATACTCATGTACTTTAACTTAAGAACTTTGGTTTTTCTATATTTTAAAATAGCTATCACCGTTTCAATTTTTAAATTACGCAATTGAGCCCTTGGTTGCAATGTGATTTATTAATAATAAACTACAATACTACAAAGTAAGAACACGAGCTATTCTGCCATCTCATTGGTTCTTATACTATAAGCAAGCAACGAAAAAATAAAATGGCGGAAAAACATGAATGAGCAAGAAATCAGGTATTTGCTTGATAAAACAACACGAAAATATACCACAAGTGTGTATATATTATAAAACAATTATGCCATTTTTGCTGTCGTCGTATATGAGCTCATGGAATAATTGTTATAAATGCATGCAAGGCTTGAATATATATCAACAAACTACAACATTCAAGGCCGATAAGGAATCGAACCCGCGTAACTTCCAATTGTCCGGGATGTTCTAGCCATTTGAGGTGCATAGAAACATATTATTTTGCTACTGCGTAATTTCAATTCAATGCTATTAAATATTTTCAGACAATCGTAGAATAATTACATTGGGACACAGCGTATAAGAACGCTCATTATCTTTCAAATATGCTCACCCCTCCGATCAATGTTGTGAGCGAAATTTGGTTTACCAGCACTCGTAAAAGTTCGTTGTAAATCAACATTGATAGGTGGGGGGTGGGTGGTAAAACATGAAAACGAAGCTATTTGATGCTTCAGTAGCGAAGATTACGTGTGTTGATTCGCAAAGACGATTGACAGAACGAATGATATACAATCAACTAAATTAAGCCGGCCTACATACACCAGAGAATGTTTCCGAACGAAACGTGGTTTCTGAAACAAAAGTTTCCAGTGCCGGTATGTTGAAAATATTCCGAAACCGTTTGTTTCGTAAACAAAGTTTTCCTGATTACAACACTGTTCTATTTTGCAAAACAAGTTTCTGAAACTTTTAGGAAACTGTTTTTCAGAAACTTGTTTCGAAAACTTGTTTCAGTGTATGCCGGGCTTCATATACGTTTCTGAATAAATAGACAAAATAAACTCCAGATTTCAGTTAAGGAAAACATTCACTTACATATAGATAACACTTGATTGTCTATGACAAAGGGTGGACGTTAGAGCTCCTATATACACATGCACTGTACTGAGCAGACATGCAGTTTATTAACGTCAGTAAATAGAGTGCTCGATCGTCCACGTGTAATGAGATTGTTGTTACTCGGAGTTTCACGCCCATGGACGATCGAGCACTCTAGTTTTGACTTCAATATATATATATATATATATATAGTCAAATACGTATATGGAAAAAGTGACTGCCCCAACCGGGAATCGAACCCTGGTCTCCGAATCAACGTTTCGGCGCTCTGACCTTTGAGCTAATGAGACACGGTCAGAACAGTCAGTGATTTCTCCATATACGTATTAATTCGCCGCTTTCACTTAAACACCAACAGGCAGACATCGCATCTAACCATAGCGTGGTGCAAGGCCTCTCGAGCGCACTTCCCAAAGTAGCGAAGCGATACACGACTTCTTGTATACAGAGGGCTTTAAGAATAATAATTGATATGAGAGAGGATTTAAATATAGTCAAATACGTATATGAAAAAAGTGACTGCCCCAACCGGGAATCGAACCTGGTCTCCGAATTAATACGTATATGGAGAAATCACTGACTGTTCTGACCGTGTCTCATTAGCTCAAAGGTCAGAGCGCCGAAACGTTGATTCGGAGACCAGGGTTCGATTCCCGGTTGGGGCAGTCACTTTTTCCATATACGTATTTGACTATATTTAAATCCTCTCTCATATCAATTAATATATATATATATATATATATATATATATTATGTAGTGTAGTGTTAATAAGTTTGGTAAAGTGTTAGGTAGGGGAATAACGAGAGAAAATATTTGTATGCACATTTTTTTAAACCATGACATAGAGTATTAGAAGACATTGTTGTAAAAATAATAGATAGAGCTGATCTTAATGACTCGACGAGAAGAGAAGGCTTTTGGGCGTATAAATTTTTGGTACCTTTATCAGTTTTTACTGTTATGTCGTCACCCTCTTTTAAATAAAGTTGATTCACTCATTCATCAATTCAAGGGATCGAACGAGATTTTTTATAATAATTTTGCATATGTAATTACTTTCTATGTTTATATAAGACGGCTTTGGCAATGTATAAGCACGTCTTGACAAAGGGGCTTGCCCGAAACGTTGACAGAAAACGTTGACAGAAGGAGGATTCTTGTTTATCGAAACTATGTTACCTAATTACCATAATCGTCTGGGGTCTCTTTTTTCTCACGAATCTAGAGTTGACAAAATGTCAATTTATACTGATTATTCAACGTCAGTCCGTCGCCATCCTTGTATATATCTTTAATTAATTATGCGCAGCTTAGCTAGACATGACCTAACACCAAGCCAATACAATAAGAGTACATAAAAGTATATATTTTCGGAAAGGATATGTTTTAGTCTTTCAGGAACTACCATAAAAATGTGAAATGTTGCATATCGGCAGATTGGCAGCAAAATATACCACACCGATCAAAAATTCCAAAAATATTCCCCCACACCAAAATGTCTAGTTATATTTATCTGATTTCCATAAAACGTTCCAGTAATATGTCTTAGGTGTTATAATTATAACACCTAAGACACAATTAAAAGTTAAAAGTAGTTTTTCAGATAAACCTGTTTGGTGTTGTTACCATAGCAACGAAAAATTATTTCCCAAAGCCCCATCATAGATAGATCTGAAACATCCTTATTAACAACTGGTGCAAGTTTGGTTTATAGTTATGTGAATATTAATACAATTTCTTGGTGGGGGAAGATTTTTGGAATTTTTAATTGGCGTGGTATTTTGCTGCCAATCTGCCGATATGCAACATTTCACATTTTTTATGGTAGTTCCTGAAAGCCTAAAACATATCCTTTCAGAAAATATATACTTTTATGTACTCTTATTGTATTGGCTTGGTGTTATAATGTTATTTGCATTCAAAATATATCTCACTCTTGTCTCAGACAGAGGTTAAGCTCCCCCTTAGTGGATCGACCCAAAAAGCAATTCAACACAAGTTGCCCTCTCATAATCTATAATTATAGATGATAGTGATACTAATGACAGTGATACTAATATTAACAGTCATCATTTATATATTAATCCAAGAAAGATTGGACAAAATTTGATACACTTTGTTTACATTAGTAAAACAACACTTTAATATTTAGCTGTGCACCGTGGACAAACATGGGTCGTATGGGGTCGGGCTGCTTGGAGCGCCTGAACGCGGCCACGTTTGATCTGCGTCCTGTAAATATTGCCGATATGTACTTTATCAATATCGTTTAAAGACATAACATAACACTAACAGAGTGCCCGTGTATAGACTTACTACATGCAGAGAACCAGAATACGTCCGATTATGGATTACCTGAAGGAACGTGCAGGAGGCAAAGGTCTCCCTGAAAGCTTAATCTAAGTGTTCAAAATTCCTGACAAACGGCCAACCGCGCAGGATGAAAAGAGAATTAAATCCCATCGGCTTAAGAGAACTAGACAAAATTAGTCACAATAAGCTGAGACGTTTTAATCAAATAATTTGCAACGATTTAGGATTCAAGTCACGAATGTGTGGTTCCTTAAAATATCAAGAAAACGGTGGAGGTAAGGGTGATAAAAGGATCACAGATGGATCTTCAAATTTTCTAACAAAACTTGTTCAGATTTTGTGTTTCCCGATTATGGAAATAATCGGAAAAACATTCCGCATGCTAATAACCGAACGCAAATTACGGATTTATCCAATTATTTGGATCGGATTTTGCGAGTTATTGGTTTAAATCCAGGATTTTACCGCATTAATTCTTCGTCGCGACTGGCAGTTCAAGGAACATAAGCGAATGAACTTTATTGCTAGGATTTCAAGGAGTTAGATATTTGATTCATTTGTGAATCAGCGGACATGGCTATATCAAACGGTTACGTCTTTTCACGTCTCACTGTTCGAATTTCCAGAATGGAAAATAATTGGAATTCAACGATTTACTATGAATATAATTGCGAGCAATAAGTACATATTATCACACCAGATGGCCGTCTCGTACGTTTTTGATCATTGTTATTTTCGACCGGAATCAATTTTTCGCCATTATGCGATCTCTTGGAACATTTCATGGAAATATGAGAGTGGAATATGCACTATAGTGATTTGTTCCCACTAAATTAAGTCGTAAAAGGAGAAAATCGATTGTTTGTGTTTCCTAACTTTGATTTATATGACAAATGATAACGCTTTAAAAAGGCCCATGTTTGGTGCTATGATTGCTTAGAGACTAGGGATTAGTAAAATATCTCGCACCTCACAAACTGTTACTATTTAAATTGCTATAAAACGCAGGGTCTCTAGTTTGCGTCTAGTCGGCGTTGACCTTAATAATACGAGGTAGGAGCACATATTTCATAAACAGACTATTTTTCATGATCAGAGATTTCAATGCTATAATTGTCAGGCAAGCCGCGACCATCTAGGGGGTCTTGATTTTTCGAAGCTCTAGAATCGTATTTTCAGCAATTTCTGCGAGGAATGTTCTGGAAATTAATTTTCAATAATGAGCGATATTAATAATTTTTGAACAGAAATAGGTTATGTAATACAGTTAAATACACTTCAAAAACTCATTAATAATTCATGAAGAAAAGACAATGAAAATCAGTGGCGTGACGGAGGAAGATTCGTCATATTATGGTTATTTAGATGCAGTCGTTTTTGAAGCCGCCGTAGTGTTTTATCGGGTCTAAAACAGTTTATTTGGATCAAATAATTAATTACATTAAAATAAATATAACTATATGATAGTAATATTATAGTATAGCAGTAATATTATAATATAGTATAATAATAATCGAGTAATGATGATGATGAAGATAATAATACTATTAATAATAATAATATAATAATAAAAAAGTAATAATATTAATGTTAATAATAATAATATATATATATTATATATATAATATATATATATATTCTGTCTGACGATCGCGTAAGCGTGAAACTCGGAGTAACAGCAAAGTGATGTCTTGTCTTTGATTTATCTACAATTTATATATATATATATATATATATATATATATATATATATATATATATATATATATATATATATATATATATATATATATATATATATATATATATATATATATATATATATATATATATATATATATATATATATATATATATATATATATATAGCAAAGTGAAAAGGTGGTAAACTGCCAAGAATTTAGTGACGAGATACTGACGTTTCGAGCGGAGCCCTTCATCAGAGTAAGACGAGATGAAATAAAATAAATAGGGCTTATATATATACCAAAAGGGTGTCACAACTAGAAAGTAGCCAATCAAATGCACGGGAGATAAACAAACTAATAATTGATGAATGCGAAAAGTTAAATCATATGCTATTTTTACAGTTGATCAGCAAACAGACTGAGGGGGAGGGAGAAATGACAGGTCCAATATCCAAGGGGATTAGGCGATAATATATTAGCAGTAAGAAACAAAAATTTGAAAAGGAATGAAAGTGCATAAGCTAATAATAAAAAGTTCCAAGCAAACTAAAATAACAAAAAACTTGTAGGAAATTAAATAAAAGAAAAACGTTCGTTAAGACCAAGAGGATGTGTGGTGCCAAGTTTAAAAATGAGACGCTTCTCTTGCCGTTTGCGGTTATCGTTACCACCTGAGATTAGAAGGATGGCACCGACTTTCATGTCTGAAACCAAATGGTTGGAGCTGTTGAAATGGCGGGCTACAGGTTTGTCAACATCATTGTCTGAAAGGCGTATGAAAAAGTATGACGGATTGTGTGGTCGAATTTGGGGGCAGTAATAACTGTAGTGGGATTGAGAAAAGGGCATGTGTTGCTGCGGGAACGGCCGCAAGAAAATGTTCCCGCTGGTGCCGAGGTATTTTGTTTAAGGGCACTATGTACAAGGAGTCACGAATGTTTTTATTACGGCGAAAAGATACCAAAGGGTTATCGGTGAAAATGGCTGACGTCTCAGGATCATTTTGTAAAATGTGAAAATTCCGATTGATTTCTTAAAAATTCCGATTGATCCTTGCCTATACATGATCCTTGATACAGCGATGACTGTTTAGGAACAGCGTCGTGTTCACGTGTCCTTTTAGAGCAGTTCATCAACTTTGTTGATGATTTTCATCCTGCTCTGAAGTTCACGTGGGAAATCAGCGAGACCTCTGTGTCGTTCCTTGATATTTAAATTTCGATTGATGGTGATTCGCTGAAAACGTCGGTCTCGTACAAGCCTACTGACTCCCATAGTTATCTTCTATTTTCATCCTCTCATCCCAACCATACTAAGCAATCCATCCCTTACTCTCAATTCTTGCGTCTTCGCCGCTTATGTAGCGACGACCAATATTTTCAAGCCAAATCAATGGAAATGAGATTTTTTTTGTTCAACGTGGTTACCCTACCAACCTTCTAGACCTCGCCGTTCAGAAAGCTTTTCTCGTCCCCCGTTTAGACGCCCTTGAACCACCTTTGGAACAAGTTTCAAACAATAAAATTCCTTTAGTTCTAACATTTCATCCTTTCAATTTTAAAGTTAAAAATATTATCAATCGGAATTTTCACATTTTACAAAATGATCCTGAGACGTCAGCCATTTTCACCGATAACCCTTTGGTATCTTTTCGCCGTAATAAAAACATTCGTTACTCCTTAGTACATAGTGCCCTAAACAAAATACCTCGGCACCAGCGGGAACATTTTCTTGCGGCCGTTCCCGCTGCAACACATGCCCTTTTCTCAATCCCACTACAGTTATTACTGCCCCCAAATTCGACCACACAATCCGTCATACTTTTTCATGCACGTCCACCAACATCATTTATTGCATTTCTTGCGATAAATGCCCTAAAATCTACATCGGTGAAACTGGGCGACGCCTTTCAGACAGGTTTGCTGAACATCTTCGTTCGGTGAGGAACAATGATGTTGACAAACCTGTAGCCCGCCATTTCAACAGCTCCAACCATTTGGTTTCAGACATGAAAGTCTGTGCCATCCTTCCCATATCTCAGGTGGTAACGATAACCGCAAACGGCAAGAGAAGCGTCTCATTTTTAAACTTGGCACCACACATCCTCTTGGTCTTAACGAACGTTTTTCTTTTATTTAATTTCCTACAAGTTTTTTTGTTATTTTAGTTTGCTTGGAACTTTTTATTATTAGCTTATGCACTTTCATTCCTTTTCACATTTTTGTTTCTTACTGCTAATATATTATCGCCTAATCCCCTTGGATATTGGACCTGTCATTTCTCCCTCCCCCTCAGTCTGTTTGCTGATCAACTGTAAAAATAGCATATGATTTAACTTTTCGCATCTCATCAATTATTAGGTTGTTTATCTCCCGTGCATTTGATTGGCTACTTTCTAGTTGTGACACCCTTTTGGCATATATATAAGCCCTATTTATTTTATTTAATCTCGTCTTACGCAGATGAAGGGCTCCGCTCGAAACGTCAGTATCTCGTCACTAAATTCTTGGCAGTTTACCACCTTTTCACTTTGCTATATATTCAAAACACTGTCGCAGCACTCTACTTTTATATATATATATATATATATATATATATATATATAAATGATATATATATATATATATATATATATATATATATATATATATATATATATATATATATATATACCACCTTTTCACTTTGCTATATATATATATATATATATATATATATATATTATATATATATATATATATATATATATATATATATATATATATATATATATATATATATATATATATATATATATATATATATATATATATATATATATATATATATATATATATATATATATATATATATATATATATATATATATATTTAAATCACTGACTGATCTGACCGTGTCTCATTAGCTCAAAGGTCAGAGCGCCGAAACGTTGATTCGGAGACCAGGGTTCGATTCCCGGTTGGGGCAGTCACTTTTCCCATATATGTATTTGACAATATTAAATCCTCTCATATACTAATTAATTATTATTAAAGCCCTCTGTATACAAGAAGTTGTGTATCGCTTCGCTACTTTGGGAAGTGCGCTCGAGAGGCCTTTCTCCACATTATGGTTAGACGCGATGTCTGCCTGTTGGTGTTAAGTGAAAGCGGCGAATTTAATATGTATATGGAAAATCACTGACTGTTCTGACCGTGTCTCATTAGCTCAAAGGTCAGAGCGCCGAAACGTTGATTCGGAGACCAGGGTTCGATTCCCGGTTGGGGCATATATATATATATATATTAAAATTAAAAAATATTATAAATTAAAAAATAAATAAATAAAAAAAATTATGAAACTAATAATAATAACTGTAATAATGAAAAAAAAAACACAAATAAACACGTAAAATAAACAAATTAAAGATCCAAAAGGGTTAGGTTTTAAACTATACATAAAGGAATTTACAAATGTACACTCCTAAAGATATATATGTCATAAAACAAAATAGTAGTTTATCAAAGATTACGAAATGAGTCAACATATGATCAGACATTTCGTGTCTCTTATTTTCTGGGTTACTGAATTTAATTGCAATTTAAGCAGACTGACGTTTTGGTTTTTTGGTGAATTTATCATCTGTATTCTCGTAAAAAGTCTAAATCCGGGGAGAAAGGGGGGTAGATGTTCTGAGCATCGAGTTATCTATGAGCAACTCGCAGGTGTCTGATAATTCGCGTGGTACTGTCAACGACATAGTCCACTGTCAAAAAATTCAAAATGTGTTGGTCAGCGGCTAAACGTAACCAAGTATCAATGCTCTAGCGCCATGTGACTGACTCATTGTAAAATGACGGAAGCTGCTTTGAAAGTCTTATTCTGATGTCCGATGTTCTGATGGAAGCTGATTTATTGGAAGAGCTTGATTCGGAAAATCAAGTTCAAGCATTTGTCGATATGGCTCCAAAAAAATGGATTTAGTTTAGATTTAATTACCAAATGCGTGATCATAACAGCATTATTGAACATAGCCATTACTATGAAGAGGGGATATTTTGTATCTTTCAATCTTTGTCTGCATGTTTGTGTAGTTATTAAAAGGGTCTATGATTCTATGAAGTGTTTCGATTTGTTTATCAATGATTTCAAGATATCTTGACAAAATTGTGCGATTTATGGCCTACAGATTACTTTAATCAGAAATTAGAAATCCAAAATTTTCCGGAAAAAGCATGCCTCCCGACCCCCCTAGAAAACTAGCGCCTTTGGCGTTTCGAGATAACCACATGAACATTTTCGCCATTTATGCAAATAAGCTTCTGGTAATAAACCACCGTAATCGCGATTCAATGGGGCGTGGGCGCTATTGATATGCCAAGCCTCCAGACAACGTCTCTGATGGTACCGCCGATTAGTGGTAATAATTTTGGAATTTTCCCTCGCACCGACAAAGCAGTCTAGTAAATCTAGTGTTAGTATCCCTAATGATGACGTTATCTATTAACAAGGTGCAAATAAGCTTCTGGTAATAAACAACCGTCATCGCGATTCAATGGGGCGTGGGCGCTATTGATATGCCAAGCCTCCAGACAACGTCTCTGATGGTACCGCCGATTAGTCGAATCTTCCCACGTAATCTCATGGTAGGTTACGCAAGCGTGCTCCGACAAAGCAGAATTTTCCTTTTTTGAAAAGAAAACAGCCTTTTGGTGTTCTTTTAAACGATTCAAGGGAAAGTGAGCGAAAACATGTATTCGACGCTTTAAAAGAAAATAACTATCCTAATGATTTTCTAAAAAAACTGTTTAAAACCTGCAATTACTCCACCATGCACGTACAAACTCTGAGAACGAAAGTTCGCGGTGATGGGTTTTGCGGTTGTTCCGTATATTCAAGGCATTATACGGGACCAATTATTTCAACTTAAAAGTTGCTCAAAAACCTTTCTTGACGTTGGGTCATATTTTTGCGAAACCTAAGGATCGTAGTGCGAAGGAACAGAGGAAAAGACGCTATTTATTTCATTCCGTGCAACTGTGATCAGGAGTACATCAGTCAGACTAAACGTCAGTTTCGTACGCGTTTAAAAGAATACCAAAAGGCTGTTTTCATTTCAAAAAAAAGGAAAATTCTGCTTTGTCGGAGCACGCATGAGATTGCGTGGAAAAATTCCAAAATTATTACCACTAACCGCGGTACCATCAGAGACGTTGTCTGGAGGGCATGTTGTAAAACATGGACTGGACTGGACTGGACTGATAAAACATGGACTGATAAAATATGGACTGATAAAACATGGACTGGTAAAACATGGAGGGTTAGGATCTTTGTTGTTTTGGGGTTAGCGATTATTTGTTAATGTAGACATCATATATGATGTCTATACATCAACAAATAATCGCTAACCCCAAAACAACAAAGATCCTAACCCTCCATGTTTTACCAGTCCATGTTTTATCAGTCCCTGTTTTATCAGTCCTGCATGTTTTACCAGTCCATGTTTTACCAGTCCATGTTTTATCAGTCCATGTTTTATCAGTCCATGCAGTCCAGTCCAGTCTAGTCCATGTTTTACAACATGCCTGTCTGGAGGCTTGGCATATCAATAGCGCCCACGCCCCATTGAATCGCGATGACGGTGGTTTATTATCCAGAAGCTTATTAACATCTTGTTAATAGATAACGTCATCATCGGTTCTATGAGGGTATAAATAGGGATCCTAACCTTACAACAATTATTCACCCCAGATGAAGATACTAGATTGGAGTGTCGAAACGTTGGGTCATGGACAGTAACTTTTAAAGTTACGTTCAAAAACTTTTAAAGCCAGATTTGCGTTGGGAAATTATTTGTTAACATATCACATATAACTGAATACCTCAAGAACGAAAATAGATATCGAAGAACTGTTAGCGCCATTCTTCATCATTTAAGTGCCCTTTCAAACATAACTTTATCATTTTTGGGGTTAGGTGCACTTTAAACCCATATCCCATTTCATGATCACGTACCATTTCGCTCGCCGCTAAAGAAACATTTCGCCGATGACATAATGTTTTGCCGTTTTCATTGGTCGACAACTGAAAAAAAATATGATGCCATTGTGGAAATATTTCGCTAGCGGCGAGGGAAATGGTGAAGTGGAAAACGGGCTTTAGCTCGATGAACCTCCTGATCGTATATTGCGTTGCGTGTCATGACGTCATTTTCATTAGACTTGGTGCTCCTATTTACTTAGGTCCGTTTCAAACGTCGAACTTCTCATGTACCGAACCTAATGCAAATGGCTTGAACAAAGGGTTTCGCTAATTTACATTCGGTTCGACACATGAAAAGTTCGACGTTTGAAACGGGCCTAACTAGTTTATATAACAAGTATTTGGATTATTCAATTGACAGATATTCTTCTATTTTACATACTCGTCTTCGTCTTAATTGTTGTACGTTAAATTATTATTTGTTTAAAATAGATTGTATTATATCTCCAGCATGTGTGTGTGGTGCAAATATTGAAACTGTTACTCATTATTTGTTAAAGTGTCCCCGATATTTTGCTCTAAGGTTGTCCTTACTCTCGGCTGGGTGAGGGCTGGAATCTTTTGTCGGATTCTCAAAAAGTAAAATTGTTCCTGTTTGGCGCTGTTAATTTAAATTCAGATGATAATACAAAAATATTTAAATTCGTCCAACAATATATTAAAGATTCTGAACGTTTTCGTCAAGTTTAGTAAGACATCCTTCAAACGATCCAGCAATTGTCGCTTGTTTTGTTTTGTCTTTTTCTATTTTATTTTTTATTCAAACAATGTAAATGTTTATTGACGTAAGCCCCTCGATGAGCTTTGACAGCTCTTGGGTAAACGTCTTAAAAAATATATATGTTTACACAAAAAAAAAAATTGTCCTGGAGCAACGCCACAGGTTTTCAGGGGCGTATACGCACAGCTTGAGCAGCCATGCATGCAATGGGCCCTTGGAGACAGACTTTAATGCAAACATGAAGTAGGGTCACCGTGAGTAATAATTGAGGTGTAGTGGAAAATGGCGTTAAAATGTAGGACGCCGACGGTTGTTAAATAGAAACTTCATATTGACTACCGTATTTGATACTTGAAGCTTGTTTTATTGGCTTCCACAAATTCAATATTACTGCTAAAACGATTGTGGTGTGCCTGCATGTTGAAGCCTAATTTTAAATGAACAACTCTCATTTCTCCGAGCGCCATTGACAAGTTGTCCTGAAGACGTCAAAATGCTCAATTAAGCTTCTGAAAATAATAAAACAATACTATCCTCGATTCGACTAGGATGTAGTTCCTGTCCATTGTTTACCGGTACACGCGCTGATGTAACTCAATATATGGTGGACATTTTTGTATCACGATCTATCCACTTCGCATTATATACTGTTCGATGGCGTAGCGGCCGTAGCCTCCCCCAATGGCGACAAACACGAATGGAAGGAAGGGGTACTATGCTTCAGTAAGAAAACCTGAGCTAGCTTTGCAAGTCTATATATAATATTCTATTCCTCCAAATCGGCAGTCTGAAGATGATGAAATTGTGATAAAGCGTGGGAGCTTCTCATATTGCCTCGTATGTTGTTTCATTCCCCCATTTTGTTTTACGTTATACTTCTGAAGTTGTTGGCCGGTTGTCGCTCTGATATGAATGATAGATATCATGCGCACCGTTTCGTCATGTATATATATATATATATATGGTGTTTCGGCGTCCGCGATCCATCAACCCTGGCGCCGAAACATTCCGGCTGGAATCTGAGCCTATTTAGCGTTTGGCTATATGAAAGATTGGCTCTGAAATTGTTTTATAATATGAATACTCGTCACTCATGGTGTTTTTTCGGGTTGTTTTATCAAGCAAATACCTATTAGGGGAGTGGATGTTTGGTCTAGGGATGGGAAAATCACGGGGGTTGGATAATCTTCTAGCCGGGGGTTCATCTGTTAGAGTTAGGATCTAAGTTATTTTGGGGTCAGACTGGATTTGGACTGGATTTGGATTGCGAATCCGACAGTGTGAACGCAATCGGACTGAATTTGGACTAGATTTGGATTTGGACTGGCTTTGAGCCATCTATTTGAGGTAGTCTGAGAAAGGACTCGGATTCGACTCGACCAAGTGTGAACGCAATCGGACTGGTTTTGGGCTGGAAATAGATTGGTTTCCATGGCGAGGTAGTTGTCTGCAGTACGAGTGGTCAACGGTGTGCGCAACTAAAAACAAAACAACCGCAAATTTTTTGGAAACTAAGTGTTTAATAACATAGCAGAGGAAATGCAAAATGCCTTTTGACTTTCTCCGGTTTAGTGTTCTTGGTCTCTTCAAAAACAAATTACAAAAGAAAGCAACTGTCCTGTCGCCATATTTGCTTTGTTTATTTTGTTGAATATACTCATGCTGACCCATCATAACGCATTTTTCGCCGGAAGTCCAAAGCCAGTCCAATCTGGTGTGAACGCGTTAGTCCGATATCAGTCCAGTCTCAGTCCAAATCCAGTCCGGGTACGCTACTGTGAACGCGCCTTATGATGTCATATATCATCATTCAAGCATGTCCGCACGCAGGCTAGCATGCCGATGATGTATCATCATACGAAGTGAGGGAATGTACTGATAAAAAATGGCAGGACTAACCGGTAAATTCCGACGTGTTCCGATAATTCAAACATGGCCGATTAATTTCTAAGTACATAAACAGGTTATTACGAATGGAATGCACGTTTGCGTAATATAATATAGACACGTATGTTATGTATTTAGACTCGGGTAATTCCAAATCTGTTTTAAGAGTTGAACGCGGTCAAATATTGACCGAGATAACGTTCAAAATCTTCGACGAATTTGTGATCAACAATACAGGGCGTGCGATGGAGTGGTTACGGGTCTTGGGCACCATTCTGATTGCGAAACATATAATATATTTTTTGAAATAATTAATATAAAAATGTTGTCTGTATAGAACAGGCGGGCGAGGGGTTATTGAGGATACATATTTCTAGTAGGATATTAGGCTAGCTGATAGCTTGCTAGTATAAGAACCAATCAGATTGCAAAATATCTCATATATGGTGGATGGCTATATTATACTTGTGATTAGTTGTTTGTATGATATAAGATTATGTTGGCAAAGTGAGTAGATTGTCAGCATTTTACAGAACACGTAGTACGCCTTTTATAACGTAGATGTGTCAACTGCAGTTCCTGGTTCATATATGGGACTGATAGCCTAATTGTATATAGTAGCTAATTAAAGCGGAAATTTAATGAGACATATACACCACAATTACGGGTAACTCCAGGTGTACAGGAGAGACAATGACACAGATAGCACACCCCACAGGTTGCGTCACAGCCACATTTGAAGTTGTTTTCTTGGGATTTAGCTAGGTTGCTTGCATGTAACCCAAACACTACTCCTAAGTCCTAACCCCAAAGCACTAAACCTAACCGTAACGGCCCATAGATAATACTGTTTACCCTACGGTAAGGGTTGTCATATTGTGTTAATATATACACTGCAGCCTGTAGTGAATGTAGGAGAGCTTGGAGTACTGTAGACAGACGATACATGGACGATTGTCAAGCTCATGTCTTCAGAAACATAATTATGAGTTCCGATTCTGATTCCTTCTCAATGGCAATCAGACGTTTGCAGGTTCGATTCCTGGCCGGGACTCAGAATAATTTTTCTGAGGATATGTACTTGACGAGCGTCCATTGCACTCTAGTCTTGCACTATAAGAAGACACATGATCCTCTTAAAATAGCAGGTATGCAATTATAACCCTACAAAAGGCATATACAGTACAGAGTGGTGCTTTTAATATTTCGCGATTCTAAAAGTTCTTGTCGTTTAGAGTATCCCAGTAGTACAAACATTTTGTTTTTGGAATTTTGTTCTATTTTCTATGCACTTCTAAATTTGGGAAAATTCACAATTTTGTTTTTCCTGGCCATGACCGGAGCATAAAGAAGAGTGTGAGCACGTCTTCGAAAGCCCGCAGTAAACTACATGAAGTTTTAGACCGAAAATACCCAGTACTAATGAGTTGTAGAATGTAGGAACGCAAGTAAACAAAAAGTAAACAAAATAAACAAAATTTGGTTCCCAATTTACGTCACACACTGACCGACCCAGGAGAAAGTGACGCCCATTACCGCGCATATCCTAGCCACAGACTCCATGAAAGCAATATCTGTAGTTTCACAGATGGTGGAAAATATCTGCAAACTATTAACTGATCAAGATCAGAATAAAAATGCATAATGAACCATTATTACATATATAGTACTATCATATATACATGCGTGACCGACGCACGCAATTCATTTCAACCCGAGTATCAGTCATATAAGAAGTTGGCATGTGTAATTACATTTACTCCCCCCTGAAACATTCAAACTATACAAATGCATGCACGACACACAGTGCTCAGATGATTGCAACCCGATTGATTCGATGCAAACTCGTGCAAATATAACGTCCCCGAGTAACTCATGAACCTCAAATTATATACCTTTACCACGTGTTTTTAGGATATGATAGCTTATAATATAGAGTTATAGTATAAGCAGTTAATTTAGTCAAACTATACACACTTAATTCAGACTAGGATCCGATGTTATGCGCTTGATCAGGTCTTTTCTTTACGGCATAAGCGATACGACATAAAGAAAATTTCGCCTTGATTCTTCATGTCCATGTTATTACAGATCCTCCAGTTATGTTGTTGTGTCTTAATTATTGCTCACAATGTCAATGTTAAAATACATTGTGTGATCATGTCGTCAATGTTATGTCGCCTTAACGTCTCCCTGATAAACCAGGCTTTTAAAAATACGAGAAGTTGATCAAAAGACATGCACACAATTACAAAGCCAAAGGACCAAGGAATGACCGCAGCCAGACTTACGATAAAAATATGAATTAGACTCCAATTCCAACGGCCATCGCTCAACGCAAATCGTCAGCTGCAAGCAAAAATAGTATAAAGTTATTTTAAATTCGGAATGCCAGAGTCATGCACGTACTGAATATGTGCATGTTATCGATCAATATGCTGTACAAACACAGTGAATGGGATGTTAAATTGGATCTTTCGCTGTTCGTCGGCGCCTGTGCAACTGGATTGTTTAACAGTTTTACTTCGGGTATGCACTTCTAAAGTTGGGAAAATTCACAGTTTTGTTTTCCCCATGACCGGAGCATAAAGAAGAGTGTGAGCACGTCTTCGAAAGCCCACAGTAAACTACATGAAGTTTTAGACCGAAAATAACACAAGTATATGTTAAATAATATATTAATATCACTTATATAGTAAACAAAATTTGGTTCCCAATTTACGTCACACAGCCATTTTGACCTAGACCCCATATACGCCGTAATGGGCGTCACTTTCTCCTTCAAATTATTTTAAAACCTTAAAGCGCAAAAAAAAATGTTAGGGTTAGTGTGCGGTTCTTGTTTAGTATACTATACTAACAAGATGATCTTGTGGTCAACCGCCACTCTCCTCCGCCAGAGGCTTCTTGCGCTTTTTTAGAGTTCGGGTAATACTATAGGTGGGTTATTATTGTCAACCGCCATCAACCGCCTGGAGTAAACACGAGAAAGGCTGATATATTCATTTACAAGCGAGAAAACCACGAGTATAAAACAAATAAAAATTTATAGTGTCACGTACGTTTACAATGCGAACATATAAAACTGAAGAAGTCTTTTTTCAAATTTGTGTTTCGTTGTTTTTTCACTGCCATGTTCATCTTCACAGGCCGACCTTCAAAAATGACTTATAAACGAAAAATTCTTACTTTTGTAAAGCAATATCTGTAGTTTCACAGATGGCGGAAAATATCTGTAAACTATTAATTGATCAAGATCAGAATAAAAATGCATAATGAACCATTACTGCATACATGCGTGACCGACGCACGCAATTCATTTCAACCCGCGATCAGCACATTAATCATTATATATCATTATCAGTCATATAAGAAGTTGGCATGTGTAATTACATTTACGTCTCCCCCCTGAAACGTTCAAAGCTCAGATGATTGCAACCCGATTGATTCGATGCAAACTCGTGCAAATATAACGTCACCGAGTAACTGAACAGCAAATTACGACGGATACCTTTAAACCACGGGTTTTTAGGATCATGATAGCTTATAGAGTTATAGTATAGGCAGTGAATTAGCCAGTCTGGTCCACACTCTTCAGATTAGGATCCGATGTTTAATATGCGTTTGATCAGGCCTTTTCTTTACGGCATAAGCTTACGGCGACATAAAGAAAAACATCAAATTTCGCCTTGATTCTTCATGTCCATGTTATTACAGATGCTCCAGTTATGTTGTTGTGTCTTAATTATTGCTCACAATGTCAATGTTAAAATACATTGTGTGATCATGTCGTCAATGTTATGTCGCCCACGTCTCCCTGATAAACCAGGCTTTTAAAAATACGAGACGTTGATCAAAAGACATGCACAGGGACGCCGTAACTGGGGGGGGTTCAGAGGTGCCCTTTTGATTTTAGAAAAATATTTGTTAATTCTGTAATACTGTGCAGAAGGCTTACTCTGCACATGGCCTAACTCATGCGCTTATAGCTTCGCAACAAACGCTGACACAATAGACAAATTCAGGTTATAACTCAAAACAGTCAAAATCAGTGCGTTTTACTCTCAGTAAAAATATACTACATACGTTTTCCGCCATGCGAATAACCGAATTCTCAGTTGTTAGAATAATGAAATCACAACAGTCAACAGATGATCGCATGATTAATGAAATGACCATGCAACTAAAGCCGAAGGAAGCGTTGTGATGCCAAGAAAAGAACGAAACAGAAAATCAATCTACAAAAGCACTTGCGGAGGCCGCCGCCCGGTCAATCAAAACTAATATCGCTTTTCACTGTAGAAAGTACGGAATAGAAACTGTGTTATCCGACTAAAGACAAGTGAACCACAGCCATCAACTATAGTAGCACAGATGAGACAACTGTCACTAACAGTGCATGTGTACGCATTACATAAAGACACTATTTTTTCAGTTTCTTCTTTTCATATTCAAACTAAAGTATGTACTTTTCTTTAGAACTTGAAAACATTCATTATGATTGATCTGATTTCTAACTCTATTCTATATACACAATTTCTGCACGATCAAGGTTTCCTTTAAAAAATATAAAAAGCACGACGACGCGTCTATTTTGGAGACCTCTGACCAGAAACAGAAGACTTATTTTTTGGGGGGTCGAAAAATCGATATCAATGAAAGTGCCCTTTGATGAGAATCTTCCCCTCTTGCCCTTTTAACGTTCCGGCGTCCCTGGACATGCACACAAAGGACCAAGGAATGACCGCAGCCAGACTTACGATAAAAATGTGAATTAGACTCCAACTCCAACGGCCATCGTTCAACGCAAATCGTCAGCTGCAAGCAAAAATAGTATAAAGTTATTTTAAATTCGGAATGCCAGAGTCGTGCACGTACAATATGTGCATGTTATCGATCAATATGCAAAACAAACATGTGAATGGGATGTTAAATTGGATCTTTCGCTGTTCGTCGGCGCCTGTGGCAATGATTCTGAGTTCCGATTCTGATTCCTTCTCACTGGCAATCAGAAGTTTGCAGGTTCGATTCCTGGCCGGGACTCCGGGATAATTTTTCTGAGGATATGTACTTGACGAGCGTCCATTGCACTCTATAGTCTTGCACTATTAGAAGACACACGATCCTCTTAAAATAGCATGTATGCAATTATAACCCTAGAAAAGGCATATACAGATTGGTGTTTTTAATATTTCGCGATTCTAAAAGTTCTTGTCGTTTAGAGTAGAAACATTTTGCTTTTGGAATTTTGTTCTATTTTCCATGCACCTCTAAAGGAAAATTCACAGTTTTATTTTTCCCATGACAGACCGGAGCATAAAGAAGAGTGTGAGCACGTCTTCGAAAATTCACAGTTTTAGACCGAAAATTTAGACTGAAGTTTTAGACCGAAAATACCCAGTACTATAATGAGTTGTAGAATGTAGGAACGCAAGTATACGTTAAATAACACATTAATATCACTTATAGGTAAACAAAATTCGGTTCCCAATTTACGTCACACAGCCCTTTTGACCTAGCCCCCATATGCGCCGTAATGGGGTCACTTTCTCCACCGATTCAAATTATTTTAAAACCTTCAAAGCGCGAAAAATATTTTAGGGTTAATGTGCGGTTCTTGTTTAGTATATCTTGTGGTTAACCGGCACCAACCGCCTGGAGTAAACACGAGAAAACCACGTAGAATAAAACAAATAAAAATGTATAGTGTCACGTACGTTTACAATGCGAACATAAAACTGAAGAGGCCTTTTTTCAAATTTGTGTTTCATTGTTTTTTCACTGCCTGCATGTTCATCTTCACAGGCCGACCTTCAAAAATGACTTCTAAACGAAATATTCTTACTTCCAAGATTCCAAAATTCTTAAGTCCTTAAGTATTGTTTTTCGTCGTTCTCTCCGGCCACTGCTATGTTTATTTTCGGGCTAGCCACAGACGCCATGAAAGCAATATCTGTAGTTTCACAGATGGCGGAAAATATCTGTAAACTATTAACTGATCAAGATCAGAATAAAAATGCATAATGAACCATTATTACATATAGTACTATCATATGCATGCATGCATGCGTGACCGACGCACGCAATTCATTTCAACCCGAGTATCAGTCATATAAGAAGTTGGCATGTGTAATTACATTTACTCCCCCCTCAAACGTTCAAACAATACACATGCATGCACGACACACAGTGCGCTCAAATGATTGCAACCCGATTGATTCGATGCAAACTCGTGTAAATATAACGTCCCCGAGTAACTGCGGAACAGAAAATTACGACGGATACCTTTACCATGGATTTTTAGGATCATGATAGCTTATAGAGTTATAGTATAAGCAGTTAATTAGCCAGTCTGGTCCACACTTCAGACTAGGATCCGATGTTTAATATGCGTTTGATCAGGCCTTTTCTTTACGGCATAAGCTTTATACGACACAAAGAAAATCATCAAATTTCGCCTTGATTCTTCATGTCCATGTAATATTACAGATGCTCCTGCAGTTATGTTGTTGTGTCTTAATTATTGCTCACAGTAAAATAAATTATAACTAACCAGGCTTTTAAAAATACGAGACGTTGATCAAAAGACATGCACACAAAGGACCAAGGAATGACCGCAGCCAGACTTACGATAAAAATGTGAATTAGACTCCAACTCCAACGACCATCGTTCAACGCAAATCGTCAGCTGCAAGCAAAAATAGTATAAAGTTCGTACAATATGTGCATGTTATCGATCAATATGCTATACAAACATGTGAATGGGATGTTAAATTGGATCTTTCGCTGTTCGTCGGCGCCTGTGCAAAACGTGTTTAACCGTTTTACTTCGGGTACACAGAGTGAGCAGAAGAATCCCGCGATTCAGGTCTTTCAAGAAGCCCCAAGATTAGAACACGTCGTTTATATCGAACTATTCAAATAATGAGGTTAAAATAAGCTAGGAAATACACAACCCCGCATCTGTCATCCTGTTTCTATCTTGACCTTGATATGCGGCGCTGATTGATGGCGTGAATGACCTAAAAAAACACGGAAACCTATGTGATCACATTACCCGACAGTCCGACACAGCGGCATGCGTAGAAAGTGATGCTTGATGATAATGATGATGATGCGAACAACGCAATGATTAGGAACGCAAGTTATTAAAAGAAACTACGAATAACGAAATAGTCAATGCACATTTTATTTTACGACTTCCAAAATGGTTCAAAGTTTCTAGAAGAATATAGACTGTTTTCAAGTTTATAATCTCAAGTAACAGCTTTCATTGCTCCGTTGATTGATGTCATCCTGAAGACGTGGAAATCCTCTGAGTGGCTTTCTATGGAAAACAAAGATGGGATTATACTTATGGGACTAAAAATGATTCATTCTCTTTGATGGCATCAATAATTCTATTATTAGAAGAGGCGAGTCGTCGTTGAGGTTATACCATCGTGATGCGTAAGCTGGCGTACGTTGAGTTTGGCATCGCGGTTCAATCGATAGATTCGACACCATTCAAGTTGAGCGCGAATTACATTATTTAATCAACGACTTATATATATACGTCGCACGAACTAAGGTTAGTATATGTTAAACTATACTATATAGGTAACAAGTCTCAACGACAATTTTGTGATATTTATAGCAACAATTTTGAGGCGCAAACAAAACCGCGGGTAAAAAGCGAAGTGTATTAAACAGCACTTTACCAGAAAGGTGCTAATTAATAGCCTTTTCCAGTTTGCTTTTGTATTTCTCCGGCTACGTACTTGGTGTCAATAACGTAAACACACGCCAAGTTGAACCATATTCACTACTTTAGTTTTTTTTACGTACGTTTGCGTGCGGGTGTAAAAACATATTTAGAATAATCGAATCGCAGTTGCTAAAAAATCTCACTGTTATGCTCATGACATGACGTCACTATTATATGCTTGATCGATTTATTTTCGTAAATTACTATATATATATATATATATATATATATGTATATATATATATTGTTTTCTTAATTTGACGTGGCAGCAATTTCCTAAAATGTTACGTTGTTCATTAATAAGTCTACAACATAATTGTCTATATATAGCCCCCGCACTGCCACTGTTGTTAAATCAATGTTTAAAAAAAAACCGTTTTATTCACGAGGTTCACATATATACCTACCGCTGAAAGGTGCACTCGCGCACATGCTGCTTAGATTTATTGGAAACTAAATTTCTTTATGTATTTAAATATGTATTTAAATAATTTCTTTATGTACTAAATGTATTTATAGGAAACTGCGTATTTTGCGAGTGTTTTAATTTTGCGATTTAGGAAACTGCGTATTTTGTGAGTGTTTTAATTTTGCGATTTTGCTAAGATTTTGCTGAGAAAGAGGAAAGTGATGCAGATGGAAATGAAGACTTTGATATTGAGGAAATTGAAGAAGTGTAAACTGTAGTAGAAGTGCACAAAACTGTTGCGAATGCTCAATTTAATGGGGCCGTCCTTCACAATGCATGGTATTTGTTTCGGTTTTTGGACAAAGCTCACTCACGATGATTTCACAACACTCTCGCTCTCACTGATATTTTTACATATGAATAAAGTATCCAATTTCAACTTGATATAAACGTTTCATGCGGTAGGATATAACAGTCTTACTTTTTTTATTGCTTAAGCTGCAAAACAGGGTAAATTTTGCGAGTAGAAATTACTGCTACAACTAATGTTTGGGATTTTGTTTTACGAAATTCCATTTGGTTGAAAATGATTTAATTTCATTATGTAACCTTGAAGATCACTCTGAAATAAAACGATAATCGATCTCTTGCTATATATAGTCTCCGGCATCGATATATTTTCATTTTTAATTATTGAATGGTTTACAGTCGGCTATTTGAGAAAGGTGTTAATTTTCGCTTCGTGAGTGATTGGATGAGTTATTGAATTTAGTTTGCAAGTTTTCAATTTTCTTTCACATGCAGAATTACTTCGGCGTTTAGACCAAATTAACAGTTTATGTAAGTATATAACGGAGTTAGGGAAAACTTTCTTCGATTTTTCTCAGTGGATGTACGCTTTTGCATGCAGAGATATAACATCACAATAGCGCTTCCACCAGCCTGCAGGCCAAATTATGATTAATTACAACTAACCCTTGTGCGCGGGTGCAAATTTGTAAATTCTATTAGATAGCCATAAAGATAAATCAAATAGTCTATGTGACGTGATTTCGGGATTATACGAAACTTCACCCAAATAAGAGTTTATAATTTTATAGTTGTCAGTGGTTATATCTACAGCATAGACACCCTAAGTTAAATATGTAGCATTGTGCATTGTGCATTAAATATGTAGCATTGTGCATTCCCCAAAATTAGAAAGCAAAGTTTCTTTGGAATTACAGACATGCACGAACGAGGTTGCCATTATGAAAACGGTCTATATATCAAGGAATTGCTGTCGCAACCTGGGGTCATGCATACCCCGGCCAATTATGAAAGTCTTTCCACATGCAGTGGCAAGGTGGCTATCAGCGATGTGGAAGAGGGGCAAAGGCCACTTGAGTCTCTGCCCCCTCCCACATGAAGGGCCATCCACAAAGTGATTATGCAAATAATCGGAATAAGTCATTGCAGGTTATTGCTTGTCGTTAACTGATAAAGTGACATTATGTAAGGGTTAGAGTCAGAGCCAGAGGGGTTAGAGTTAGTGTCGCAAGGATTAGATAGAAAGGCACGAAGACCGAAGGTCTCGAGTGGTTTGTGACTGACACTAAATTTCATAAATCACGAGTGTTCATGATTCTCTAACTGTCTTTGAGAATGGTTGCAACGACGAAGAAATGTAAACATACTGTTTGATTCTTGTCATGAAATTCAAATAGCTGCACAATTTGACTTGATTTTAGTGAATTAATTGTAGTAGTTTGAAAGCCCTAAATACTTCTGAGACGGGAAACTAAGATAACTTGAAGTGTATGCATGGTGAAAGAATGCTAATCAATTTTCTAAGGGTTCCGTTTTTTTATATATATGCACTGTAGATTCCACTGCTAAGACTTTTTGTTTCCTTTTGTCTTGAGGCCTTATTAATATTCCCTAAATATAGGAATAATATAATGACTTACTTAGGGAATATACTAATAACTATGAGATATAGAACATTATAATTCTAAAAGCTGATTGGCTGAGTACCTTTGATCATTTTCTAATTTAGGGTGTGTCCATTTTTTCTAATTTGGGGTGGGTCCCACCAATTAGTTTAAATTTTAGTCGGTTTTATTTGTTTTTTATACAGATGTATATCCTATACATCCCTAAAGCTTGGGGGGATTTGAATAGTCTCAAAGGAAAAGCTGGGTTGATGCATTGAAGTTCAATAGATCCTGGGCTGTAGCCATACATATCCTGTGAATTTTTAATAATATATATTCAATTGCTCCGAGTCTTGTCCTGCTCACTGCTCTTAAATCTCTACCTACAAAAACTTTCTTCCCCTAGAAAAAACTTTGACAGAAAACCTTTTAAAATTTGAACTAACGTCGGTTCTTAACCAGATATATTTCTCTGGCTAAGAGCCTCCATTCTCAGGATCCGGTCCTGGACCCCCGATCTCCGGGACTATGCGTGGTTTTAACGGAAATTTGCCCGGGAAATACAAGGTTTTAACAAACGTCGATCTTTTGGTAGCCGGAATTTTAACACTTACCACTGACATGAAAAAGCGGGGATGGTATAGCCGGGATTTAACACTCGTAGAGTAGTGAGAACTAATCGATTTAGTATGATCAGACGCTTCAGACGAAAAAGGTTATCCTACTATTAAATTCAAACTTCGACATTGTGACGATCAAAGATTTTCACTGACAAGAAGACACGTATTAAAACGTATATAGTGAATGTGAAGTTGAATGCAAGTACCCATTGACCCGTGGATATCTGATAATAATTAAATATACCTTCACTGTTAAACATTTATGTTATTAACATAAAAATGAACTGCAAAATGTTATAGTAACTATACTGCAATGTTACGATACCTTACGGTCCTTACGTTGGCGGTGGTCAACAGTCAACTCGAAAGCTAATGCTTCTTCAACCACTGCAGCACACGATCTTTTTATTATATTTTTTCTTTCATATCAATCAATATTTTTGTATTTATTTAATAATATTGCTAATTACGTATTCTATTACGTCCAAGCGGTGAGTAATTTTTTACTGTAAGATAACACTTACTTTTAACCATGCGAAAGGTCAATTGACCAATTATCATTAATCAATTTCATGATTTGACCCACTTTTCTGCACGCAATGCTAAATAGCAATATATTAAACATACACGAAAAGAGCTATAAGAAATTTGTCGTAAATACAACGAATTAATTAAGGAACAGCGATAGAAAGACAATTGTCACCCTATAAA